>JAOPTO010000910.1:0-142295 GCA_033822845.1 Tetrapedia diversipes
TATGAAGTATCCCTGGCAAAAAATTTTCGATCAAGCGACACAATGCAAAATTACCTAGAAATACCACAATTTTGAGATTTAAAAACACGGTATGAATACAAAACGTATTGGAAAGTTACAAATCTAATATTTAGTAAGTACAAAGAAAATAATTTTCGTTTATTATCGAAAAGGAGACAGCGAAGAAATAGAGTGTTAGTTGATGAAAAATATTTAAAAAGTCGGTAAAAATTTTGGAAAAGAATTTCTACACATGGCTGAGATAATCAGTGAAGAGAGTACCAACTTTATTGGTTGAACACTTTATCAATAACAGACTGGGAAAATCAGAAGACACAAATCAAGTACCTGAACCTTCTTCACAACGAAATACTGTTTCCCAATTAACGCTGTATTTCTTTCTTGTTTCTTCTTTCACATTAGACGAAAATTTAAATTACGTTTTTACATTTATTTTATTTTAAACCAGTTTAACTATCTTGTGTATTTTATATCTATGCCACATTATTTTGTACTTTAAAAAATGAGTCTAGTGTTTTTCGTTAATTTCGTATTTTTACTCGTGATCAAAAACTTATTGTCAGGACTAGTATTTCAATAACTAAACTGTGGAATAAAGATATTTCTATCTGGAACGTACTATAATTGCGTTTGCAATTGCTAGGAAATAAAAGATGGTTTCTTATAAAGTAAACAGATTGAGCGGAGCACAGGAATTCCTGAATGACGTCAAAATCGAATAGTCTGCACGTAGCCGATTAATTAGGTTAGATGCAGACGAGCGACTTTTTGACGCACGATCATATATCTTTCCTTATTTCTCCAGTAGTAAACAACGAGGAGAGATGTATAATCGTGCGGCAAAATGTCGCTAGTGTACATCGGGCCTTCAAGCTACCAGGTGAAAAAAGTGGAGATAATTAAAAGCAGAATACGATGACAGGAAGTAGTATATAACCGGTACATTCAGAAGGACCAGATACTTTTAAAGGTTGTGCCATACATGGAACGAATCAACCATCCAAGGCCGAATGTCTTATGTTTTTCAAAGTGCATAAATAATCCACTTTAACCCTTCTGCTGCATTGGAGTTGGGTTGACTTTGAATTCACGTTTCTTGCAGAATTCCTTATTTTCTGTTTCCTTGTTTAAAATCCGCATGCATTTCAATGAGTTAAAACTTAAACTGCAGTTTCAAAATTTTCCTCTTATCTAAGCAGTAAAGGTATTTTTTTTATATTTAATTCATATCAAGGTATGCTATGCTCTACGAAAATTCTGATCAGTTAAAAAATATATGCACGTTCAATTCCTTAAGACTTGTGTTTTATATATTGAAATTTTTGTGTTATGTTTTAAATATCTGAATATTTATGTTTTGAATGTGTATGTCTCAGAGATTTCCATCCTGAATTGACAATTTTGAACAGTTGAATTTTGAATATATTAGTTTTCTACATTTTGTTGTATAACTGGGCTTGGTATTTATTAAGTATTTTTAAGCTAATAGACGATATTTGTAGTTTTTTTATTTCTAGAGTCTGTAAAGAGCTAATTCTTGGTGTTATCTGTAATTAGAGCATTAAGTAATTGTACTACTGCTACCGTGATTGTACGATCGATAAGAACTGATGCAATACTTCAACTTGGGATCTGTAATGTTCATTTTTTCACATGAAATCTTCTTCGCTTTGCCACAGATTCAATGACCCCTTTAATTCCCTCTTACTGCTCATTAGTTATCTACCTGGTTTGACGAAATAAGGAAGAGTTAACAACGTTCTCTTTTTTTCTCTTTTTTCCTCTTTTTTCTCGAGTTTTCTCCGATAACACTAAATTGTAGACCGACTATATATATTGTTCATCATTGTTATACATACAATTACATTTTACTTCACATCAACAGAAGTATGAAGTACAGATGATAACAAAAATTCTTTTATATGCTTTCAGAAATTTCAGTGTCCTAAACATCAGAAAGAGAGCTCAAAAGAAAGCATACTTTCAAAGCATTCATTTCATTATCGTTTTTCGTTTACTTATTCCTTTTGTGAATGTGGCAATTCGAAAAGAATGATATAGATCTCAGCACCAAATATCCGCGTAAGGCAGCCCAATTTTGTTTGTCACTTTTCGGGATTGCCCCCGCAAAAATAGCTGGTACAACAATTACTCGAAAAAATGGGCGAGGTAGAATTGTTTAGAAGAGCGAAAAATAAAGGCCTTGATGAATTTGTCTGCTTCGAACCTTTTTTGTAAGTTAGCGGCGTAATTCGAAGTGAAGGCTTATAGGCTGAAGGCTTGTTGAGTTTAATCCATGACCATTTTACTTCCTATTCTCGCGCCTGCACACATCATGAATCTCTTAAGCATACACTGGTGGGCAAAATTATAAGACACTCTGAAAATTATTAATTAAGGTACTTCATCAAATCAAAATTGTTTATTTTGTAATAACATCATAAATTTTGCAATAAATAACTAATTCTTAATTTATTCGAAAACGATAACCATAAAATAATAATAATAATAATAATAGCCACTTTTCCTTGGACTGTAGAAGATTAAGAGTATAATCTAGTCGACGCTGTCTGTGTATTACCAACAAAGGTGGTTTTGCACCAAATTTCTTCCGCTTCAGGTGCTGTGCCTTTTGTATAACTTTGTTTACAGTCTTTACAGATACGCTCAAGCTACATTCTGCTAAAATTTATCTAGGTGTAAGAGCTAAGTTTGATATACACCTTGAAACTGCTGTTTTATCTCTTGAAGTATGAAAAGCTTGTCTTCCATCTTTTTTCCTTTCCTGGTAATTTTTTTGATTATTTAAAATTAATTACACACCTACTTCTTTCCATTTATAGCGAAATTCGATTTAAATTCTCTCCTGTTGCTCTTCTTTGTAAGATTTCAATTTTCTCCTCTTTAATTAAAGATTTGTCATGTGGCATACTTTTGGTTTTAATGTTTTCCTATTTTATACTAACGGAACTACTACAATGGAGATTTTACAGTACGAAATACGCGAATGCATTATATGCAACGACCGTCTGTAGTCGACTAATATTAGTGTTTTATAATTTTGTCCTATCAAAAGAACAAAATATTACATTTCTCGGAAGTGATTCCATTACTTGTGTTTATTTCCATCGTTATAAAGTTCAAGATTAATTACTATTCCATACCTTCATCTTTCTTGCTACGTGTACAAGCTTATGTAATTAATTTTGTTCACCAGTTACCTAACACAAAAATAAACTCGATGAAGCGGCAATCCAGCAGACAATTTAACTCTTCATTTAGTTTACAGGAGCTTTGAGGGTAAGTGATTTAAAACGCTGGTTTAAAGTAAGTTATGATTATGACGCAACAAATAAAACGGGGTGGTTAATAGGTGCCGGGACAAAGTAACTTAGGGTCGATTAATTCTGGAGTTATTCTAATTGGTTCTCGGTGGCACCCAATTACTCGGTACATTCTTGCCACGCCGATAACCATTCAATATTGCTGGCCCATGAACCATATAAAAAAGGTGGTTCTTCAGTATTAATTAATTGGGTAGAAGAGTAATCAGCTCCTGCATATTCCAATGCTATTCTGCGAAAAGTGGCATCTGTCAAAGACACCTAGCACGCTGCTGGTATGTATTCCTTTAATCTACAAGTTTCTAACGTTTCTCTGTGAGGGTCGCTTAGAACTGAAGAAATCTTGAAATGCAGAAACAGATGATATCGCTTCTTTGCGACTCGAGGGGAAGATCTGACGACTCTGAAAGCTTATAATTTCTAGTGGAATAGTTTACAATTTATTTGTATTGTAAAATGTAAGGATAATGACAAAAACACTCTCTAGGACTCCACTCACGATAGCGATACACTGAAGACTAAAGTAAAACGAAAAAAGGTCGTTAGCACCATGGGCGTCTCCTCCTCACAGATTTCGGTCTAGGAGACAACGGCCATTGACGCTGCGCTCGCCTAAGATCATCGTTATACTCTAATAATGTGTTATTCACATTATTGACTTATTTGATAGTATTAGGTATGTGTAGTATAGATAATAAGGGATATAAGGTAAATGAAATAATAGGAATGTGGATGGAATGAGAATATTAGGTGAAGGAAACGGATCTCTTCACGTTCCTAGATGGAAAACGAAATAAAACATTATTACTATTACTAAAAAGTTACTATAATGCAAATGCTTATAGTGATGTGACGAAATTTTGAAAATACGGGATCCGTCGGTTTATCAATTTTCCTCCAGAACTGAATTCGTTTACCATTAAATCAGAGTGAATCTTGTGTAATGGAACACGTTTATGCGGCTAGGAACGGAAGCCTTGATTTCAGTCTGCAACAAGAGAAGTCACCGGTTGTTACTGGTTACGAACCAGAAAGGAACTGCAGGTTGGAAACGGCATGAGTTGATACAAATTTTTCACGGAACTTCTAGGTCTCTGCATGTTACGAATATACATGGAAAATAAGTTTCTGGGGTATAAAACGCAGCAACGTTTCTCCTTCCGTTTTTCTCTTCTTCTTTCAGTGTCGATCTAAACGAGCACGCGTTCCATTTCCGTGCATGTCGATACGTCCCGCTCGAGACATATTTTAAATGATCGAATTTAATTTTTTTTCAAAGTAAAATTGCAGCCAGCAGGCAGTCTTTTTTTCTCTCTTTTTCTCTCCTCTATATGTTTCGAGTTAACTCATTTTTCGAATCGTTCGGAACGTCACTTTATTATCTAAAAAATTTTACAGCTTCTAACAAGACACGAGAGGGAAGAATTAAAAGTATTTCTAGAAATGTGTTCTTCTACTGTTAGAAATTTGTTAGTAAATTAAACTTTCATTTAATACTTTAGATTCTTTATTAGACCCACGAAGTGAACTAAATCTTCGAACTTTCTTTGTTGAAGCACTTTTGTTGTGTGTTTTTAATATTCGAACTTTTGAATAACCAAATGTGGCTTAAATTCTTAGATCCAAACAATTAAGAAAGTACGTTAAGACGGAATTGATTACTCGGTTAATATTATATTTGCTGCGTGATGCTTTCGGTACTTATATTTCAGCACTTACAAAATACAGGGAGTACTTTCGCGTAGAACTGATGGAGTTTGTGTTTTAACTTTGGTCGTTGATAGGAGCTGTCGAAAGAGAAAAATAGGGTAAATCGATTAGGTTTTACCGGAACTTTGTTAACTTCAGAAAAAGTTATATCAAATATTAAAAAGTACGAGGTGTAGAAATATCTAAATTTAATGCAATCGCTAGTTTAAGTTAAAATTTATGCATAATTATAACTTACATGAAACGTGAAATGAAAAATTGAAGGAAGTTAATGATGGTTGGTATAATAGAAAATTTGTATGTAATGATGGTCCGTATACGGTCAGTCACTTTCGATTTGAACATTATGTTAATAATTAGTGCTCATGATTATGGATTCCAGAAATGCGATGCATACTTACAAGATTATCAGTTAAAGTTCCAACTGGATAAACTAAAAATTAATTATTTCACTTAAACAGTACTGTTTACATCGTTGCTGAATTTAGCTTGCATCGAAGAGAATATTTCAACCTCATTAAATAATTGTGAAATATCTGTACTGAAAAATTAAGTATTTTAACAAACAAAGTGATTACTAAAAACTATAGAATTTTTAATTTAAAGCTCATTGATTTTCAAACAATAGTTTCATATGTTAAAAAATATTGATTTAATCGAATATAGATAAAACAGAAGAACTTTTAATGATAGTGTCACTATTTTAGAATTTTATTGCATTATTATAATATTACTTTTTCATGTATTCAAAGCTTAATTACATTTTGATGTGATCTATTTCAATATGGAATCATCAATCCTGGAATTTAGATCTCTAGTTTCCCATTAAAATTGTATTTCTTTTACCACTTTAGAATAAGATAAAGAAAAAAATGAAAGTGAAGTTTCGACAAGGCCACGATTACTGTAGCCTCCTGAATGGCTCCAAGAATTGAGATAAGCAAAATTTGTCTAACAATTGTAGCGCTCACGCTTCTTCCATTTCCGCAGGTTTAACTTTGATAAGTAAATAGATTGAGAAAGGAAATAAATGGAGCATTTTTCTCAAAAGAAGAAAAAAAACATTTCTGACGTTTTCTTCAATAGAGATTCCTATTGAGTATTACAAAGATAATCGTCACACAATAATTACTGCGTATAATGATAGGGCTTAGGTAAACGACCAATGTTAATTTATGTTGATTTGTAATTGGTGCAATGAGATCCAAATAGAAGTATTTTCACATCTTATATGATTTAAACTGTATTTTACTTCGCAAATTTTGTATATTAATTTCATACTATGTCTGTTTTATATTTTACCGCACATTTAAATTTTCCATAATTACGTAAACGTATTCTAGGTTTAATAATCATCAACATATGATATGTTCTTATGGTACAGATACGTTTATACATACGCACATATGCACAAAATCCATTTATTAATGTAGTAATATACACGCTTGTATTTTAAACAAATATTTCGTATCCATGTTATACGGTAATGAAGTGCAAATTACCTCTCTATGATTACAGTACAGGGTGTTAATCTACCTTTGGGCCGAAATGAAATGGGGGGTTCTAGACGTTGAAATAAGACGAAAATCAAGAGTGACGAAATTTCGTTAAACGCTTCGTTAATTAGTTATTAGCAGTTAAAGATTGCCCCAAATCAGCCAATCCGCTGCAGCGCCGTCCGTTGGGCTCGCCGCGCACAGGCGAACCCAGGACCGTATCGACATGTATTATAACGCTTACCTCGTGGGGCGCAGGGAAACTTGTTTGTCACGGGTAATTCAAAATCAAAACTTCAGTCACTTTCCAAAATGTTGAATGACATTAAACCTGCTTACTCGCAAAATCCACAAGAGCATGTCAAAACTCGCCCATTGGGATTTTCGAGTAAAGAGGGTCAATAATCTGTTAAAGCAGATAGTACACTGCTCAAAAGTAAAGCACCCACACGCATTTAAATCGCGATTGTCCCGTCCGCAGTGTCCACAAAAAGGTACACAACACACGTGCACGAATCAGTCATAATTTACACCGCCACTAAAATGTATTCTTTTCTCTCTTCTTTTTCACTCTCATAACACCACATACGCGTGGCACAAACACACTCACAACTATATTTTATTTAAAGCTAAATAAAATAAGCTCTTATTTAAAATAAATTAACTGTACGACACCAGGAAGGTGCAACTGTAACCGAACTTCACGAGTTTTGTCATGGGAGTGGCAAACGCAGAGGTCGAAATTCCTATAACCCAATCCGGGTCCTTCATGGTTGTATTTTAACGTTTTCTTGCTTTCTAAATTGCGAAATATGGCTTGGTTTTTTAGAAGAAACCCTTCAGAAAGAGAAAGCTGTTTTTTCGGAAAATGTTTGCTTCGTAATATTTCTATTATTCAAATTCAAACACAGTAAAAGAAAAACGAAGAAAGCGTTTCTCAAATCTATCTATCCACATGTATCACGCACTTGTAGTGAACTCAGCGATAAAATCACACGACGAGAAAATAAACCACACGTCAACACAAGGTTTCATTAGCGACTGATCTCTGGTGGCGATCGAACGCAGTCGATGACAAAAGAATATCAGTCCTCCAACGCAATCGCAGGGGAAATCCTTCTTCCCACGTATTCGTCAGTCGTTATTTGATTTTGCTGTTGTTCAGTAGCGGAATGATTTTTCGACTTCTTTTAAAACGCTTTTTTAGATCGTTCCTGGTTACAGTTAATTTCTTTTAAGTAACAGTTTTTTTTATTTAGTTTTAAATGAAATATAGTTGTGAATGTGTTTGTGCCACACGTATGTGGTGTTGTCGTGAGAGTGCAAAAGAAGAGAGAAAAGAATACATTTTAGTGGCGGTGTAAATTATAACTGATTCGTGCACGTGTGTTGTGTACCTTTTTGTGGACACTGCGGACGGGACAATCGCGGTTTAAATGCGTGTGGGTGCTTCACTTTTGGGCAGTGCACTATCTGCTTTAACAGATCATTGACCCTCTTTACTCGAAAATCCCAATGGGCGTGATTTGACATGCTCTTGTGGATTTTGCGAGTAAGCAGGTTTAATGTCATTCAACATTTTGGAAAGTGACTGAAGTTTTGATTTTGAGTTACCCGTGACAAACAAGTTTTCCTGCGCACCACGAGGTAAGCGTTATAATACATGTCGATACGGTCCTGGGTTCGCCTGTGCGCGGCGAGCCCAACGGCCGGCGCTGCACCAGGATTGGCTAATTTGGGCAACCTTTAACTGCTAATAATTAATTAACGAAGCGTTTAACGAAATTTCGTCACTCTTGATTTTCGTCTTATTTTACCGTTTAGAACCTCCCATTTCATAAGTCCATAGGTAGATTAACACCCTGTATAGGTGTATTTGATAAAACTAAAACGACACAAACAAACACAAAATAACAAACTACGCCTATGCTTCGCAAACTACACAGCTCCTTGCTCTACGCTGACTACTTAGCTTCTAACCTCTTCATCTCTCGATCGAGTGGGGCCCGAAAAGACAAAACACTTGGCCTCACTCTACCGATTCCTTCACACTCACACGCGCGCACACGCATTCATGCCCAGCCACGCACCAAATGTATCATCTAACAATACTAACCCTTAAATCTATACATTGCCACAGATATATGTATTACAGCTACATATTCTGCACTAAGTGTGTTTCCTTCAATAAGTTAATTGATATAAAAATCCATCTTAACATAGAAAATTAGATCGGATAAAACTTTACTATTAATTACAGTGAAGTATTATCAATTTACATTATCATTTTTACCGACGACAGTGGTTTGTTTCCCGTATATTAAATATTTTTCAATACTACTTTCAGTTTAATTTCCTTAGTATCAATAAGTATTTTTTAATCGTCAGTAGTTTTAGTGTTAAACTTCCCTGATAGTTTTTATCAATTGTAAATAAAACATTTAAGTATATTAATTTTAATCTAACTGGCACCAAGATGATTTTAACGGTTGCTGATATTATGAAATGATATTATGAAAAAAACTTGAGTTAAAATTAGTTCTAGCTATTTCTTGACAATAATGCGAAACAAGTTCTATTAACCTTTTAGGATCGACGCGCTACTATAGTGGCTTTCGCGGATGGCATCTCTCTGGACGACGAGCCACTATGGTGACTTTCGCGCATTTCGTCTCTCAGGATGACGCGCCACTATAGTGGCTTTCGCGGATATCATCTCTTTATATAACATACCCAATTGTATTATTAATTATTAAATAGGCAATTGTAAAAGTTAAAGTATGCGTAATATATTTTGAAGAAAATTATAATTTAATCGTCAAATATTTCATTCCAATGTACTCGCGTAGAGAACGGTGTTATCCGTCACATATTGCAGTGTTGTACCGTTTATGAGTAATTCGCGTCAAACTCCGCCGTCCAGGGAATAGGCCTCGCGCACAATTCAGCCGTACCTAAAAGGTTAATCACAGTTGCGATCGATCCGTCGACGAGTTTAGACGTCTCCTTTGCTGATCGCGTGTACCAAATTATAGTGTGATATTGCAGTGATTCGAAGGTAGTAGTGGTACATCGGTGTGTCTAATGTATGGCCTAACCTAATAGATTACCTAACCTAATACTAACCAGGCTAACCTAATACATCAAGACGACTTTTATTTATGTTTCCTTTCTTACATGATAACAAGACTTCTGACTTCAGGAGTCCAGTAACTTCGAAAATAACTGAAAGAATCCCTGAAAATACCGGACCCATGGAACCTCCAAAATCTTATGCAAACGCTATTAAATATGAAACCACACCAACTAAGGACCAAGCTGTCATCCTGCAGTCGGTGGACAGAATTAGTATAAAAGAGTATGCCTGCACATTAGGAAGAATAGTTGGACCCAAAATAATTAAATACATATCCAGAATTTCTAACGGAAGAATTTGTATATATCTTGATAAAAAAGAAATCATTACCTCCCTCATCTCCCAACGTAAATCAATCATGATAGATAATAAAGAAATAGAATTAAGGTCCATGATACAACCAGCACAACGTATCATCCTCTCAAATGTCTCTCCTACCATCCCCAATTCTGAAATTGAAAATGAGTTCACGAAAAACAACATCCGGATGTGTTCGAAAATCACATCGTTAAAAGCAGGTACATCCGATCCTGAATTTTCCCATATCTTAAGCTTTAGGAGACAATTCTATGTCCACCCAAAGGATGTTAAAAGAATTCCTGGCTCCTTTGTTATGAATATTGATGACACGCCTCACCGAATATTCACTACCACAGGTACATTAAATTGCTTCGTTTGTAAAGAAGAGGGGCACATTGCCAAGCAATGTCCTAACATTCAAACAAATGAAACTAAAGATAACATAACAGCTATTACACCGCCTACTCCAACTCAAATGACAACTCCATTGACAAATAAAGAATCCATGATAAACCTTAATCGATCAAAAATTTCTGAATTACCGGCAACTAATACTAGAATTAAAAGACCACTCTCATGCACTTCAGAAACCTTCAGAAACAAGCAATTCAAATATAAACGAAGAAAATTTCAAACACCCTGAAATTGCTGTCAAAAAGAAGATCGTTAGAATAAAAAAAATACGGCCAGTATCCCCTTCCGCTTTTGAAAGCAAAATAGAGGAATTGTTCAACACCGCTAAAAACATAATTGATAATCCCGACAATAAATTTATTCTTAACTATATCCAATTATTAAGTTTCCTAGAAAACTCTTTTGGAACCCAAACCCAACCGAAATAGCATATGAATATACAGAAAATATACCGGAAGTAATAAAAATGTTTCATAAAATTTACCCACTCCTGACTGAACGAAGTATCAAGAACAGAATACATAGGTTATGCAAAAGACTCACGAATAAATTACTAGATGATTCTGGACCTTGGATATCAGACACAGACACCGACACCTCATAACGATACAATGGAATCAGACCTGGATTACTCCTAAGAAGACAAAAATCCACATGTTAAAAATTTCACTTAACAAATCCCTATCAGTGAACTAAACAGAAAGGGGAGGATAATAATGTCTCGCCTCAGGACTGGCCATACGAGGATTACGCATGATCTTTTATATTTATATTAAAGAATATAAAAATACATTGGAATATCTATTCGACTCCGATCTAACTAACAAAATTTAACCCACTATTGAACCCGTCGCTAATGACCTGGTAGTCGATACGACGTTAAACACATATAAAAGAAAAGTTCCATTAATATTTACATCAAAATTCTTATTAGCTTTATTCATTTTAACGAAAAGTATTTTAATTAAATCACGCGTCTGTAAGAAGATCAGGTCGTTGATGAAACGATTGATATCCTTCTCTATCTCCCTTTGTTCTACGTATTCGTTTTCTGTGTGTCGCGAAGGAAAAAGTTTCGAGTAAATTAGCAGTTAGCGCACGCTTGAGGAGAGCTTTTAATTAGATATCGAAACTTCTATTTAACGATATGATATCTCCACTTTCCCCGTACATGATTTATACAGCGAAGATGTGGAGTACATGCAGTAGCGGACAAAGGTTTAAGACCAAAGAATCAACGAAAATGAATAAATTAATTTCTAAGAAATTGTACGAGAAACAAAATTCGTATTCTATCCTGATCAGTAAATAGTATTCTACCAGAATATCAATAAAAATTAATATGTAGATGATATGTATGTGCAAGCCACAAAACTATGTTTTACATTATCCTCTCGTCTTAAACTTTCGTCCGCTACTCTGTATTTGCATTTTGAATCACGAGAGAAGCATAACTTTCCTCGATGATATTTTTCTTCTGTTTCCTTTGGCGGGAACACCACAAGTATCTTTTTGTTTAAACATTTAAAAAAGTGATACCTTTTTATAAAACTTTTACCTACGATGCTTTAAATTAGTTTTAATCTTAATTTTTGGATGATGGATAATTACGTATGTTCGATACACAATAACTTAGATATGTTTTAGAAGAAGAATGTGAAAATACGATAATAAAAGCTTCTTATGTGCATAACACTCTCTTTCTTTGTAAGCCATAAAATCTTCTAAGACAAGGAAAGCTATCTCATTTATTTCGCGATTGATCTACCCGTGGCGATCGATACTTGTGAAGTTAATCATTGGTCCCTGTCTACCTTACCGATACTAGCGACCGATTCGCCATCAATATTAGTAGTTCAGAATTAAAAATTGAAAGTCGCGAAGTACATGTTTCATTAAATAGGTATTTGCAAGATATTTCACATAAATCAGATCGACTAATTGTTTTACATAACTGAAATTGTGAAGAAGGAAATTCATATGCAGATAAAGCGGCATTTGTATTTCTCATGTAACTGGTTGTAAGGCAGTAAATACAGAAGTTGTTTAAGAAATTATTTTGGCAAAAATTACTCAAATGTAAAGATAAAGTAATGTATTATTCCATTTAATAGCCGACAGAACTAACAATCTGTGAATGTAAGTTATTTATTGAATAAAATTGCGAGCAATTATTTTCGTAAGGAATTAATTTTTTATTTTAAATATTTTATTTGATTTGCGTTCCCAAATCTGTATAACCTTAGTTTGTCTTTTTGAAAATAAATCTTCAATTAGTTTCATTAACATATTAATATTTAGTTATTCATAAGAATGTCATTTTACTTTGTTACAGGTAAGATATTTTTAACTATACATATATAACACATATATAAACCGTATATTCTAATTCAATTAATAAAGATCAAATCTCTGAAATAAAGCTGGTATCATAAACAAAATTGGTCCTTCTGAAATTTACTGCGGCTTTTGAACAATTCATTCTCTTTTGAAATTCAATATTCGTCAATATTTCATGCACTTTTACTTGTTGAGTTCAAGAATCCAGTTTCTATGCTTCTGAACATCCAAATATGGAGTGACATTTCATGTTTAAATTAAGTACAGACAAAACTGAAATTAGTTTGAACAGCTGCGGTGTCATCTAGATAGATTAATTGTCATACTGAGGAAAATAGGTGTCTAAAATGGATATGTCGTTGATTATAGAATTATTTGAATATTATAAGAATTGCATTTACGGGATGAAAATCGCAATTCTTAATTTCACGAAGACATTTTTATGGTATTTCAATCCTCACCATATATTGGTTTAACTCTCGATAGTCATTCTGACTCGAAACAATCCACCAGCTGACTGAAGGAAGATATCTTCAAGCTGCGATGTCACTTCGTTCACTAGAATATATTCTACTAATATGTTATCTTTAAATCATAGTTGAAAGTTGAGGTAGGTCTAGAATAGGTTTGGCAACGGAGGATTAAAATAATTACGTAACCTGATTATAGGTTTATCCTGTATGATAAATAAACAGATAAATAAATTTTGTAAAAAATTGTAATTATCATTCTGAGGATTTCCAATATTATGAATTTGATATTTTACTGTTCATTTGTACTTTTTTTTACTTTATCACGTACAAATAGTGGAATAATGGTGTGTAGTAGGGACGAGGTGTGAGAAGAATGGTAATTGTGATTGATAAGGGCAGTATAATATTGATGATATTGATTTCTAACACAAACGAATCTTTACTGTTGCAATCTTCTCGATATTTCGTACTGATGCATTGTGCAATACATAACTTGTTCATTTTTCAATTTGGAAGCGTCAATTTAAGAGACACAAATTTCAGGTTGAATAATTTCTAACCTTTGGATGAAAGTTAATAGTACAATATAAAATTTATACATATTTTCTAAATACGATGTTAATGTTATACTTATAAAGTGTATTGAATTAAGTTTGTTAATAATAACTTGATATAAACGTTGAGATAAGTTTTATTTTTGTAAGTACAAACACATGTTCCTTAAATCAAACAGAATCGAAATCTTGTTAAAGATGTGCAACAGCAATATAATGTTACGAAATATGTAACAATTTAAAAATAGAGTTTTATAACCAGTAATGACTACATTGAAATAAAAAACACGAAAAATAAATAATGTATACATAAATATGTACATACATAAATAAGAAGCATGAAGAAATCTCGTAAAAGACATTTGTTGTTAGTTTATTACTGATCAGATACACACAGGAACTGTAACGAAACAGAATATTTAACAGAAAAGGATATGTAGAAAAGCAGCTCCTCAAGACAAATAGAAAATTATTATGGGTAATAGTGGAAGTGTATATTTTTGTGCGCAATTGTTCAGTTCAATCGCGCGTTATTACCCGCCAAAATAATATTGGGCAACTGTTTCAATTACCGTCGTTATACGCGTCGCGGCGATGTACCGTACTGAATGTTGTGAGTATTGGATTGCGACGTATAGATTTGATATAAAGTATTTATACAAAGATACGGTTACGAAGTTGTACGAATGAAATGTTACGAATAAAATGTGCATAAGAACGTTTGCGAATAAGTTGTACGAATGAATTATTTGTGATGCGCATAAGAATGTTTGCGAATAAGATTTTTATGAATGAGTTGAGAATGAAGAACTGGAATGAATGAATGTTTGTGAATGAAGAACTGTGCCGAAGTGACTCGGTTTTATATGGAGGGGTTCGACTGGTCACTCCTCCACACCTCAAGACGATACGCTAATTGGTTAAAGTCAAAAAGTCAAGACTCCAATCAGCGTATGCCCTGAGTGCCACCAACCCCCGTTCTTGTGCTCTTAGCACGCGTTTCGAGAACGAGGGTGGGGTGAGCCACTCGGAGCGGAAAAGTTTCTCGAATTGTGGCAATGAAGGGGATATTTCTTCCGTGCCCGTGTACCTTTCGCATGTGCCTTTCGGAAGTCTCTTATTTACGACACGCTCTTGGCTACTGAGGAATTTCGGTGACTCGAAAATTAAACTATTGTCCCTCTACGGACGTTAAAAGGGTTGAAGAAAAAGGCAAAAAGGCTAAAACTTCCTAATTCCCAAAAGCAGCAGCACCGGCACGCTCGTGTCATAAATGCCGATGGAAAACTTACCGCAGCTGTTCCGTAGAACAGAACAATTTTGACGAGATCATAATACTTGTGTATTAAATATGTTATGACTACATAAAGGACAAAATCCTTATGGCGATCTATAGTACGAATAAGAGATGTTTACGAGAAGAGGAAAAATTTTCGGCCGATTCCTAACATGTGTTTTCAAAGAAAAAATGTCATTCAATTTAACCGAGTACGTATCTTATTTAAGAGAGAATCACTAAAAACAGTAGACTAGAAGTTTCCATTGAACCGACGTCTTTGCACAAACTTTGAAAAGCTATAACACCATCTAAGGCTGATAGGTGTCGAACTATTAGGTCGAGTCATAAGTAACTTCCGTTTTTTTATCAGACATTTATTTTGCTCGCATTAAATAACAAAATTATATTAATTTATTATGTATTCGCCACTATTATATATAACTTTCTCCCATCTTCCTGGCAGTTTAGCAATTCCTTCCTTGTAAAATGTGATTGGTTTTGACTGGAAGAAGTTTTTGACAGCCTGCCTGACTCGCTCTTCAGAATTCAAGGCTTTTCCATTCAAATTCAAAGTTTTATAAAGAATAGAAAATATGGTAGTCTGTTGAGGCAAGATCCGGGGAGTAAGGTGGATGTGGTAAAACAGACCATCCAAGCTGAAGAATTTTTTCTTGAGTCACTCTTGCTGTATGTGATCGCGCATTGTCGTGTAAAAGAATGACGTTTTTGCGATTGACGAGAGTAAGACGCTTTTCATGGAGTTTCACTTGCACTCTTTGCAACTGCTGAATGTATCTATCTGTAGTATTCGTTAAATTTGACTACAACAACTCGTGGTGAATTATTCCTTGACAATCCCACCATACACACAATAAAATCTTTTGCTATGGATATTTGCTTTCGGATCTGATAGGGGTGGTTGATCCTTATCAAGCCACTGTCTTTTGTAGACTATATCCTGATAGGTAACCCATCTTTCATCGCCTGTTACAATCCTGTATAAAAAAGGCTTAATTTTTACCCCGTGAGAGCAGACTTGTGGCGATTGACATGCGATCTTCTTTATTCTGTTCACTGAGATTGTGAGCTACCCATACTCCTAACTTACTGACTTTCTCTAATTTCTCCAGATGACGGTTAACAGTTGGTTGTGATGTATTCAACCTTTCTGCTATACCTCTTATTGATTGTCGTGGATTTAGCTCGAATATTGCTTTTAAAATGTTGTCGTCAAAATCGGAAAGGCGTCCCGCCCTCGATTCGTCTTTTAAGGTCGTATCTTCAGAACGGAATTTTATAAACCAATTTCTAACTGCCCGATCAGTTATTAGTCTTCACCACATACACCGCATATTTTTTCAGCTGTCGCCTTAGCACTATTGCCTTGTTTAAATTCCCAATGCATTACATGACAAATATGTACTTTTTAACTCTCCATTTCAGAGATTAAAAAGAACAGTTTAACTTAACGTGTATCACAGAAAACAGTTCATAAAGACTAACTAAAGTCTCGTCTATATAGTGAAAGCAAAAACTTCTTGTCATAGTAACTCATAGCGGGTAGATACGAACAATAGATTCTACTTAGCTGCATCGGAAGTTACTTATAACTCGACCTAATATTTCAGTTACGAACAAGCAGTCTTGGATTCATTCTTGAAAGCTTATAGGATGGTTCTTCGTGGAGATAACATCACGTGGAGACGGTTGCTTTACTGACTCGTTTTTGAGCAGAAAACGGGAACAGTCTACACGAAGCAATTATCTTTTCATCAAAATTCACGTGTTTCTCATAAAATTCGAAGTCATCCCGTACTGACTGAGGAATCAAACTTTATCATTAATCTCCTTAAAATAACCTGAGAATTATGGTGCGTTATCGGGAGGAATTATTAATTTTTTTCCACTTTTAGTAAGAAGTACAACTTTATTCTTTCAAGTGAGCATTTTATTTTTCAGGAACAAATGTTTAGATTTTTTAAAGAATTTTACTAGATTCAATACAATACAAGAATTACTTATTTTTAGATAATTGAAAAATATTCATAAAATAAGCTATAATTCGCGAATTCAATTTCGGAAAATTTTATCAAACTTAATTTAATATTACAATGAACTCCTTAGCTGCCAAAACTATTAGAATAAAGAAGATAGGAAGTGTTAAGTAAAATTCAAATTCTTTTTCCACATTAGATTAACAGTACTGCTTGTAATACAATTTTATGTTGCTGTTGGATGAAGTATGCTTTTCTATTAATTTCAAAGAACTAACAATCCTTTCATTTTTAAAAAACACAAAAAAAACTGTTTTCTGTTGATGGTGTTCATGATTTTAATTTTAATTTAAACCTAGTAACTTCGAGGAACAGTATCATCCGATTCATCACGCTGGGTACAGCGTAGGTACATTGGTGATGTTAACAACAAGGTATTATCCACTTTGCGGGCTTTTGCGGACAGAAAATTGGATACGTATTAATATGGTCGACACACGGTTCAATTAAGTTGTTAATTAAACGGCGAGGATTGCAGTTTAACTGAGTGACTCGGTTGTATTTTCTTTATTTTCCATGCCACCTGCCATTACACCGGCTCTGCTAAGTCGTGCATAATTTAATTAACTACTTATATTAGCCGTGTAATGCTCGCATGTTCGTGCACAGTTTTTGAAAGTTCGGACAGGTGGAACGATGAACACGCTCTCACTAGCACCGAAAGTCATCGAATTGTAGCAACTTCCGAACGCACAGTTTATATTCAGACCCTGGTAAAATAAACGCGAAACGTTTACCGAATTTCTTGTTGAATGTTGCTCGAAAAATTGATGGAATTTCTCAAATGTAGGTGAACAATAATGTGAAACGAATTCTCTGGTAATGTTTCGGAAAATCTAATTTACTTAAAACTGCTGTTGACGTAGTGGTATTTCTCCGTTTGCAATAGTCCATTTTACGTTCTCTTTTCTCCTCCTTTTTCAGAAATACGGAGCGTAGTTCTGTGTACCAAATTTTATTTACTTGCTTCGTTTTCTTAGTTCTTAAGTACCGATCGAAGGAACTCATTTCGATTAAATTAATTAACGTCGAATCAAATTAACCTTGTAGCTGGGAAATTTATTTCGAGAAGCGTCTTTCAATAACGTTTTTCTATTTAACTCATTATCTCTAGTTAAATAATTAAAGAGTGTAATGCAAATCATGAAATTCGTTATTGAATTTCTAGACTATAATTATACAGAGTGTCCCATGTTTTAATGTCCAAACTTTGTTAGTGTATTCTATGGCACAAAATAAGAAAAGAATGTTATGTAAACATAGGTCATATAGAGCTTTATTAAGAAGTTATAACAAAAATTCAATGTAGTAGCACGGAAGGAATTTTGCAAATATCTCGGAAACTAAGGCCAAGCGATAGTTATATGTATAGGAAAAAGTTGTTCAGAATAGTCTCTTCTGTAACATATTTCAGAATCATTCAAATCGGAATTGAGGCCGCTAAAGTAAATAATTACCTATTTCTTAGTGTTTAAATGTGTCCGCTTGAATCTATTCACACGCCAGCCCTTGTTGCAATCCTCACAAGCTGTTATTGGCGAAAATTCGTTTGAATGTTTGATGACCTCAGATAGTAAACATAGCTTACATAAACACACTGAAAAACACAATACTGTTGATCTATCGAAGCCAATGCTCGCAGTAACAGCAAGTTGATTACTATTCCTATTCTGAATTTTTGTTATAACTTCTTAATAAAGCACTATATGACCTATGTTTACATAACATTTTTTTCTTACTTTGTGCCATGGAATACACTAACAAAGTTTGAACATTAAAACCTGGGACACTCTGTATGTTTCTAGACTTCTTATTAAATTTCTAAAGTTATTGTGAAATTTACAGAGTTCCGAAATTCATTGCTATATAAGTGACGCATGATACTGATATATGCGTGAAATAAACTTTTTAATAAATAAATTTGTTTATAATAATTTAAATAAATTTATAATAACATTTATTTCTCTGTGGTATTTATATATGACCGATGACCAGCGAAGAAATGCGATTTCTGTTACACATTACCTGTTTATCAAAATTTTATAATGCTACATATATTTGAAGTGTCGTTATCGAAAAACAGACTTCGATGTAGACTTCTTATTTCCGTGGATTAATAGCCCACTAATTTATTCTGAAATTGCGAGAGGAAGCGGTTGAAATTGCGGGGTGAAATAGCAAAGAAGATTTATCTTCCATGTAATTTTCCAAGGACCGTGTTTGTTCGCTTTAAGAGCGCATTGTGGAGCAGCGAGATTTTTCTTTTCGCGAGAATTCCACCGACGGTATTGTCACAAATAATTAAACGTGTAATAACGGCTCTCGACTGTTGAATTTGGATCAGAATCCAGTTCTAATTGTTGTATCAGTAGCTGCCAGCCGTAGAATACGAATAAATGTAACTGTTTTATCGTTTCAAAGGACCTAGTCACTTCCTATGCTTTTGAATTCTAAGGTTCATTAAATGGATCATAAAGAATATAATAGGAACTAAATAATAAACTTATTGAAATATTTTAGTAATATTGAGATATTCTACATTTATTGTTAGCAAAACGTTTTATTTGAATTAAAAATATACAACGGACATAATACTAAAGAATGTATGAAATATTCAAAAATTATCCTGGATATTGTTTCAGAAAACATTCATCCAAATTCTAAACACAAACAGAAATAGAAAGTTGTATCATATGATAACCAAACAATAAAGCGGTTCAGAAAAAAATCATTTAATCGCTTAGAGTAAATTAATATATGATTATTTCAAGTGACGTTAGCCAAATAGGATGGTGTGTTTTATGTATAATCATCTTTCAAATAATTTGTTTGACTTACATCGGTAAATGTGTTAATGAGTCTATGATAAATCTGTCTGCTTAATGATGTGTTTCTCTTTTACATTAACATTAATTTTAACTCTTATATTAACATTAATTTGTTATCAATTTACATTAATATTAAGATTGTCAATTACTGTTTTACAGTACAGCCAACTATTGCATTAGTGTTCTAACCAAATTCAATTGATCGTAAGTTTGTTATCGGTAAACAGCCTACTAAACATAAATAGTTAACTACTGCGTATAGTGAATTACAGAGAAATACATTTTACAGCTTCGCGGTAATAATTTCACGATTATTATTTATGCATAATTAGAATCTGAAATTCCGAAAGCCCAGAGTGCAACTTCCTTTGTGATGCTTAGATCGCTCTCCCTAAAATTATTTTACGTTCATAAAGGTGGTCAGCAAAAGTTTGTTGCTTGCTGGATTTCCTACCGCGGATGTCAAACATGGCCCCGTGATGCTGAATGTCCCCGGAAAATGGGTTAACTTCGGAATAATTGCCGTGGCGGGGGCATTACTCTAGTTTCACACACAAAATTGGTCTCAGCTTGCACTGCCATGAAACGAGGACCGGTAATTGTTTCGTAAATTTCAAACAATCCAACTTCCAGCTGCTAACCGGAACTAGAAGCGAATCCCGTTGTACGGGATGCGAGATACCTACTTTACCTGTTTTTAAAGGTGACTGCACTAGAAAATGCAGTGCCTAAAGTAGAAGAAGTACTGCAGGTTTAATACAGTTTTGCTCTTCTACGTTAAAGGTGTGAAATAGGAAACGAATGGACGAGATAGTTGCATATGTTCCATAAAATGTGTACTTCTACCTTTTAATTTAACTTTCTAATACTGAATCCGAGCCACTTTGACAAGATGCCGTTGTTTCATCTAAGGCAGGTTGACTACTCATCTTTCTTAATTGCTGTACTGCAAATGATATTTTATACAGAATTCGAGTGATATCAAAGGATGAGTGAATCGAATGCAACGAATACCTTACGTTTAGTTGAAGGCGTTTTTTGAAATTCAGATTATCACATAACCTTCCAGTATAGGGAATGATCAGAAGCTGTATTCAGTTAGGATATACGATATATTAGGTTGTCAAGTATGAAATGAAGCAAACTTCATGTTATTTATTTCAATCGCACACAATTTTATTTAGACGCCGTATTTTAGCATAATTTTTTTTCGTGTAAAAGGTAGTCTTTTCCTCTTTCCAACTCATATTTCAGTTTGAAAAAATTTGTAATAGTGTTGATGAAATATGAGTTCCACCGTGGATTCACAACAAGGCAGGCAGTCGCCAATATCAATAGTGTGTTCGGTATTCAAGTGGCTACAAACGCGACTGTAGCTCGTTGGTTTAAAAAATTTCGTTCGGGAGATTTCGACCTGTCTAATGAACCACGTGGTCAACCCAAGGCTCAGGTGGATAATGTCGTCCTGAAAGCCACTGTGGAAGCGAATCCCAGCCAAAGTGCACGTGAATTGTCATTAATGTACAATGTATCAATGACTCATACCTCGCCTTTTGTTACACCGGTTCACGCGCTCTCTCTCGCTCTCTCACTCATTCCCTCTCATTCTTTCCCCTTTCAGCCTATCATTCGCTCCATTACAAACAATCTAATTACCCATTCGTCCTTTTGAAATCTCTCTCTCTCTCTCTCTCAATCACTACAACAGTATAAAATATTTATTTGTCTGTAGGAATTATTTATTGGCCGATGGGCTTTTACATAAATTACGAGCTAGTGCAACGACTTATAATAACGCACCGTGAACTATATACTCTGACTAAAAACTCTGAACTATGAACTCTGAAAACTATGATCTTTACACTGAAAACTATGAACTCACTCTAATTATCGCGAGGCTCCCTATTTATTTGCCTCGAGCCTGATAGGCGGTTTCTGTCCTTACCAATCAGGACCTTCGGAAAAAATGCCCGCCTTCGATATCCCCACGCGTTTGCATCTAGGATATCAGCCGTCTACATTTTCTTCGGGGATCAGGTTTACGGCCGCGACCGTTTATCCTTACAACGCAGGCGTTGTTTAAAGCGGCGCCGGAAGATAACGCGGACCCGAAAAAATAACACGGCGACACCTCGAAGTTTGATCCGCGGTCGCCTAAAGAAAGCAATGGCAATCGGCATTTGCCATTCTCTGCCGCTCTGCCCTATACAAAGGCTCTATTGATTTGTAAATTGCCTACATGTCATAATTTATTTGGAATCTATGAGAATAATTTAATGTAGAAATATTCTCAACAGAAAAGTATTTAAGTATCATATATAGGTAATCTAGTTCATTTTTGACGGAGGCTTGAACTGATATCAACATTTTGTTAAACCCTCCAACTACTGAAGCTTAACTATGGGTCTTTCAAGACCTTCACGGATATTCCACTAATGCATATTTAGAATCCTCCAAGCGGCTCACCAATGCTACGCTACTCAATGTAACGATCGCTCGTGACCGAAGTCCTCACCGATACTGTATGCAGTGACAATCACCCGATTCATAGAAAGATATAGGAGCGTATAGGAACAACTAATAATAACGTGAATTATCAAACGACAAAGCTATATTTATTGTATATTTACGTATTGTCAAGTATGCTATATACAATATGCTGGATTTTTCTCGAATGGCCACTGCAAATGGGTCTTTCACAATTATCGCACATGGCTATATATTTATTATGATTGCCTACACAGAGACTATATTGACGACTTCTGTTTTGTTCTACGTTTCTAACGTAAAAGATCCGGAATCCGTGGGGAATTAGTGGGGAATGGAGAATAATTTCTTGCTTAATGTTCACAAAATAGTAATTAGGTAGTTTTCTCCTTTGCGAACATAACCAAATCTGACTACATTACAAATACCAAAAGATTTATCAAATTAATAGTATCTCTGCGTATATCATGTCACGTTTCATGTTGAAATCTCATCGAACGTTCATTAGAATTTATGCCAGTTGCCTAATTATTATGGAAGAAACTGGAACAACACTCTGTTAATGTACTGATCCATCAGAATTCTACGTCGTGTGTTTGTAATCCTGCACACGTATAATCTGCCTTTGCCAAAAAATTAATGACGAAATAAATTGCAAGTGTTAATGGGAATCGGAAAACATCTTATTGTGATATCCGCCTATAGTAGCAGTTCTATTTATCAGAAAAACACTGTTATCTTTAACACAAATAGAACAGATTTTCAGTAAGCACTACAATTTCAGTGTAACTACAAATACCTTTGGTTTAGCAAATTTTTATTTTGTAGTAAATTGCTTAATAATGCAGTATTATAAGTAATACATATCTATGTTTAAAGTTTAAAGTCCAATCACCGGTTCGTTAATCAAATTTGTTGCATTTATATAGCATAAACGTTGTGAATTATGTAATATCAGTTAACAAGCATTACATAACAGTAAAGATTACGTAAAAAAATTTCATTGAATTCCTAGCATAAATACTGGTCTTAAGAAATACATATATATATTTTTTGTTTCATGATTATGTTTCTGAGGATTGTCTACACCTTTTCCTAAAATTATGAGGCACGTTTGTTGCTGCTCATTATTACCCTAACAGAAATTTATTATTGTTAGTAATTACAAGCGTCACAGCTACCGGTAATGGCTGTATAACCATCCTACTGGATTCAGCCACATGTCTTGTGTTAATTTCTGAGAATGTTATAAATGTTGCATAAGCTAGAGCACACCGGGCTATTCGCATTTATTGCGACCTTAAATGTGTTGTATGCTAACGAATCTCTTTAACGACCGACGCGAAACTATTAACGCACGACACAAATAGCAGGAAACAATGCAGATTCTCAAATATAAATGAATCGTTCATAAATGAGGTACTGGATTAGTATAAATCTTCCATTCATAACACTAAAAATTTTCCAAAATTCTAATCGTTTTCCAGATAATTCGTAAAATGTTAAGGGCTTTTTAGTAATTTCTTAGAAACTTTTCATATTCCTGAAAAATTTCTAAAAATTTCTTAAAATTAAGTATTTAATTACCGATTTTATATTGCAATCATATTTTGTGAGGACAAAATTTCAGGAGTGGTCTTAATAAATAGAACAAATATTCATATTTCCATCAGGAAATAAAATTACACCTTGAATGCAATTATAATATGAGCAAAGCGAACAAGGTTTAATCATTTTTAAAATGATCAAAAGTCCAAGATTTTTTATTTAAAATTTATATTTTTGTTTTTTGTGATTTTAATTATTCCATGCGATTAAATTAATAAAATATCCCTTTTTTAATTTTTTGACTTACATTACATTTATAATTACTGACATATGTAGCGTACTGAAAATAAAATAAAGTTCTTATTTTATGTTTCTAAATATTTACAGAATACCTGTCTTGCTTAAAAAATGTGGATAAAACAGTTTTATAAAGATCGTCTTATTTTTACTATGGTGAAGAGTAAAATACATTTGCCATGTAATGGAAAAGAATTACAAATGCATATAATGAATAAAAAGTCAATAGAAGCGGGAAAAAATTATTGTAATTTACGTATTTTTAGTGTGTTATCGAATTATTTAACATTTAATATACAAATTCGGTGATATGAATGTTTTAACCAAATTCACATTCTTCTTTTTCTTCAACAACAACCTAATAAATCTATGAAGCACGATGATCTATGGTTCTTCACCTCATTCGTGTACTCTTGTTCAATTTATTAAACTTAATCAAGAGGGTGAGCTGAAAGTCTTGCTGGCGAGTGCCTTTAAACTGCTTCTGCCTAAAGACTGATTCATCGGAACGAGTTTAATTGAAATTTTCTTTTTCATTTCTGATTGGACGACAGAGCGAAATAATAGTTTGGCAGAGTTGTAAAATGAATAGCCGAAAAATAAACGTTGTACGGAATATACATATTGCGTGATGCAATATCGAGTACATGTCAGTTACCTGACCCTTTGCTTTGTTTGGCTCGCTTTTGTTTCACGCCTGTTGCGATCCTAACTAGGGCTCCGCCATCGATTTTTCTTTCTGCGTTTGTTCATTGTTCTTGTTTTTGTTTTTGATCGATATAGATGCGAAATCAGTGTATTGCTCTCGAAATCTTTCCGTTTTCAACAATTCACTTTGCGCAGTGAAAGTTTGCTGTTAAGCCTTTCGCTTAGAGCGCCGGATATATCCGGTATCTTGTAAATATATAAATACCTAAAAATATGTTGAAGGAATTTCTTTATTTCCTGCGTGTTCAATCTTTACAGCATAAGTTGCAGCGTCTATCTATTTTGCTGTACTGCACCGCACGCGTTTTCCAGTTAAACTGGCTTCTTATTCCCTACGTCCTCCGCGACTCTTTGAACTTTCCCGGTCAATTCCATATTTCCGGTATTTACCAATTAGGGATGTTCCTTTCCGTTCAGTCGGCAGCCGGCGAGCAATACAAAGTTGTAGGGTATCGCTGAGAGATAAGGAATTATTCTTTGTTGCGCTAATTTCGACGCTTTTTAGGTATACGTGTGATTCTGTTCACTATATTTTCGTATGATGTATAAAAAAGTCACGTACGTACCTTCGAGAGGCGATCAATTGGAAAAGACCTACCGAAGTGTACAGATTGTTCGTAAAAAGAAAGTTGAGTTTAGTTTTGAAAATAGTTATTGCCCATAACATTGAATATGTCGGAAAGAGAAGAAGATAGTGACACGTCAAGTGAAATATTTTTATCTTCCAAACGTCGCAGAGTAGTACGATTGTCATCATCAGAAGATGATAATTCATTAGATGGACCGACGCCAGCCAAACGAAAATTCTAGTGCCGGTCCCCAGGGACCGGCGCCGGGCTCAACGTGTTAACGCGCATCGAACGGGGGCTGGGCGCAGGACAACGTTTGTCTACACGTGTCATCCGAGGCCTGTCGCGGTATTCCGCATTTATATGCGCGTCATTAGGCCCTAGTCCTCGTGCCACTTGTGGCGTTCCCTGTTCCCACACCGCGTTTCCGCTTCCGGTCGCCACGCGCGCTCATCCGATCGACCGGTCACCGGTCGAATTGTTTGGACGTTCGTCGTAACACCTGCATCTATATCTCTGATGCGTTAACACATTGCTTTCCGCTAAGAAATCTGTAAGACATACACGCCTGGGACCGCACATTACTAAAATCGTCGTAACATTTTGATCGATGAAGCGATGTTTGTCAAACAAATCTGTTTATTTCAAAAGAGACACGACTTGACGGGTTTTATTAGCGAAGAAACACAGCCTGTGGTATGAACGTGGAGCTGAACAACAATTACCAAAGAAAAGCGCATCGATCACGAGTTTATTCGTGGCCAGTCAGCAACGTTTGAACAGGAAGACACGTATTAACTCGTGACCGGTCAACAATGTGTTAAAACACGCGAATTTTCTGAATTATTATAATTATTAACCCATTTGCATCAAAGCACGGAATAATCCGCGAACTGTGACTTTCTTTCATTACCAGTCACGGTAACTCCTATGTCGAGTCACACTAGACATTTTTAAAGTGCCATTTTAAATACAGTCGCAGAAAACAGATCAAGACCAAAGAGTCAACGAAATTAAACAAATATAAGTTACAATAAAGTTAGAGAACTATGACTAATGTAATTAATAAAAAAAATTAGTACCACTCAGAGAATTGTCCTTTGAAATAAATTTCAAATAAATCACCTATAATACTACAAATTTATTGGCAACAAAATTGAAAAATAATTCGGAGTGCAAAGGGTTAATCCTAAAGCGTCAATGATACTTCGCTAATCGAATCTCATGAAATTCCAAAAAGAAGTCGAAATAAAATCGCTATACTCTCTCTATACTCTTCATAACGATTCATTGAGTTCCCAGCAAAGAACGACGAGAAAAAGAATCGACCAAACTCCATTTGTACACTTCTTTCAGCCAACGATATCCACGGAACACAGCTAACGAAAAGAAAATCTGTAGATGGAGCCACGCTCGTGGCCCCTTGAACGCTGCAACCTCCATCGGAGCGGTCCCCAGGGAGGATAGATGAGTAATGATCTGCCAGCGATACAAATCGTTGCGATTCACCTGCAGCCGATCGAGCGATTCGGTTTCTGGGTCCAATTAAAAGAACACAGCGCACGGGTCAGCGGGTGACGTCCCAATGGCTCCCCATGGGAGTTCGACCGCGCGCATATTCCACGGGTATTCGATGCCGTACGATTTTCGATCGGACTCTATTAATCACGGTGCCCCGTGAGAGAGCAAGTAGCGTGCAGAAAAAGCGGAATCGATCGAATCCGCGCTCGTCGCCGGCATAATTACCGCGAACATCGCGGCGCACGACGTAATTAGCGGTAAACGTCCGTTCGAGTGGCAGGGATAGTTAATTTGTACCGGTCTCCTTTAAACCAACCCCGGTTCGATCGTCGCGATACATATATATACGTATGCTCGAACACTTTTTATCTCCGGCTGGTTCTTTCCCCGTAGCGGGAACAGGAAATTACAAGATTGTTCCGTCGTGTGCAACGCGAACGCCACGCCGCCTAGGTTAATTGAGACGTTAATTAGCGGCACCGCTGAAGGTGCGACTTTTCGGAGCGCAATTGTACGGCGATAAGGTTATCGTTCAGATAGAGTGATGGTATAGAAGCATGCAACGGGGTGAAACGCTGAAGTTTATATTTGAAGAAAGATATTTTTATAGGTACTTCGAGTACAATTCCTACGGGATCCAAAGTTGAGTTTCGTTTATTATTTGTAGTAGGTGAAAATGTTGTTACGTATTCAATGGAAAGGTGGAGTTTTATAAATTACAGTAAATCCCTAGATCTATTCAACCAATTTCTTCACTCTATGAAATAGTTACTACGCAACTGTTCTCTGTAAAATTTTCTTATCTTTTACCATTTGTATATTTTTACTTCCTCTGTTACCATTTGTTATATTTTCCTACCTCATTGTAATAATTTCGTTGTAATTCTCTAATGGGTTAATCCCGTATAAATAAATAAATAAATAAATCCTGTTTGCCAGCAAAGGCCAATTGCTTCACATTCTATGGTTACTTTCCTAATAAAATGTTATCTTCCATAAAGCATAACAGTTTTATTTAATCTCAACGTGTACACACAACCTGGTTAACCTTAATAAAAATTACAATTACAATCCTCGTTGCTCAAGCTGACCGTATCCGAGTTTCGTGTATCTAAAACATCGGGTTGGGCTTTCTAGAGAAAAGCCAAATACCAACGCCGAGAACATGCGAACGAATTTATGAGTCGGCGTACGTGATCGTATGGGAGCCGGGCGGGTGGGAGATTTACAAGCTAACGGCTCGTCGCCGGGCCCACGTCCAATTTCCGTGGATGTCCACGGAAAACAAACCCCTTTTTTCGTCGTCGTCGTGGCCGAAACCCTCGGCTCGGGTTTCCTGCGGCGTGGCCCGGGGCGTGGGCGTTCGTAATAACTCCTCGCGTGGAAGTTGGGCGAGGCACGAGCGAATCGGCCCGCGTTTATCGTACTCCCGGAGTGAGAGTCGACTTCGTATGGCCTTTTAACCTTATATGGCCGGTGCACCTGCCTGCAGCCCGATAGGACATTTCCCATAACGCGTTCTTTCGTGTTCCGTTCCCTCCTCCCTACCCTTCCATTTTTATGTACACGTGTGGGTATAAGTGTGTATATAAAACCACCTAATAAAAGCCACGAGACTACCATCGAAACTGGCGAGGATTTATGATCGAACGCTCTCACGTGGGCCTGCCGTGAACTCGGATCGGGAGAAATGGACTCCTCTGTCTTTCCCGATCTTATTACTGCACTCTGTTTCGTGACATTTTTTTTTTTTATCCTTTGCTCACTTCTTCAACAAGAATTGTGAAATTCTACTTCATCTTACTTCAGTACACGAGCAACAATTGTGATTCAATTATTTCAACTGGGTTCATAAGAAGAGGATTCATCCCCCTGTTGTTCACCCTATTACACGTGACAATGGAAATGTGCTACTCCGTTTAACAGGACGGATGACCCCCCCTCCCCCCCAAAGAACAAAACACCTTCATCTTCGACTACTTCCAGCAATTCACACCGTTCATCCTTCGATCCCCATCTAATTAAATCTCAATCAAAGCGATCTCAAAGGGCCATGCACCAGCCAAAGCACAAAACGTGTTCTAATAACCATTCCTCCTATCTTCGAATCTTGAAATTCTCATTAGTCAAGTTCTTTCAGACAAGAAACTGTTATCGTTCCTCCTTATCTCCCTCCGCGGCCATCGGAATCAGGGGGAGAGGGTAGGGCCCATACGGGGGAGGGCGCAGCAGAAATAGAGAAAGAGAACGAACCGTGTTAGCGGGGTGGATAGGAAAAAAAGAGGACGAGAAACGAAGAATAGAGAGGGGAAAAAAAAGGAGAAGTTGGAATTAGGTTGGGTCGCACGCAGGTGCTGCCATAGTACAGGTCACGGTCAGATTAACCCCGATCATGTTACCCACGGCGTGGGAGTGCTGGCAGGTCCTCGTAATAATAGGATAGCTAGTAGTGTGTACGGCAGAGCATTGCCAACGCAGATAGATCTCGCTCCGTTATAAACGGTTTCATCGGCCCCTTGATTTATCTCGCTGCCCCCAACCCCTTACCCCTGCGCCCGTTCAGTTGCGCGATAGCGCCGCCGAAATCTTCGGTTTTTTCGATCAAACCGATTGCAGGCTCTGTGTGTCCGCCCTCGATCCCGGAAGACCCGGTGATTCGATGGGAAATAGAACATCGATGACGGTTCGAGGGTCCAAATTTATGTTGGCGAGGTTTTATCTACAGATTAGAGTTTTTGGGGGAAAGCATACGAAATCGAGGGAACTTTTTGATTCCAAGAAGCTTCCTGCGGCGTTGAACGGTAATTTTTAATCAAAGTTAGCGGCGAGTTTTAAGGAATAATATTTATAATCCGTTGTAATTAAGAAACTTCTGATGTAAAGAACTTCGGGATGAATTATTCCCTGCTGCTTCGATCTTCTTTGATGCGTTGCGATCCGCTGATAATGACTTCGCTGTTACGAGCAGGGAAGAAGTTTCCATTCAATCTTAATCTAATACAAAAGTTCATTTATTAAGTTAGATGGATCTACCATCGCGTGTATCCCTACGAAACTCATTGACCCGCGTATCTATAGACTGGATACGCTACACAATTAACTAATATCCAAAATCATCAACACTTTCAATTTCCCCTGCCACCTGTAACCCAGCCCTTAGCTTAGTCCTTCAAAGATGAACAAGTGTGAATTACATCGCGGTATATTAACATTAGGTCACGAGTAAGACTTGAATAAATTTGCAAAGACAATTACTATTATTCCTAGCAATTTCTGTCGATTTCTATCGATAGAGTGATACAAATATACCCTAATCTATTTCCCTCTCAATTCTGCAATTTAAAATTCCGTATGATGTATACCTATTTCTTAACATATGTATATTAAAAATAGATACTCGACTTTTATCAGTAGAGTGTGAATTACATCGGTATATTAAAGTCACCAGCAAGACTTGCATAGATTTGTAAAGACAATTACTATTATTCCTAGCAATTTCTGTTGACTTCTATCGATAGAGTGATACAAATATACCCTAATCTAATTCCCTCTCAGCTCTGCAATTTAAAATTCCGTATGATGTATACCTATTTCTTAACACACGTATATTAAAAATAGATATACAAGAAACGTCTGTAAATCTAGTGTAAAATAAGTTTTATGTTACTACAAAGAACCAAGCTAAGACAGTGGCATCGTTTAACAGATTCCAAGTGCACGCAGGCTCGCAGTCGCGTATGCCTGCAAGTACAGAAGGCCTTCAACGGGTAGCCTCGACCCTCGGCCATAACCTCAAACACCCGACTCGCGTCTTTATCGAAGTGATCGTTAATAAAACTGCCCGCTGCCTCGCGAGCACCAGAAGCCGAACCCCCCTCGTATCCCCCGTTGCACGACGTCCCGCGGATTACGCCAGTAAATCGAGAGGCGACCTACCGTCGGAGGCAAAAGGTGCAGCAGCGGGGACAGGTCGTCGTAGCCCGCGGCTTAATTAAATTCAAGGCGTGGCAGAGGGACCACGGGGGAGGGCTTGGAACGTGTACGATAATGAATCGAAACGCGGCGTGGCCAGCACCGATATCACAAAGGGAGGATTGCCGAGGACACGGCCGTTAGAATAAGACCGAATTAATTGGGACACCGCAGGGGCCGGCCTGTTGGATTTATTTATTATGAACTAGGACAGAGACGCCGCCGACCCCCGCCGGCTCCTTCAGATTAATTTCATTTTATTCGAAAGCAAGGCCGTGCACTCTCGACCGACCGCTCTCCCGAAAGAGAAGTCCCGGGCTCTCGTTCGGTTGCCCGAGTACAACGTTTGATGTTGTTCTCTGCCTCGTTCTTCTTCTTGTTTGCAATCCCCCGCGCGCCCCCTCCTTTGCCCGTTTGTATGGGCTCTACCTTTCTGTGAGAACGAAACAGAACTCGCATCCGTGAGACCCGTGGACACGGACGAGGTCTTTATTCGGCGCACGACCGCACCGATGCGCTCGTTTCGCGCCATAGAGGGAGAGAGACATTTCGTAGGGTATCAAATAAAACGAGTGATCTTGAAATAATTTATTTGTTCAGTTCTTTTGATACATAAACCAGATACAATGCAAAAAATTATTACATGTTAATCAGTATAATTATCGCTGAATGTTTGAACAGGAAACAGAACCAATATGGATGGCACGCAACATGGCGTCGTTGGACGTTAACAGCTGATGTGCAAGTGGCGCCATCTTATTAATATGCATGATTAAGTTCCAGAAACTTCATGAAATTATACCTTCAATTTTTATAAAATCACCACGAAACTTAAAAGTGTATGCATTGGAATTGCACAGGGTTCTTTTCAATTCGAAAAAACTTGAACCTGCACGGGCATATATCACGTGGCGCTTCTTGTTCGCCGGCCACAAGAAAAATATTCCGGTCGCGACCCACGCACAATGCGTAGAGAAATCCTTGTGGCGCGAGGTACAAGAAGAAAGGGAAGCCTTCGAAATAAATCACGGATCTAGGCAACAGGTGTACGTATTGCCTCACGATTCAGGTTCTTGCTCCGCGAGAGCTTGGCGGGAGTTCCATCTGAACCCATACACGTATCGCGCAGTATACTTTTCCTGAATCACCAAATATGCCTGACCGTCCGACGAAGAAAAATATGAACATCGACCGACATCGATTTCTGTCTGATACTGTGGGACTGAATCGCAACAATTTTCTTTGTGGATCGTACGCTGTATATTTTACTGTCGACGGTACTTTATTTATTTTCGAATCAACTCAATTGATTCATAAATAAAAAGAATCATGCTACACGATTGAGTTATAAAAGTTACACAGCGCTGTGAGCCACTCGATACGAAATTCTACGGCCTACTTAGAAATTAACGGATCCCGGAAGCTTTGGAATTATCAGTTAAACTGTTCGAGGATGATTCAAGAGAAAGTGACACATTGACAGAATCTTATGGTAGTTTGTGGCGAAAGGTGTTTTCTACTAATTAATTCTAACACATTCCTTATACAACTATCGATTTGTGAACAAATTTATGATACGATGAGTTCGACGACCGAAAGCAACATCTATAAATAAATCATAATTTAAATAATTAATAGATTAAACCCTTAACGTGCACGCTTGAGTTACGCAACTAATCTGGCCAAACTGTGCACACTCGAGATAATTCGCGCGACAATAAAATTTACAATACAATACAAATTTTGATTATTTTTGTATTTTTTCAATTTTCTTGCTAAGACAACGTTCTAAACCGGTGTTTCCCAACGTGAGGCCCACGCCCCACAGGGGGGGCCATTCGAAGATGGACACTATATATGTTTTAAAATTTTATTTGCTGTATTTTGTTAACAATTTCATAGTGATTTCTTCCTAGAACCTCTCATTTATGTTTCTTAAGTGAACAAATGAATTTTTTAATGTTAAAAATTATGTATGTTACATAGGGGGGGCATAAAAACTTTAGAAAGATTAAGGTGGGGCATGGCACAAAAAAGGTTGGGAAACACTGTTCTAAATTGTGTTTTTTTACATTTAAAAAAAATTGATTTTTTTGGTCGGTTTTTTTCCAAAAAAATTGTTAATAAACGCCTTATAGATTTGACAGGGTCAAGAACGTAGCCGTGCAAAGCAACAATATTTTGGAAAGCCAAAACTTGATTTTCCTTTAAACTCAGAGCGTAAACGCGTGTAAATATTGATATCCGTTAAATATTCCGCGGCGGAACAAGCAGGATCCGAAGTCCCGTCTATGAGACGGCATAAATTAACCGGGCATTCAAGCTGACGATAATGCGAAGCAATGCGACTAGTCACCGTTGCGAAGCTCAACAGGCTAACGTGCTTATCGCTTTCTATATCCTCGTTGAATAATTCTGACTCGCTTTCGCAATAAGAACTGGCGGGGAACGAGGAATGATCGATAGACTTTAACATGCTTGTGCAAAGGGACGGTATAGCTGTGCACATTTTTCAACGGAACATTTAAAGCGTTCATTGTTCGTTATCCCGAAGGTACTTCGTAAATTTATGCATTAGTTCTTAACGCTTTGTGCTCCAAAGGCGATTCTCGATTGCAAAGTGAATGCCTTCTAAAAGGGAACCAATTTCAAAGATTTCAAAAACGATACGAACCAAGGGATAGCCCTTTGATTGCTTTTCAAAATTTCAAATCAGGTTCCATTGGTGTCTATTATTAGTACTGTGTATTGGTACAGTAGCGGACAAAAGTTTCAGACCAAAGGGTCAAAGAAAACAAATTAATTAATTGATAAGAAACGGCACGATAAATAAAAATCATACTCTATGCTAATCAATAAATAGTGTTCTACCATAATGACGATAAAAATAAATATATGAACAATATTTGCATACCACAAAACTACGTTTTGCATTGTCCTGTCGTCTTGAACTTTTGTCCGTTACTGTACATATTTACATAGGCTTACACGCACATATATACAGTTGATTTCAAAAGTATAGGGGCTCATCAAGTATTAAACAAATTTTGCATAAAATTATAGATTTGATCGCAATTCACGTTGCAGAAATTATACATGTTTCATTTATCTTTATTTTATTTGATAGACTTAACTGCAATAAAAATTTATTCACTCACCCACGCCTGGCTAAAGTTTCGAACGGTCATCAGTTCATCAGTCACACCATGCTCTCAACTGCTCCATTCCAGCACTCTTATTTTGCACAGCTACCACTCCATCTCAAATATTCCTTCAATCACATCCCTATCTCTCAAGCACACTTCATTCACACGATAAAATACTCTATCACTCCCACAATATACGTTAAAAGCTCTCTAACTCTTCACCATCCCTCATACCAACATTATGTTAACGGAACATTTAATTTGCAAATCTTTTCGGTCAACTCACATTGCAAAATTTTGTTTCCTGACATGAGATGATTTTAAACATAACCTTAAATTGATGTAACATTGGATCTCAATGGGTTAAAACTCGAGCAAAATTTACACGAAGCCAAGACGGCCCCCTCTCAATCTACGGATCCGATCAGCGAATAAGCACTCGAAGCCGCGACGGTGTGCTCTTAATCGACCGTAAATAATTGCGTTTATCACACCTATCATTGCACCTCCGCCCTTCTCAAAATGGCCGCTTTCACTGCCGGACGAAAATTGGCACGTTGCCAATCTCGGTTATCGATCCATGCATTCGCGTGGACCCCAAGCTTTGATTTATCACGTTTGCATCACGCTTTCCGGACGTTCCCGCTAGCCTCCACCTGCTTGAACCGTGACCACGTAACCATGCAGGTACCGTACAGCGAACGATAATTATGGCGGTCGAAGGGAACGAGAGCGGTATGCGATCATGGCGCGACCACGATGCAGGAAACAAGAAAATGACGTTAATCGCGCATCAACGGGAATTATCGTAGGGGTTATTAACTTTGACACGGTTATGAATGGAGAAATAAGTATACAGAGAGTTGAAAATGATGTTCTAGAATCTTACAGGCATACATGTGTATGGTTAATGAAAGAAACATATAAAAATGTATGCGAGTACGCGAAAGTATAAACGCAACTGTTTCGCGAAATTATTCTCGCCCGTCAAATAAGAATACGATGACAACAATTCCTCTATATTTAGAGGAACGAATAAAACCGAAAGTGAGCGTCGTTTTCTTGTTTCACATTCAACTCACCCACGGACGCGACCGGCGTTCAACAGACTGTGTATATATCTAACCTAAAAAACTCACCGCGGGGCCGCTTCGACGAGCCTCGCCAAAAAGACCGCGCGGACAGGACGTTCGTCGTAAATCACGGGCTCGGAGGCACGCGGCGATATTTCTAATGCCACGACAAATCGGCAACACGCAACACGCAGGCCATGATTATTTCGTGGCGGGGAATACGCGCGCGGACGGGGAGACTGTATATTTTGACGGGGCCCCGACGAGTTTTTGAGGTGTCCGTGAGCGCGCGTGTTTGCGTCGACACGCGCACGCGCAGTGTGTTTGGCGCGCCGTAGGCAGCAGCGCGCGGCGCGGCGCGGCACTGTCTCCTCGTAAACAACGTGAGAAGGGAAGAGAGTCCGGTGGAAATAAGAGCCCGATTCGGTCGTGGCCACGTGATTGTCCCGCGGGACGTATAAAGTATAAACCACCCACGACATAAAGCCGAAAGAATTATTGTAGAGCGTCACCTCCGCACCTGGATACCTCCTGCGTGTCGAGGAGCACCGGCCACGACCCGTGAATTTGCCAAGATCTCCTTCCCCCTCCCCTTCCCTCTTTCTCGTTGTTCCTTTTCCTTTCGTTCTCCCGTGTTTTGCATACTTAGGCTCTCCTTTCACAGCTGCTGCCTTACTCTCGCGCCCTTAGTATATTTATAATGGAAACTACTTTTAGCTGTTTATACGTTGTATGCAGTGTATAATTAAAGAATCTGCGATCAGCTGATAAATATTATTTCTCATCTTTTATTGTCCTAAAGTTAAACATTCCAATTTTCCCATAATCCTTTTCATTTTATTTTCCATTTTCCATTTCCCGTCCATTCGTTTAACCTTTCGCCTCTTCCATTCGTCTCTCTCGCCCACTTTTCGTCTTCCTCTCTCGCATCCGGCACCAGCGTTCCTCGATGCGCGCCTTTTTGTTCCTCCCCGGGCCGCTCTCTGCCACCACCCGTAGATTATGGGAAACACCGTGGCCCGGACGTTTATGGCCGTGGAACTCGCGATGCACGAGGCACTCAATCGCGGATTTGATACAACTTAATCGTGGCCCGTTGAACACCCTCGCATTCCTCGATGGAGAGGCCCCCGCTCGCCGACGTATCATAAACACAATCGTCGTCCTTTCTGCGTGGAATTTCGCGAGGACACGGGGCCCGATACCGTTGTCCCCCTCCCCCGCGATCCACCTCTTCCCCTTTTGCTCCTCTTCAGTCTCTTTTCGTGTCGCCCTTTCGGCTCGACTCGCGCATATATCGGTGCACGTAGCCGCGATTCGCATAAAGATCGAGTGCAATCACGCGCTCGAGGATTATTGCCTGTGCTCTCCGAGTGAGAGGCGTTCTCAGGCCGGCTGATGACGGGGGAACACGAAACGCGTCGCTTTTATACGATATTATGGAAATGATGGCACGTTAAGCGACGAATTATTATCGCTGCGCGAAGATGCGTCAATTAGCCGGTGATTCGATGTTTGTTTAGCGGGACGAAATCTTTTTTTTTGGAGGTAATAATTAGTCTCGAAGGTTATAGTATAATCTTGAATCTTGGGAATTTATAAATTTGAGAGATAATCGTATCCTGTTAGAACTTCAAAGTAATGCGAAGCGGTTAAAGGATTAAATACATCTTCAGGGTTATTAACCCTTTGCACTCGGCTGTCCCCTCTCATGGGACATCGTAATCCTAGCATATGATAGTTTCGCAAATTTTCAGACGTTAGTTCAAACCCGGACGTTAAACAGTCATATATGTAAATTTTAATGTACGACTTAACTAAATTAAATGAAGTTTAATATACGTGAATCCATAGTAAATATTTCGAATTTGAAAATTTTTGAAGTTAGTATCATTAAACGACTAACGGTCACCTCTCGAGTGCAAAGGGTTAAGTTTCAAGGGATGCACATTCTTGGTTGGTGACGATGAAACCTATTTCTTTTTTTTTTTTTTAGTCATTACACGCGAAACGAATCTATATGTAAGGCGACGCGACTTATTCCAAGCGTTACGGTTGAAGCAAAGGAGTACGTTTCCAAGAACATTTATCACCGGTGATCATGGCAATATCTCATGTCTGATTAAACTAAAGCGTATCTCTCCCGGAGTATACACACAACATTACTGCGTGTAATAATCGTGTGTACGCTTCCATGCATACAGAAAATGAAGATGAGTTTAAAATTGTAGCGAGCAACGGCGCTGCAAAAAACTTAATTCCATCATCACGTTTCCAATTACATTATTCAACACGTACTTCCCACCAGAAGTAACCTCCTCCCTTTCACGGCCTTATTAGGCTTCATTTCGTTAAAAAAGTTGGAACTACTTTTTTATAGAAACACAAACACTTTTGCTCGTTCCAACCGTCTTTTCTCCTCTTTATTTTCATCGCAGCTTGCCTCTCCGACTTCTTCATTACTCTACTTCTCTTTCCTCTTCAAGACTCATCGCTTCGTGAGTTCAAAAAACTTAATTGGCGTCAAAAAAAAAAAAATGAATTTCAAGCGTTATTAGGAACTGAAAGTTAAATGTTCTACAGCTGAAACACTGAATTTTCTTTAAACCCTACTTCTTGTTTTCCCTCCAATTCGTCCTCTCCTCCAACTCTAAACCTCTCTGTCCGACTCCATGCCCCTCTTCTATCGCGTTCCAACGTTCGAGGATCACCACGAGAGATAACCCTTATAAACTGGAGCATTAGTAAGGCGCGGAGCAGCTCCGTGAGAGAGTATCTCTGGATCTACACGCCGCGAGAGGGGCGCAAAGGCGTTCCACAATGAGGTCCGGTACATAAAGCATATCTGCATCGCCGGCATCCTCTTCGTGGCCTCTCGCCACGAACCGGGGACCACCGCAATGTTATATCGCCGTGCCATGTAGATGAGAGCAACGTCGACCGCTCGAGTAACGTCCGGATATCAGCGCGCGGCCATCTTGCTCGTGCGTCCGCCCGGTCGCTTACCGAAATCTGTGTAATTATCAATCGGCCGGCCGTTCATGGAAACCAGCCCCGTGTTTCTTTCGTAAATCCACGCTGGAATTAATGCGCCGAGCGTTTAAAACGAGATACCCGGCTTCGGAAATACATTCGACTCGATTTAATGGAGAATCTGCAAAGTGGGGTTTTAATCGAACTGCTCTTCCGATCTCGCGGATCTTGATTTTTAAGAGGCTTTTAATTTAGAACAGAGTATAAAGTGTTAATAGGTTTAGTAGAACGTGTAATAAAGATACCGTGATAAAGATATTTTTAATTTCTCGCAGTAATTTGCTTCTACATTTTTTTCTGCGGTCCTCGGCCATTTTTAACACTATTTCTACCACAATCGGTCAAATGACCGTTTTTAAAATTTCGATTAAAATTTCATAGATACAACGTAATTGAATCGCCTTTAACACGTTCGTCGCCACATCACCCAAATATGGGTGACCCTGTTTTTCTTAAAATTAAATAGGATTTTAAATTGGAATTTTAAAAAGAATTCAATGGAATAAGTATTGAATATATATATATATATATATAAAATAAATAAAATAAAAATAAAAAGTTAAAATTGTTTGCTGTTTTTATCCTTTTTTACCCCAATTTTCTATGCAACCGAATTTGGGCTCAGTGAGAAACTCAGCCGAATCACGCTGGGCGACGAACGTGTTAAACTTTAGACTTTTCCTCAAATATACGTATAATACATTTTTCAATATTCACTTCTTGTTTTATTGTTTATTCTTTGAGAAAAAATTTGTAGTCCTTCTTACGAGGGAATTGTCGCGGTAGGAATAGGTATACGTGAAGTGTCGGTAGGAATAGCGTTAAGGAAATTAACCCTTTCGCTTGGGCTGTTCAGTCCGCCGAAGTACCGTCACTGAACGGAAGCACGCGTCAGAAATGTGCACAGTGCGCATTTTTGTAAATCTTAAATAACAATTGTGCTGAATAAAACAATCGCTGCTCTAATGTAACAAGTATATTTACATTTTTAATATGAAAAGGTTTACAAAATTATTGAAATACAGAATTGTTAAAATAAAAAACTATTAAAATACAAAATATATCTAGATGCCGCCTATAAGCAGCGCTCGAAGCGAAAGGGTTAAACGGTACCATCTCCACAAGAAATATCTGTAGATTTTATTGTGCATTTTCCAGCCTCTATCTGTAAGCAACCCACACGAATTTTTCGATCAACCCAATAAATAAACTATGAATATCGTATTCCTTTTTGCGATAAGAGCAACGCGTGACAAAAAATCATCGCCATGAAGGAAACACTATTCCCATCGAGCGAGAGCTACACATACATGCATACAGCGGACAGCGATAAAGTAGGAAGAGGTCGGATCGTCCGGATGAAAATAGAGAAACGGAAGAGTCGTGAGAGTGGCGGGCGAAGCTCTTAGAAATTTCATGATATTTGTTTTGCGGTCACGGCTCCGTAGCCACGAGGCGGATAGCGCAGGAAGCTGGCTCGTACCGGAAAAAAGTGTTTCGAGGGAAGACGCGCGTTCGTATGGGAAGCTCCCGCGGAGACGAGCTTCTTTCGCCGCTGAATTCCGACGAAGCAGCCTGGACGGGTTAATTCCTCTCGTCGTGGCTCGATCTGACGTGAGAAATCGTTGATCGTCGCCGGCGCAACGTTATCTGTTTTCGCAGATTACATTTTTACTGGGACGAGGAGGTGTTCGTTCTCAGAAGATTCTTCGGAATTATGGCCGGAAACTTGACCGGTTCCTTGGGAACACAGCCGGTGGAGAAGCTGTTCCCAAGGATCGGTGATGTTCCTTTAAAATGTATTTTTCATCGTTCGTTTTTGTAGAAACTTGTAATGTAGTAAAACTAATCGCGACATCTTTTGGAGTTCTATAATAATCAGTAATTGCTCATTAAAATCACTCCTTGATGAGCAATCAAAGTACAAATATCGATCAGTACGAATAATATATTTAATATTGTGTCCGACATAAAACGTTTCTTTCATTACCTTAAATCACTGGAAATAACAGTTTTCTCGCGTTTCTTTGAAACGATATTCTTGAAACGTAGTTTTCGTACAGAATTTGCACTCGTTGGATTTCACTGGAATCTCTTCCTATTAGAAGTTTCGCCAAACATAAAAAGGTTCGGATTTTTCAAGCGATTCTTTCTTTGTCTTGTGCTCCGCGGGAGAGCTGCGATTTTTACGGTAGATATCTAGAATTGCTAACTTCCTTCCCGGAGAACGCAATCGCTCAAAAATGAAACGATAAAACAAGAGAGTACGTCTATAATATTGTGTGTGTTAACCCTTCCAGCACCAGTGAGACAAGAAATAAAGTTTCTTGCTATCACCGCTGCTGATTTCCTTCCACGAATCAAATTCTCGTCCGCTCGAACAAGAAACCACAAGAATAACCGCTGAGAAGCACCCACAAAGTACGAGAAACGCGACTCACGACGCGAGCAAGGCGCCACGATGCTCCATACAAAGAGGCGTCGTATTCAATCACCGGCGTAGGAACATGACGAGGCTCGCGTTTCTCCGACACGTCGCGTCGGTCCTCTCCGAAATTAAGGTTAAAGCGCGGCCTGTGGCCCATCAATAAAAGTTGATGCAAAATTTCACGTGTGGCAATAATAACTTGGTCGTTAGTAGACTTGCGAAATTAATAACCAGCGGGACGAGCGAGCGTGTGTGCAACGAGGGTGGAGAACAGAAAGCCGGGTGAAAGTCGGTGTCGGGTCTCATGTCTACGTGCTAGCGTTGGGATTGATGTAGCATCGATAGCTTATAACAGCGACTTTGAACTTACACCACTGAAACGACCATTTGTTCATTTCCAAAGGATCTTAGAATATGATTTATGACATTACAATCTATATATTCTTAGAAAGAATCTTAGAATATGATCTAAGAGACTATGATCAATATATTCTTAGAAAGAATCTTGATCTATATATTTTTAGAAAGAATCTAAGAACGAATTAATATTGATCAGAACACAATCGACACAGAACTACCATAAAATGTAAAATTGTTATAAAATCACTATTAAATAGAACTTGGTTGCTCCAAAATTAGTATTTGATAGCACTACGATATTTCAAAATCAATACTGAATTGATATCACCCCACCAAGTGTAAGTACCAAAAAATAATACCACGTATCTGAAAATTGTAGCGACTGTCAATACCTTTCAACTGTACATGCACACTTCGGATATCGAATTGTTCAAGTCTCACGAGAGCGTCTCACCCTCAATCCCATCGCTACCTGACAATATCTCTCCTTCCCGAGGTCACAGTGCTCTCGTGTTGGCTCGTTCCGAGGGCCTCTTTTTCGAGGTTCCAACGATAATTCAGCGGCTCGTCGAGCCGCGAGAGAACCGGCACAGAGCAACGTGTAATTTCAATTTACCGAACGAACAAATTAGTCGCGAAACGCGCCTCGTTACCGACCCAGCCTCGTGGAAACGCCGAATTACTCCCGGCGCCGTTTTTTGGCTCGCCTCCAATCGTCGGGCAACGTTCCAGCGAGTTTACCGCCCGTTCGCCACTTCAACTTTTATCCATCGGCGATGGCGGTGGACTCGTTTAAATCGATTTTCCCCGCGCTTCCGGGGCTCGCTGCTACAACTGCGATCCGGCAGGGGGGAAATTTATCGCGGCTGCGGCCGGCGAATCGTGTAATTGTCTTCCGTCTCTAGTGGGGCACAGTTATAGAGTGGGTTAATTATCGAGGAGTTTGTTCTCGACGACAGTGATCGATGTCTCTCTCTCGAACTTGTGCAGAAAAAGGGTCGAACCTGCTTCGAGAGACTTGCGTCAGATCACTAACCGAGGTTACAACCTAACCTCGCTGGGGATTAATTGAAACTGAAACGCAAACTGCATATAGCAGAAGCGGAAAAATAGAATAACTTAATATGTAAAACTGAATTCAAAAATTCTAATACGCTGCGGTGCTTATTCCTGGTGAAAAATTGGAACTGCCGTTAAAGAGAGATACTCTAAACTTACGGCGCGATAAAGGTAGCCAAAAATAACGAGAATCGCTTGTTCCACGGCGCGTCCGGCAATCTGTCGCCGAAGAAAAAGAGAAAACGAGCGGGAGAACGTTTATTTCCTAATTTAACCCACGTTTTTAGCCTACCTAAGAAACTGCTCGACCGGAGGAGAGACATTAGCCCGGCAATCTCGTCCGGCGATCCATTCACCGGTGCCAGTGGTGGTTCGTTTATTTCCAAAACGAAGGTCAGCTCGCGGATTCCGTGGCCTCATAAAGACCTGGCGGAGAGGATCTTCTCGTTCGGTAGTGGCTACACGACGGTCACGAGTCGACCGTGCAACCGGTGCCCTTTTAATTACACCTCGGCCTAATTTATTGCGAAATCCGCACCGGTGGCAATGCGATCAGATAAAACCCACGGCCATAAACCACGGCGTCATATAAAACTCCTTTTATTCCTAACCGGCCGAGGATCGAGCTCTCTCGACTCGTTCCCTCTCCCTCTCGTTCTCCTCGTCCCTCCTTTCTCTTCGTCACGTCCTTTCCCATACGCGGATATATAGGAAGCCTCGTCCTCTTCCTTTTTTCCACCGTCCTCACTCTCCCACCCTCCCCCTCTCTCTTCGCCGTTTATCTTGTACCGTACCTTTCTGTTCCTTTTCCTTCTTCCTTCTCCTCTTCCTCCTCTTCTTCTTCCCTCTTCTACCTCCTCTACGGAGTCCCCCTTTCCTCGATCACTCTCTCGGCCTCGTGGCATACCACCGGACCTTCTTCCTCTCTCCTCGAGACGTGCGTCCTGCCTGCGGCCGCCCACGCGCCGACCCGACGCCCTCCCGTACCATCTCACGTGCTTCTCCCACTGCCACCACGCCGTGGGCCTCGGTCCCCGACGCATGGGAGACTACGTGCACGTATACGCGTTCTCCCCCGGGTATTATTCAGGTTCTGGTCCCGGCTGGTGGTGATAGTCCACGACACTCCGTCCACTCCTTCATTCTCTCCCACTTTTTCTTCCCTCTGCTCATCTTTCTCGTATCTGTTACGGTGGGGTGGAAGCGTCCCACTGTTTGGAGAAACATCGAACGGCGAATCGGGTTCGACGGCGAACCAAAACGAACCCGTCGTCCAGGTTGCAAGGTCGTCGAAATTTCCCGAAGTCAAAGGATGTCCGCCTAAACGCGAAACGCAGATTAGCCTAAAGGCCTTTCTCGTGTTCGAGGGGCCAGGTCTGCGAGTCGGTTCGCTTTCAGTTCGTCTCGCTTCTTTTTCCCCCCTCCCCCCCTACCGGAGAACCCCTTTCGTTCGGCTGGTATCCTTAAGAGACGCCGAAGAGCTTAATCGTGTCGGGGATCATGCGGGCAACGCTTTTAAATATGGCGGTCCCGGGCAAAGGAGCATCGTCCAGGGATTGACCAGGTGGCCAGGTGGGAGGACTTGATTGGACCAGTAAGCGTGCTCGTATTAATAATTCAGGCTCCGCTGTATAGGCAGCTCGCCCTTCTATGAGCTTTAGTACACGCTCTTGCGCGCGTGTCTTGATTTACAAGTGCGCTTATCGGGTAGGCGGCAGATGTACATTTAGGTGAATCGTTCGCCTCTGCTTCGAGCCCCTTTTCTCCATCCCCACTGCCCCCTGCTTTATCTGCTCGTCTCCTTTTTTTACGGATATCGTTGTCTTCCTTTCTCCTTCTCTCTCCCCCTCTGTCGCTTCTTCTCTCTGCATCTCGGGCTGTCCGTTCTCCCCTTCGGACGGCCGTAATACCCGTACATCCCGTATTTTAAGGAAGCTTCGTTAGGCCATCCACCGTTTATGGAGATCCTAATGATTCGAAAGTCGTTCGTCCGGAGACGAACGGCTTAAATTTAAATCCACCGGCTATACGAGCGTGGTCGGCCACTGTTAGGGACCCGTCCATGGGCCGGTTCGACCACGTGATTTCGGCTCCCGGTGCTCCATCTTTGGATAAAAATTCGTCTTCCGTTGTCTATACAACAGCTCTTACTGAAACTGTTCAGTGAATAAAAGTAGTGCCACACGCAAGGGTTCAAAAATTTCCGATGGCATCGATAGGGCCCCCTTTTTAGTTTAAAAGCGGTTTAGGAATTATACAGATGTTTTAATAAGCCTCTTTAGTAACCAGGAGGAACGCAAGAATAATCGATGTGGTTCATCGAAGAATGTAGGTCGTCGGGCGTGTGAAACTCGGCTGCCATAATCGCGACACACGACAAACGAGCAATCCGTATTTGTCAGAGTAAATTAGCCGCAGATATCGAGATAAGGAGACGACCGATCGCCATATTCGGCAATGGCGACGAGAGGAACCGGCATAATTAGGTATTTGGCAAGAAACTCGCTGTACGTAAACATACGCAGCGTTTTTCTTCAGGTACATCACCAGAAACGGATTTCTACTCCCTTAACAGTTTTTTGGTAAAGTGTTGGTAGCATCAGAAAGAAATTCCAAACAAATATCTTTCATATTAGACAACTTGCAATCAACAAAATCATCCGTGTTTCAAACACAAAATTTTCCCCTTTCTCGCAAATACTTCTGCAATTCAATTATCGTTTCCTTAACTTTAGTTGTAGGTAGCAACTTTAAATATAAGCAAAGGTAGCATTTTAAGTTGGTAGCCTTGTAAATACTAGTGACGCTCATTTTTGTTGGTATCACCTCTTGTTGGTGAACAATGCATAGCTCACAGTAACACAGTAGCGAATAAATTCCCATGCAAAACAATCCACATCACATAAACCATTTATATGTTACATTCAAACACATTACTTATAAACCTAAATGTGTGCATTTATTACAACATTTCTAATCGTTGTTCCTAAAAATCTCTAAATAATAAATCAGCGTTATTTCCCTTAGCCTGAATTTCTACCGAATAACGATAATTGTTCCTTAACGAGGCGTACGTGCATACGTCACTGTGAAAAGTCAGGTTCGTTCCATGAAACACCAGATACAAATGGCCGGCCTGGACACGTCCTTAAATCATACGGTAATTAACGCCGGGAGTATTTCATCAAACGTGCTCGGCGGTAGTCCGGTAAGAACCAGGGGTGGCAATTAAATTCATTTGTCAATTATTTGACGAATGCCCGTCCCAGTTGCGCCCGGGCGGTCCTCTCCTTCTTCATGAAGAGCGAGCCGCTTCGATTCGCAATTAGCTCGCATACTTCCAGATCCGATCCCCTAATTGCCACTTCCAGAAGAACACCGCTCCCCCGTGCGCGAGTTCGTGTGCGCGTGTGTGGCCGTTCTCACTCGATAAAAACCGCAAATACTTTATCCGTACAATTATCCCCGTCGACACGCAGCTGGATTCGGTGACAATGTACTCGAGGGCACCGTTTTTTTCATTCCTCAACAACCACCGTGCTCTCGTGGTTTCTTCTCCTCCGTTTCTCCGATCCCTGGCCACGGTCACGCTCTTCGCCGCCTTTTCTGCCTCATCAACGTGACGATACTTAATTAACGAAATTTATGCCGCTGCTTTCTTCTTTCTCTCTCTCTCGCGTCGCTCTTATGCGAGGCGCAGCGAGCACAAAAAGCGGCGGAGACACGATGGTGATCGGGAATTAATTAAAGTAATGAGCGTCAAGAATCGATGCCCACCGAATCGCACTTCTACACGGCCATGAATAAGACATTTACGTGTACATAAACATATTAATGTACGTCGATTGCTTTTTTTCTTCAATTAACACGGACTTTTAATAGTTAAATACACAAATTTAATGGTAAATTTTTATGTTGCTGATTAACCCTTTGGGCGTTGAGTTGTGCTACGTTAAGCGTGAGCTGTGAATTGCTCACTTTTTCGACAAAGCACACTATTTTATAAAACTTTAAACAGCGTTCATAACCCAAATTGAATGGTTGTGTGAGAACTCATATATGCGTTCATAGCGCTCAAAGGGTTAACCCTTTGCACTCGAGAGGTGACCGTTAGTCGTTTAATGATACTAACTTCAAAAATTGTCAAATTCGAAGTATTTACTATGATTCACGTATGTTAAACTTTATTTAGTTCAGTTAAGTCGTATATTAAAATTTACATATATGACTGTTTAACGTCCGGGTCTGAACTAACGTCTGAAAATTTTCGAAACTATCACATGCTAGGATTACGATGTCCCATGAGAGGGGACAGCCCAGTGCAAAGGGTTAAATTGAAATGCAACGAGAAGAACGGAAGATCGCTTGTTCCTAATCTCGAAAACAGGTCATCCCTGGAGGATAATTTAGGTACCATAAACTTTTCAATAGGGCATTAAAGCATCGACGAAATCAAGATCGTAAGCTGGTCGTCCGGTATGAAGCAACACTTTCGTGCGTTGCGCGATAAGAATCGATTCGTGGTGGCGTTCGAAGAAAGGATCGAGCATGTTTTCCGTACGAAGACGTCGCTGCCTGTTGATCCTCTCTGCTCAAGGTTCAATGACGGTGATAGCAGCTGCACTCGGTGCGATGCGTCAGTGGTCGTTAAACACGATTAACTGCAGCCACCAGTCGAACTTACCGTGATACCTGTCCCGCCTCGAACTAGGTCTCCCCGAGATTCATGGCGTTTCTTGCCCCAGCTGGCGGCCGCCACCGAGAACGGCTTTTATAGGGTTTTAAAACCGGCGACCAACGAGATTCATCGGTACGGGGGAACGTGGCAGAAATACGATCGAGCAACGATCGATCCCTGTTGAGAAGCTTTCCGATTACTCGATCGTGCGAGTACTGTTGATTGGTCGTGAAACGTAGGAATAGACGTGAAACAGGTGAGGGTGGTTTAGGGTTGCATAATTGGTTCAACACAATTATTTTACGAAAATACTGACGAAGACACGAAAACCGAGTTTCTTATCATTTAATTTAATAAATAGGGTAGCATATGATTGTAGAGAATGGAATCTGATGAAAGTTTCAATGGTTGAATCTTATTATATATATATAAAAATGAATGTGTGTCTGTCTGTCTGTCTGTACTCGATAGATTCAAAAACCATACGTCCAATCGCCGTAAAAATTTGGGAAATTATTAGGTATATCCTCGGGAAGGTTTTTGAAAAATTTTTTTTTTAAATCAGAGTTGGGGTTCTAGGTGCTCCCGAACAAATCTCCCCAAAATATCAAAATAACATTTAATTAGTAATTATTAATAATAATAAATAATCTTGAGAACCTTTTTTCTACAATAATAGTAATTGTTTTGGCAAATTTTGCTCATGGAGCTTGAAACCCGTCAAATTGACGGGTCCCGTAAACCTAGTTAATTATATAATAAGTTGCGACTCCAATGGAGGTTATGATTGAAAAGTCTTACCAACTTGAAAAAGACACTTACTTCAAACAGCAATGTTTCATCTAACCCTACAGCTACCCATCCACAGAATATTCATGAATGAAAAATTGTAAATCATAGAAAATAAAACACGTTAAATCATAACCATAGAATTCTTGATATTTCCCTTATTCTCATCCCAACAAAAATATTCATTCGACTTATTATACGAGTTCTACAAGACAATTGGATCAGTAAGGGTTGCAAATGCTTCCTGGCAAATGATACAAGCTTTATTGTCAGCTTTAAAAATCACATAGATCCTAGGCCACCGTTTAAGATTCGCGCGTCCACCGCTTCCCGGAGCTGTCCAGCAGATTCCACGTTGAGATGGCCGGTTTAACGTATGCGTGTGCACAGAGGTTCGGCTTCCTCGGCTTCGTGACGCGCTATCACGTTCATCGGTCTTACAGGGGTCGTGTGTGCGAGCGGCCACTGCGCAACGCCGCGCATCAGTTGCAACGTGGAATGCTGTTCCAATGTTACACCGTACCACCTGGTCTTACGAACAACCATATCGCTGGTATATACTACTACCAGCGGCTCTACCATGGGAACGTAATAGCGAACGGGCGAAGCGATCTCGCGGAAACGAGAGTCACGCTCGCGGTTTCGACGTTATTGCTTTCTGAAGTGGCCCTCCCGTTGCTCTGCCGCTCGAAACGCAGCCAGCCACGAACTAATTTCTTAAAATTGCCGCGGGAAACACCGTCCCCCCCTGCAATTAATGCCTGGCGTTCCCCAGTACGTGGTACCTGTTTCGTTAAACGATTGCCATTTACCCTCAGATACAAAGATTTCCCGGGTTTTCCAGGCTGAAATCGAGGAAATTTGATCCTAGCTTTACCGTTGCGTTAAATTCCTAAACTGCTCGAACTTATTCGCTACACCAATTCCAAAATCTACGAGTCAAGCTTGCAGGATACGTGACGCCAATTTGACGCAAATTGTTGAAGTAAAGGAAACATTTATTTCTACCAGAAAACTCTATATACTGAAATAGTTTAAGGACGCGGTAGCCAGGTGTAAAATGTTTATACCATCGCCGCGTTCTCCAGTTCTTTTCTGTTCCTATGTTGCGCCAATCGTATAGACACCACCGATACTTTTCCGATGAATATACATAGTCATTTTTCTTCCGAACGTGTGATTTTTCTACATAACCCTTCAACACAAATAAATCAGAATAGTTTGCGAAACATGACCGACGAACCCCGTTGCGTTGGGAACGAGCAAACAACTACAAACCAACCTAAATCCCACCTTCGCTGAACCACGATCCCTGGAGCATCGAAAAACGTCGGTTGCGGACGGTCTCACCGGGCAGGATTGCCCGCCACGAAAACCAATAATTGCACACGAGATTGCGGCCACGTATACGGGGGACCATGCTTTCGAGGGGAACGGAGGCGGAAAAAAGCGGCGAGAAGCCGTGGAAGGAGCCGGTGGAAGAAGGCACGGCGGCCAGATATAAGTAGGCGGTCGAAAACATTTGCTTTCTTGCCGTGGCACGGCGAGGGGCAATTTGCGGTGCGCTGCGAATGTTTCATTACCGTGAGGCGCTCCGGCCGAGCTACCGAATTTCGAATGAGCTACCGCCAGCCCTGCGCGTCTGTCAGCCGCTGAAGACTCGTAATTGAAATCCGCTGCCTCCGGGATTCGGCTCTCTCTCCCTCTCTCCCCGTCTCTCTCGACGCCTCTCACCCTTTGCTCCCCGGTCGACCGCAAATCGCGCGAGCAAACACTTTTGTTCGGGACCGCACGCAATTTGCATCGTTACATTGTGCGTGCGTGCACGCGTAGATTGAGGGTGCAGCAAGAAGGCGGCCTCCCGGTGGAGGGTTGCGTTCTTAGCGGGAGACCTTCGGGGTAGATGACAAAGGGACGCTGTGGAAGATCTCGAAAGGGATCATATTCTGGGTGTTTAGTAGAATCGAGACGACGAGTTGAATACAGTAGTGTACACTTAAATGTTCGCAAGTCTGTTGGTTGATACTAATATTTAAAAATAAGTATATAGACAATATTTGCAAACCATCAGTCTAAGCTATACATTGTCCTGTTGTCCAAAATTTTTGTCCGCTACTGTACCTTCGAAGCATCGTAAAAAGGTAGATTCCATTCCTCTTGATGAACCCAGGTAGTAACAATTATCAAAGTCGTCTTCAGTTAAAGTAGATGAAATTCTTGCCAAACTACGTGTACAACATTTTCGCGTGATCCACGATATGTGTGACATGTCCGGTCAAAGCGTTTTAACACTATTCCTACCACGACCGGTCAAATGATCGTTTTTAAAATTTCGATTAGAATTTCACATATACAACGTAATCGAACTGCCTTTAAATTTTAGACTTTTCCTTAAATAAACCTATAATACATTTTTCAATATTCACTTCTTTTTTCATTGTTTAGCTTCTGAGAAAAATTTGTAGTCTGTCTTACGTGGGAATGTCGCGGTAGGAATAGTGTTAAATGTCTAAAAATTGTTTCCACCATTGGTCAGCCAATTCTGGGAATATACCTTCTTCGAATAAATGTCTACGCTAAGACACTACTGTACGTATGTGGCTGTTACGGAAGAAAAAGAGAAAGAAGGTGAAGAAATTGGGAGGCGATGTTTTGTCCGGACTATAATGTTTATTCCACTAGCAGACTCGTGTTTTTTTTTTTTGTAACATACGTTTATTGCCAAACAAATAAATAAATATATACAAGTACAATAAACCGAAACGTACAAAGGGTAACAAAGTGGATACAACAAAATAAGATCAAAGGCTCCTGCATGGAGCACGCACAATCTGAACAAGGGTATAACATATACAAGGCACTTAATACTACATTATATATAATTTAAACTAAACTTAATTGTTTATACATTGATTATAGACTATATACAGAAAATGGCAAGAAAAAAAAACTGTACAATAGGTAGCAGACCCGTGTCTTAGACCCAGGAATAGGAAAGGACAAATTGGAACTCGTATTTATAAGAACCGCGACAAACTCGAGCACTTGTGAAAAAGATCGTCGATTCATCCCTCCTAATGGCGAGAGCAGGAAGATCGCCACACATGCTTAGGAATTAACCCCTAGGCTACTGTGGGCGCCTATAGGCGTTTATCCCATTGCAATATCCTGAGTCTGAAGGCGCCTAAAGGCGCTCGACGCAGTTAGGCTTTCCGGTACGGAAGGCTCCTATAGGCGCCCTAATATTTACACTATTAATTCGGTTAAGAATACAAACAAATAAATAATATTGTTTTAATATAGCGAAAATTCAGTATTTTGATTACTGAATTATGTTACCACAAAAATGCGTCCCTACCAAAAATTTCACTCGAAGTTCTCGTCGTGACTGAATTCCTACCGTATGGTGCGACCGGTATGTCTCAAAGTTTGCCGTAGTCAAAGGGTTAACAAGAATTTTAATGCTAAAGCTTCGCTTTATGGGATTCGAATGCTTCCTACGATGGACCATGCTCTATTCTATCTACGAGGAATCGCTTGTAAGCAATTATTCGCTGCAAGATTGCATAACTGTACGCCGCCGATTTCTCCACAGATCGAAGCAATCTTCGTTACCTCTAAAAGATCGCTCGCGTCCTCGATCACAGGCTCGTTTGACGATCACCATAATTAATCGCTCCCCTCTCTGTCTCGCGCGAAGAATAGAGTTTCCGTATAGGCGCGTCGACGAAAGTTAACACACGATGCTGCGATTATTAATATCGGCGTGACACGTTCCTCTTCACGGACCCACGTCGTGGTCGGCTGGCTGGCTGGCCGCGAAACCCGTGGGGGTATTAACGATCGTCGGCCGGGAACGCAGAAAAATTTCCCATTAAGACAGCCGTAATAAACGTCCGGACTGTTTGGAGGAGCAATTTAACACGCTGCACGTCGAACGAGCTCTGTGCGATCGCGGGCTTGCAAAATACAGGTGCCGGGCGACCGTCACTTCGTTGGCCCGAAGAATTCTGAAGGCTCTTTAATAATCCTTGCCCGGGCGGTTTGTCGTTCGCGGGACGCACAACACCTATACAGATTGGTATCATTCATAAAAATCTATCCGCCGAAAAGTGGACCGAGGGGACGGCAGGAAACAAATTTGTATGCGCGAAGAAATTTAAGAGCTGCGCCCTTTTTAAACGCTCCGGATGACGATGATGAGCGCGCGGAGTGATTTGTGTTTCACGGGGAGGAGGAATTATTCATCGCTCGGTATCGGGTGAAAAATCTGCCGCTACCCCGGTTTAAACGCCGCGGGTGACCCGCGTCCTGTTATTAATGTTATTTTGTTTAACCGGCAGGACGCGAGATGGTAAAATAATTATGGAACACGTTTAGGCGAACGGAGCACCCGAAGCAAACCACGGAAATGGTGAAACATTGTTCCATTCTGCAATTATCACACGGCGTCGCTTTAACTTTTCGTTTTGGAAACATTGGCCGCCATTTTTTGGTCGGTTTAAAATTTGTAAGCCTTTCTCTCTCTTAGTTTTGCGCAATCAATTGATAGGAATAACGTTTGAAACTGATTTAACACGTTCGTCGCCACGTCACCCATATTTGGGTGACGTTCTTTTTCTTAAAGTTAAATAGGATTTTAAATTGGAATTTTAAAAGAAATTCAATGGAATAAGCATTGAAGTGTAATATATATGTAAGAGAAGTACGCTGTCTTCACTTATAGATATCGATATAGATATAGAGGGAGCTATAGTTAGATGACATACGTGCCGAATAAGATTAGGTTACGGAAATATAATTATAATTTATAACACAAAGGAGACAGAGACTTATAAACGTTGTAGGATAACAAAATAGAGAATAGACTTTAATTGTCGTTTCTCTTTTTACAGGTAAATGTATATATTGTAAATAATGTGACGATTAAGAAAATAAAATTAATCTCTTTTTACAGAGCAACACATTGTACTTTATTCTCTTGTTGAAAATTCTTAACGATATTAATTACCTTATATATATAAATATAAAATAGATAAAATAACAATAAAAACTTAAAACTTTCGCTGTTTTTATATTTTTTCACCCCAATTTTCTATGCAATCGGATTTGGGCCCAGTGAGAAACTGTGGCGAATTACGCTGGGCGACGAATATGTTAACGCTGCATTACTATAGTCCTTTGTTTCTCCTCTCGGTTTCTTTATAATCTTATGGTGTCCCGTTTCTTTACCGGACGGCTACCATAAGCGCGCACGTTACTCTCGGTATTAAGTTCCTCCGTACCGTAACGCGAGACACTATAATACCCGAATTTGCTTGGAAATCCCCCAAAGTCGCAAAAACAGTGTCACCAAAATTATGATATACCGTGATATTGAATATGATATGTGCATACTCGAACAAACTCATTCAAACACGCGAATCCTCCAACGGGAGATGTTTGGTCCAAAAACTTGTCCATCCTCTCTTCATGTCGAGGAGTAAATACTTTTCCTTCGATGGCCAAGCGTCTGAGAAATTTTTAGGCCGAATTTATGCCAGAGGATCGCACGCTAAGAAGAAGATTTCGTCGATTCACCGAATTCAGTGGCTTACCGACTCGCGACTCGGGGATTAACGACGTTCCTTTGCCCTGTCGTTCGCCACCTAATCTTTTTCTTGGGGAAAAGTATCCCGCATTTCTGAAGCGACAGATGATTCAACGACGAAACTGCCTGAAAGTTATCGGCTATCATCCTGGGGATTGCGTGGCTCCGGTTTTACCGTCTTGACGATTTAATTCCGTTGGTTCTTCGTGAAAATATCTTTGATTCGGTAGATAGATAAGGGATAGGTTCGGGTTAGTCATGTTCTTGGAATTGTGGTTTGCATCATTGTTTTTGCGCGAAAATCGTGTAATCGAGGAATCGGAAGCAATGATTGAATCATTTAATTCCAACAGATTTTATGATGAAAAGGGAACAGTGAAATTGAAGAATCTTAACATTAAAGTTATCGATGCTTAGGGTGTATTTATTTACGACTGAGGAATGAAATTGAAAGTTACGAAAGAAAATACTTAATTTTGAGGGTAAAAAATCATACCGATCGTAATAAAAAGGCAGTAAATTTCCAGAAAAATTACAAATTGATTATTTTGACCCCTTCAGTCTGATTTCTGGCTTTAACGCCAAACTTCGCAAAAAGAAGTGTCATATGAATTTCTTACGTTAACCACGAAAAGCGATCAGTTTCGATCGATCCGAAACATCCGCGATCCTTCACCAAAGATTCCCCGTCCACGGTAAAACGCGTCCAGTCAGTAATTCAGAATTAAGATCATCCTGCCCAGACTTCGCTGAGCGGAACGCGACGTAATCCAGATCCAAGGCCGGAGTTAATCATCGAAATTGCCGCAGCAAGGAGAGAGAAACAAACCGGGATAGAGGTTAAGGGGAACAAGGTATCGTGGGCCAGAGTTCCGTGGATCATTTTCGCCCGTACAATCCCCGTGTTCACGGGGTTAATTCCCGGGGAATATCGTCGCAGGCCGGCTCGCGGCCTCGAGCGGGAGGCAAAAAGAGGGGGGAGAGTCGTAAGAATTAAAGTTGATGAAAGATCTTCCTGACGGCGATTTATCCCCTTGGGGTGATGCGATACCCCCGTAGCCGACGTCCGGCCGCCGTGAAATATCGTGGCTTATGGGAGAGCCGAGGCGCGCGCGGCAACGCTTGAATTTGTAATTCGTAAGTTATTGCGGCGTCGCGTTCTTCTAAGGGGGCCATTACTTCGGCGGCATCCCGTTAAATATCGCCGCGATTACAGCGGTGTATGAATAGAACCCGGGGCTCCCTACTATTCTCGGAATTATTATACGAACGCCAAATCGTTAGCGCGGGACACCGTGTCGTTTTAATCTCCCCTTTTCACCTGTCTTCCGCGACAGGAAGCTCTTCGTTCTTGTGCCCTTCGAGTTGGCTCGCGTTTTGGCAACGGATCCGTGGGCAGACGAGTGCGAGGGTGGATTTCTCTTTGAGAACTGTTAGCTGTTTAACATGTTGAGCCCGGCGTTAGTTCCTGGGGACCGACAGTGGACTTTTCGTTTGGATAACGTCGGTCCCTGAGACCGACAGTATTAAAATTAAAAAATAATTATAGTAATTTTAACCCTTTCGCTCCGAACCCTGGATATATCCGGCATCCATATTGTTGAGATAGACGCTTTGCGAATATTTGAGGGATGTCTGCGCGCTCAGGGTGCGCAGACAATGCGCGGAAAGAGCTAAACTGAAGCCACTTTCTTTTTTTTTAATCAATCAATTAATCTACAACGAGACGTTCAAGGTGACAGGCAGCCATCACGAGCCAATCACACACATTCAGAAGTTTTACGTTTTTATTGTCCATAAAGTTTCCTAAGCAAAAATCTCTTGTGTTATACTCATTTCCATCACATATGATAACTCGCAAAGCCGAACGCTGGATATATTCGGCATGCACGATGTGTTTATGTATCACTGTTATACATTATTCTTTCACTATTTTTAATTATTGATGAGGCTCTTTTTGTACCCATTAAATAAGGTTGTATCTTTTATGTAGACATTACAAGTATATTTTTCTGAAGAGAAATCCCTTTTCATCTAAGACACATTGTCCACGCGCAATGTGTACACTTTCAGCAGAGAGTCCCGTTCATGAGTCGTACTACGACGGACTGAACCGCCGTAGCGAAAGGGTTAACGATATTTATTGAAATATTTTAAACAAAAATATGGTTCGGTTTTGCATGTATTACAAAACGTGACGACCGTCATTACAACTGTCTCAAATATCGTCCAAGTGCTCGCTCGCTGCCGCATTTGCTTATGGTTGAATACCCGTTATATCTCCTAAAAACGCATTGAAATTCGTCGAATCGGAGAATCGAACGATACAGCTTCTCAATACAGTTTTTAAAAGATCATTTCTAACCATTAATCACGTTTCGATGGAAGAATAAAAGAAAAGAGCTGCGAATTGGAAGACCACGCGGCAACTGCGTTCACGCGAAAATTTCTTCAGCCAGGGAACGGCAAAAATGGTCGCTAATCGCGTGGAAGGCTCGCGAAAGGCCCTCACCTTGCTGATTGGCCACGGATCCTTCATTTGCATGCGCGGCTTTCGTTTATTGTACGAACTTACCGTGGAGCGCCATATAAGGCACGGCCGCCGGTTCGCCTTTCAGGCTGTCAGCGAGAAGGCTATTGTCAACGACAGATGGACGTCCAATGGGCAACACGTGTTGCATACAACCGCGCATAAGACGTATGCCTACGTGTCTGCCGCTCCGGAAAAGAGGACTCCGCCGGAGTCCCTTTTGTCTTAACGAGAGGGAACCGGGAACCGGGGCCGACCGCATCGCCGAAGAATGCATGTGCAACATCTGCATTTCTTTTCGCTGTCGCCGGGGAAAATAATACCGACGCCGCTCCTCTGGAAACGGAGAGTCACCGTGACCTCTTTCGCTCCTCCCTTTCTTGTGCCTCGCGATTTTTATCCGCGGTCCCTTGTTTGTTCAATTAAAACGAGAGGGTCGGAAGTGGATGGAAATTGCGACGGGGGGTCGTTGGCGAGCGGTCGCGTTCAACGTGGAAGCGTTTCTGGAGTTGTGGACATTGCGAGGTGGATAAAAAACGATGATGTTCTGAGATGGACGGAAAAGTTTTTAAGATACGATAGGTATTAATTTGAAAAAAATATGCGAAGCGTTGCACGGGGGGGGGGGATATAGAATTCTGGAGTTTCGTTAGTATTTAGTTGAAAGAGTTTAATTTTCGCCAGCACGTGCTAAGGATTAAGATTAAGCTCCGTGAATCGCAAGGAGCGACCCTAAATTCAGCCGAAATTTCGGATCAGATTGCTGGCTATCGCATCGTGTTACTGGGTCCTGATTCTTTCTTAGTTTTATAACGTTCATGCAAAGTAATTGCAAGAACGTTCATGCAATTCTCACCGATAGATGTTTGACCAAAAAATTTTTTGAAACAACGCAATTCCACAGTCCCTTTCTACTTAAATCGCTGTGTTCCACAGAATGCACAGTAGTCTCAAACTCTAACCCATTATCCCTGTCGGATAACTAACTTAACCAATAAACCTGCTGCACAAATTCAAGTAGTGGGATAACAAAAGAGCGACCACTGACTTAACTAATAAAAACCTACTGCACAAATTCAAGCAGTGGGATAACAAAAGAGCGACCACTGACTTAACCAATAAACCAAACACACTCGTTCGCTTTCCATTGTTTGAATCGATTTGTACACACAACCTCGGCGTTTATTAGCGTGTTTCACGGGTCCGAGTAATCTCGCACGATTACCGTGTACAAGCGATACGATTATCGAAGAAAGGCTGGTGGCCGACGGAATTCCATTCGGAGGCGACCGTTCTCGGGCCCAAGCGATTCAGGCCCAACGGCCCAGGAAGCAGATACCAGAGAGCTGGAAATAAAAACGTTCGGTAATCGTCCGGCACTTAGTACCATTTCGACCGTACACGAGGATGCGGAGGCAGGTGGAAGTGCTGCTCGCGGATAACTCCTCGAAACGAAATTCGAAAGGCCCAAACACGGGGCCCGCTCGGGCCCGGTCCGTCCAGACCGTGGCCAGATACACTTTATCGCTCGTCCCCTGGGCGAGCATTTGTCCCTGAGTGCCGTTTATCTCCTCCGGGGCCCCATGGTAATGCCTGGTAACCTAACACTGTGTCCTGGACGAGACAGATAATAGGACGGGGCGCGTTGGCGAGGTTACCACGAAAACAGGACGGGACCACGAACAGGGAGATGGGCTCTCGCGTATCCTTTACGCCCGGAGACGAATACCGAGCTCGTTCCGGGCTCGTGTAATGGATATCAGATGATGGGGAGGTTCGGTGCGCGGAGGTGTGTCGGAGATGTTACACCGGGGGAAAAACTGGTACCTGTAAATGGTGATCCTTGTCGCCGAGCTGCGCGGACGAACCGTGGAACGCCTGGGAGGTAAAGCGTTCGAGGGGATTTCCCGGTTTCCTTTTAACCCTTTGAGTGCTGAACACTCTAAGTCGAAATGCTTTGCGTGGATAGCGTTATTGTTACTCGTACACTAGTATTGTGTTGCAGTAAGTGGGAGATCGAAAAACAAATGCACGTGAATGCTGAATATTCCAAGGAGCGAGGATAGCGACTGCCAATTAGAGAGTAGTAACAAATTGCCATATAGGAAGGCAATACTGTAGTAGATTTCGCCAGACGCATATATGCGTCCGTAGTATTCAAAGGGTTAACGAGAGATCGTGAATCGATCGGAACAGTTACATTAACCGTTTGCACTCGGCTGTCCCCTCTCATGGGACATCGCAATCCTAGCATATGATAGTTTTGCAAATTTTCAGACGTTAGTTCAGACCCGGACGTTAAACAGTCATATATGTAAATTTTAATGTACGACTTAACTAAACTAAATGAAGTTTAGTATACGTGAATCGTAGTAAATATTTCGAATTTGAAAATTTTTCAAATTAGTATCATTAAACGACTAACGGTCACCTCTCGAGTGCAAAGGGTTAAAACCGTATTGAAACAGCGTGTATCTTGATGTGGGAGGTTAGGGAATCGTGTGAATAGTTCTGAGAGAAGGGATCGGCAATCTGTAGCAGGGGGTTTCCAAATTTTTCTTTTCTCTAGGAAACAGTTGGGAAATGCATGTTGTTATGAGAGATTAGGAAGTTGCGTGAATAATTCTTATTGGAGAGGTTTAAAGTCTTGAAGAAAATCAAGAAAGAGTACTGAGATTGGATAATTTATTGTCTATGTGATCGTTGGTCTATTATACCTATATAAAATTGTACATACAAAAATAAGGCTTTAAAGGTTCCCGAGAATTAACTTGAAAGTAACACTCAACACAATTTTAACACCGAAAACGAATACGGAGATTGGATAATTTATTTTCAATGTGATCGTTGGTCTATTATACCTATATAAAATTGTACATACAAAAATAAGGTTTTAAAGTTCCCAAGAATTAACTCGAAAGTAACACTCAACACAATTTTAACACCGAAAACGAATACGGAGATTGGATAATTTATTTTCAATGTGATCGTTGGTCTATTATACCTATATAAAATTGTACATACAAAAATAAGGTTTTAAAGTTCCCAAGAATTAACTCGAAAGTAACACTCAACACAATTTTAACACCGAAAACGAAACTGTACTCCTGAAAGAATTTGTTATCTATTTCGTAACTAGTTCAGCTCCAACTTTAAGAAACCGCCAACTCAACATACACCGAGTTCTTTCAAAAACTCCAACGAATCATGCGAGACGCAACGAAAACGTCACAGAACCCTTTTTACCATCCCCGGGCAGGATATTTATACTTTTTCCGCAGGATTCCCAGGGACAGGATTGAATGCCGAGATTAAGGCAACGGTGTAACAGATCCGGGGACCACGGCGGAGATGAACTTATGCGACTCACGAACGGCGGGACGGTCGAATTCAAATGCGTCGCGGCCGGCTCCGGTATCGAGGAGACAGGTCACGTCCGTCGGGAATCCTTTCTCGAGATTTCGTTCCGTCCTGGATTTGGAACGGGAACAGAGGACGACGGTTTGTTGTCCGGAACCAGAAAATATGTAGCGGCATCGATCACGGTGTAAGGGAGACGACGGCGTCGCGGGGACGCTGAAAGGGATGGCGTTTTAAATGAAAATAGCGATCGACGAACAATGGACGTTTCTATTTAGTTCTGGAAATGGAAAACGAGCTGCACCTCGAGATACGTATCGTGGCTCCTTTCAAACTCGGGCTACGTGTCGGGGAGCACATTGTTCTTTTTCTTTTTTTCCGCCGGCTTTCTGCTCCTGAGGAACGCTTCTTCTACAAAGCGATGAATTAAACATCGGACGGGGGCAAAGGTTGAGCTCTCGTAGATGATTGAAATAACTGTACACACGATTCTGTAGTCTAGAGCAGCGGTGAGATTTCCATGGGATGCTTTGAGATCTGTAGTAGCACTTGAGGAGAAACTCTTTGTTCGGGAATAATTAAAGATCGCCAAGTTATCCCTTTTATGAATTACTTCTTGCGGTTAAAAAAGGAAGTGTCAATGGTGACAAACAAGACTTAGCTGCGATAGTAATCCTTTGTCGAAGAGGAATTAAAAATCACCAAATTATCACTTTTATGCAAATTAAATTATGTTTCGTGGTTATAAAGGATGTGTCGGTGATACAAATAAGGACTGAGCTCTGTCAGTAACTCTCTGTCCGAGAATAAATAAAAATCACCAAAAATTATCCTTCTTATGCATTATTTTTCGTGGTTATAAAAGGATGCGACAATTGCACCAAGCAGTACTCAACCTCGTTAGAAAGTCTCCGTTCAAAAGAAATTTAAACCTATCACCCTTAAACCCTTGCTTTAAAATATATCATACACAAATAAACCATTAACCCTTTGCACTCGGCTGTCCCCTCTCACGGAATATCGTAATCCTAGCATATGATAGTTTCGCAAATTTTTAGACTTTAGTTCAGACCCAGACGTTAAATAGTAATATAAGTAAATTTTAATCTACGACTGAACTAAACTAAATGAAGTTAAATATACGTGAATCATAGTAAATATTTCGAATTTGAAAATTTTTGAAGTTAAGATTAAGACCCGGACGTTAAATAGTCATATATGTAAATTTTAATACACGACTTAACTAAACTAAATGAAGTTTAATATGCGTGAATCATAGTAAATATTTCGAATTTGAAAATTTTTGAAGTTAAGATTAAGACCCGGACGTTAAATAGTCGTATATGTAAATTTTAATACATGACTTAACTAACCTAAATGAAGTTTAATATACGTGAATCATAGTAAATATTTCGAATTTAAAAATTTTTGAAGTTAAGATTAAGACCCGGACGTTAAATAGTCGTATATGTAAATTTTAATACACGACTTAACTAACCTAAATGAAGTTTAATATACGTGAATCATAGTAAATATTTCGAATTTGAAAATTTTTGAAGTTAGTATCATTAAACGACTAACGGTCACCTCTCGAGTGCAAAGGGTTAACCAAACCAGAAACGAAGAACTATAGATCCCCGTTATCATGCCACGACCCCATGACGTGTGCCGTCAATTCCCCCTGGAATTTTTTCGCGTCGCGGATAAAATTTCCTCTTTACGGGGGTCTCATTAAAGGCCGACGCGCAAACGCGGCGAGTAACGAACCCGCGACAGGTGCCTGGCCCCGTGGTCGGTCAGATAAACTGAAACTGGAGATCCAGCTTGGTCGCCACGGGGTGGGGAAGAGGGGCGGCAAGCTGATATCCGAGTGACGTTGCATGAACCGCGGAATGCGGCGCTCGCCTTCGCCCTAATCTCCTCTTCCAGGCACTGGATTCCATCGAAGACACTTTACGATCGATTAAGCATCGTGCCTGTGATGGATCACGCGCGCAGGGGACCATGGGGACAGTTCATGACTAGGGAGTTACTTATCGTGGATCGATTGGCTCGCCTGAGTTCGTATACGTGGCTCGTGTGGTGGTTTTCAACGTTATTTTCGGGAATATCAGTGTCTATTCAAAAAGAACTTGAACATCGAGAAACGAAAAATTTTGTGGTGAAAGAGTTGTATAGAACTAAGCTCTGGTCAGACTTTTCCTCTAAAATAATAAATTTATACAAACATAGAACGAAGTATAGTGGCTCCAAAAAGTATTCGTTCACTGTATTATAAGGAAATTCATCTACTTCTGAAATTCTGATTTCAATGAAATTTTATGTGTATACAGAACATGGTGTATCCTGCATGGAGCAATTTTTTTGGCGGAAAAATACCATTTTTAAGGGAGCTGATAACAAATCTCAAAGTTTCATTGATTTTTCACGCTTTGAATACAAGCTTTTCGGTATTATTTTTTTTATGACAAGGCGATAGAGTATTAAAAATTAAACATTTTCTGTTTAAAAGGTTTTGCTTCATCAAGTACCATTATAAAGTTATGTTTAAAAAATGAGAGAAAACTCAGAAACTTCAACGCTGGTTTCACCCCTTTAAATGGCATTTAGATGAAAAGAAGAGATTAATTCATACGTATACTATTACGATCTACATACCCACAAAGTTTTATCAAACACTTCTGTCAGTCTTAAAATTTCAGGGTTAAACGAATTAATTTGTGACACAGTGTACGAATACTTTTTGGAGCCACTGTATGTTATACTGCAAACAACAACATCAGTTTTAAAGCAAAATAAGAACCACATTTATAATAATTTCTAAATATTTCTAAAACTTAGATCATCCCATTCTATAGTAGAGAGAACAAACATTTTCATCTACCATCTCTCAGTTTCAACGTGGTGGAATATTTCCGTGAAGAAATATTTCACTGTTCAGCTGGCAACGAGGAAGAAAATTCGCTAGTTTCCATAAAAGAAGCAAAAGACTGCCTCGGTGGAAAGCCACCGACCGATGAAGCTCTTGATCATTGCAATTTCGCGGCAGTCACGCGCGTGAAGATTCTGATAGAGTATTCCTGGAGTCGAACTACAGTTATCCCCCAGGATCGGGGCCTTATGATCTCGGCCGAAACGGGCCGCGAGAGATTCCGATATCAAATAATTGATCGAGAAGCCGCGTTTAATTTATGGCCGTTCCCTCGCGCCTTTTCCTCGCCAAGAAGATCGATCGCCGTTGCTCGATCGCGCAATAAGCGGAAAATTTCTTTCCCTCTTCGCCTATAAGATTTCGCCACGGTGAACACGCGTGAATCGTGCCCATAGAGAAACGAGAGCGATCCATTTATACGATCGCAAAAAAAGAAACCTTTGAAGATTTCTCTTTAAAGTAGAAAGAAGATCTATTTATTTATCTATTTGTTTGTTAAAACGGGACACTTGCGGATATTATACAATACTGTGAATTTGATTTTAACCCTTTATCTGACAAGCATTGAAATTTCAAATAAACAAATTTGGGAGTTATCCAAGTTAAATATATATGCCCTTTCTAAGAGAGTGAAGAGCTGAAAAAACTTTATTAACATAATTTATGCAATGGGCATAAATAATTAGGGCATGTTGCTCTTTCATATGCAAGCTGTTAAAAACACATGTTGCTTGAGGTCAACATTACCAGATAAAGAGTTAAAATGATAGTATGGATACGCCGAAGAAGTCGATTCATAAACTATATTTGTTGACTGTATCCATAATGCGATTAATAGGGTCGGATTAAATAAACTAAAATTTATAACTATTGGGGAAAAAAATGAGATACAAAGAAAGTTTGCGATCTTCTTTCTCTTCGATCGACGGATCAATGTACTCAGAGATACATCTATTCTGTAAGATTTGAGCTTATTATGCCGCGAAGGCTAGCTCTGTCGTACCCAGGCTTTTGCCTATTACCAACGATGTCAAGTGCGAATAACTCCACCACAAAGAATGGCGGACAAATAAAACAATTTCATCAGCCTAACAGCGTGTTGGATTCCGAACAAATCTTTACGTACGTACTGAACTGACTATTCACAGAGATTCTGGCAATATTCTTTCGGATGGCTCTTATAAGGATAGTGTAGTGTGGATGTGAATGATGTCAAACACTCTTGAAAGGGTGCAGCATAGATTTTTATGGCTTGCAGAGAAACCTGAGTATGAATGAGGTGGCAAAGTCTGCTAATATCGCTAAAATCTACGAATATCATTGAAATCTACAAACATCACTAGATCTCCTGACACAGGGTCTGAATTTATGCAAACCGCAATGTGAGGTTAGTTAGAGCAAGAGGATGAGTAAGGGCGAGGAGTTTGTCTGTGATACGAGGATGAGTAAGTTGGGTATCCAACAAGCGTCATTTGAATATTGAGGAGGAAGAACAAGATTGACCCTATGTGTGTCTGTTGTAAGCAGTCTTTTTCTTGAGTCTACAAGGTTGAAGTGTGCCATTGGATACATTAACCCTTTATGGGGTTATTTGTATGGTACGAATTCACTCGCGACGTCCACTGGGTACGGCGAAATTTTTCGTTAGACATGCATTTCTGAGGAAGTATATTAAAATATTCAAAATACTGAAATTTATTACATTAAACGAACCGGGAAGTCAACATGTATCGGACGCCAATAGGCGCCAACAGTAGTCAAAGGGTTAAACGGGAGAGACCCGAAATTCGGAGATACAGTTCATCGTGATAAATTGAGGTTCACACGTGGTAATTCGGTAGTTAGCGATGCTTAAGTATAAAGCAATTAAGAGCTTGATAATACCCGCATATTTTAGCGTTCTGCGATCTTCTTACAGGTATCTCACGTATCTTTCGCAGTTCCGCGATGCAAGTACGATACCGAATGCCGCGCTTCGTAATTTCTTCTTTAACCGTAGGCATTCTGAGATTCTAGCGTCCGATTGCGTTCGTAATGCATCAAAGAATATTGCAAGCGAGCTTGGTGGTTCCAAGGATGAGATTCTCGCAGTATGCGCTCGAAGAAATTCGAATTATCGGTTAAATTCCACGCGTGGAATCCGCAAATTTATGCCGACTTTAATTCGACTCTACAGACAAGCGATAAAGCTCAAAACTATCCGAATAATTGCAAATGAGAGATTCCGAGAAGTCTAAAACTCTAACGAATTCGAACGTTTCATTTAGTATTGTTGTAAGCCAACGCATAATATTATCTTAAGTTAAGACTACCTACTCATCCCCCAGTAAACATCCCAAAATCTTTTCCCGATACCCGATGATTTCACCCTCCTGAGTCATTTCTGAACCTTGTCCGCAACACCTCATCCCTTACTAACCACTATCCCAAAACAACCCCCAACTCTCCATTTTAAAGTTATAAAAACCCCGAATCCTTCTTTGGAAAAAAAAAGAACAGTTTGGATCGTCTTAGGACTTACGTCCGTACCGAATATTTCTCCAATATTAAAATAAAACCTTCTTTTATTTCACTGGAAGTTGCATTACTTTTATATACAAAAAATAACCTGCGAACTACAACAATATTTGCATCAGAAAGGGAACTAATTTTTGCCAAAGTTCTCGTTTCCAAAGCCAAATTTTTTTACTTCGTTTCGCCGTCTCATTTCAAATTGTTGAAGAGGACCGAAAAAAAGGAAGCGTCCGTGTTACCAATTTTTGACCAGACACTTGACACCCGTGAAGCTCGTGGCAGCAGGCGTGAGGTCGCATCCTGCCAACAGTTTAGAAACGATTCACAGCAGCTTCTAGTTTTGCCGCCCTGGTGACAGATCGGAAACGGGCCTCGAGGCCGCGTTAAGTCGATAATGGTCCTCTTCGAAGTGGCTGGCGGCGTTCGAGAGTCCGGAAATCTTTGATTGCCTGCCGATGATGACGCTGAAAGAAGCACTCTCTCTCTCTGGAGCACTTCCACACGTGACCCCACTTGAGATATTTCGCGAGTTTCCTCGACCTAGGATACCGTCGCTTCCTTTTCCGTCGTCACGGAAAAAAGGCACCGACCGATGCCTGCAGATTGTCCACTTCAAGCGCGTTATTGTCTCCTTGGGCAGCTCGGTGTTTCGTTCAACACGTCTGGCTGAGGAGGCTGAAATACCGGCGGCACGTGTTTTCGAAAAAATGCAACTGTTAAGCGTTTAATTGCCGCAGGAAGACGTTCTTCTTAAATGGAATTAGTAACCTCGGTAACTTCAAAGCTTCGAGTATAAATTGAGTGACCACTATTGTCAAGTGCTTGGATTTTACAAATTAATTTCACTTCAAGCTTTCGATTCAAGCTCGAGTATTCGAAGATTTGAAAATTCAAGAGATTGATCACTATTGCCAAGTGTTTGGATCTTACAAATTAATTTCAGCCCATGCTTTTGATTCAAATTTGGGTATTTGAAGATTTGAAAATTCAAGAGATTGATCACTATTGTGAAGTGCTTGGATCTTACAAATTAAATTCAGTTCAAGCTTTCGATTCAAGCTCGAGTATTCGAGCATTTGAAAATTCAAGAGTTTCACGATTCGAGGATCCTTAACACTTTAATTACTGGAAGCCTATTAATTGACTTTTCACGTGCTTGGTTTGTAAATTTTGTAAAGTTCCCTTACACGAAGGCGACTATTTTCAGCAATATCGTATATATGCTGTAAAGAAATATTAAACTGTTAATTACCAGAAGAAAATCATTGTGTTCGATTTATTAGCGTTGTATCCGCGTCAGAATGAATCAGTTGGGATCGTATAGTAAGTTGACTTAATAAGTTAAAAGTAACTTAGTAACGTTTTTAGTAAGTTAACTTAGTAACATAGTAAGTTAGTAAGTTAACTTAGTAACATAGTAAGTTAGTAAGTTAAAAAGTGTTAAAATTTAAATTGCGAAGTCTACCGACCACACGTCCATTTCTCGTTCGTTCGTACGTCGAACGGGACCTTAAAATTCCCCGCCTCGAAGCTGGCAAACGGAAATTGGCAATTCCACCGTTCTGCATCCCAAGCATAACTGTACCCAGAAGCCGACCTCTCTCCGAAACAGAGATCCCGTCGCGTCGTGCGAAATACGAAAACGATGGTCAACATATTGGCGTCACGGAGACGAATGGGATTCCGCCCACGTACAGGCACTTCCTGTTTCCACCGGGCGAAGGATATTTATCTATTTCTCGGGAAACCCTTGCCTAAAGCAACACCTAACGCCAAAGAAGGGGCGGTGTATCTTCCTGCACATCTACTTGTCTAAATTCAAAACATACCCTCCCAAGGGGGGTGGGGGGCGAGGAAGGGGATGCAGTTTACAAACTACCTGCTCGCGTCCCGTTCGAAACCGGGACCCTGACACTTCTTCCCAATTCTTATCTCGTGACATCCTCTTCCGAGGGATCCCCCGTTACGACGCGATCGTCTTCACGCTCTCGGTGAGTTATCGGGCCCGCCGCCTCTTACCTGGCCCCCGCAGCTGGCCCGATCTGGGGACTGATCGGTCAGGTGACGAATCGGGTGTGCTTCCTTTACGCTTTTTCCTCTTTTACGCCCACACCGTTCGGGTTTGGTGTTTAACCACTTGGTGAAAACAAATTTTCCTTTTTCTAATTTCGACGAACGAACGTCGCCGCGAAGAATTTCCTGAATTTTTCGGTGTCTCCAACGTTGACGGACGATCTTGCCCGCGATACAAGACGAATGTCCTCGTCAACTTTTAATATGAATCGGTATCATTCGCCCCCGCGATACCCCTTTCCCCTGCTGTCTTTTCGTTACAGCTGATTGCTTTCGTTATCTGTGTCCTTTCAGGTTTAAGTTGCGGTTCGTCTGTTAACCCATTCACTGCCGGGCAAATTTAGAGTGTCTTACCCTGGGCGCCAAGATTTTATTCTAAAGAAAACAGAATTTTGCAAAATCTAATAATATTAACTGTTTGCGTACCAGAGGGTTTTCAAAAAACACGATCGAAAAACGCCAAGGACCGCGATCGTGCTCTTTCGATCATGTGTTGAAAAAAGCAGAAGAGCTCGATAGCGCTTCTTTGATTATGTGTCGAAATATTGTTTGTTCTTTAAATTTTTGATATTTTTAATTTGTAACTTATTATTTTATGAAATACTATTATATATATATATATTCTTATACTAGTTGATGGCGATGCGACGTACATGCGTCTAAAAGTTTGAGCGCATTTTGGCAAATTGTAAGCGCAGTCAGTTGCCTGTGTCGGTGAAATGCACTGGGTTTTCTCGACAGAAAATTGGAAAGCGGCTCGTGGTTAATGCAAACGGTTAAGATCGAAGCGTGGTTTGGTGGTTGGAAGGTACTTCGAAAGAATTCTATGCTTTAACTCGCTTGGGATTGGTCAGCTTCGGCTGGCAATAATTTATTCGAGTTCGAAGGAACAATGAAAATTCATGACATGAATGGGGGATGTCCAATGTCTCAATGTAGCAAAATTTACATTTTCCTGTTCTCTTCGTCATTTGTTATCTTTTTCTTCATCTTTAAGGTTGAATCTTTCTAGCGACTCTCAGACATTTTAAGGATGCATGTTTTTATATCACTACGGATAGTATTTCTCTCAAAATTATTCTTTAGTATGAAAAAATCGCGACCACAAACGTGTAACCAAGGAGGGACTAGATACTTCTAGTTAAAGGCGAAATGAACCAGAAACAGAACCTGACGCCTATTCCCTCGTGAATTATTGCCATTATTATTCCACGTCCGCCATCGTGCAAGGAGCATCTAGCAGAACGATCTTTTCCAACCTACATGGACTTTACGATCACTTTCGTCCACCTACGTGGCCACTGTGCTGCAACTTTCTTCCTCACCTTTCGTGCCTTCGCGCGTACCTTGCGAAACTGGATCAAAACCATCTTCAGCCATCTTCAAACTACACTTGTGTTTCATACCTCTTCTCCTCAGAAGACGGATATTCGTCAATTAACTCAATTTTATTGATATAAGATTAAATAGTATTACAATAATTAATAAAACAACAGTCAAAAAATTACTCAAAAAATTCCTAATCAAAGGAACTACATTCAATTAATTTGTAAAGTTATCTTCATACGTTCTTCGATGTAAGTTTCAACAGCAACACAATCACGTTGCGAATTTTTTTCGAAATATTACAGAGTTCTTAATTAAAATAACTACATTCAATTAATTTATAAAGTTATCTTCATACATTCTTCGATGTAAGTTTCAACAGCAACACAATCACGTTGCGAATTTTTTTCGAAATATTACAGAGTTCCTAATTAAAGGAACTACATTCAATTAATTTGTAAAGTTATTTTCATACATTCTTCGATGTAAGTTTCAACAGCAACACAATCACGTTCTGGATTTTTTTCGAAACGGAGTGAAACAAAAAATTGGTATTCAATGGGTTGATACGAACTATATACGGTCTACTGTTCCACCATATTCCGCTGCCATAACGGAACGGATCAGAGGAGAGAACGGCTAGAGCTCAATCCTTTTCTACACCCGCGAACTTTACGAGCGGATTATTCAAACGCCCACGACGAAATGGTGGCGTATCCTCCACCTCTGGCCCACCTATTTTCGTGCTCGCGCAGATGGCAGAAGCCATAGAGGGGTCCCGAGGGTGTACTATCGCTCAGACGTCGACCTGGCACGGCTGAGAAACATCGAAACGCGTCCTGCATTTAGAATTCCGATTTAAACGAGCACGGTTGTAGGCTACGTGACGCCTCGATCCGTGATCCTCTGGTGCTAAGCCAGATTTTAATTGAAAATTTTGCCGAGGGGTACACCCGAGGTGTAATTAATGGCGCGAGTATACGGGGAATAAGTAAATAGGGTGATAAAAATGGTAATTTCATGGCACCTTGAAATTCTTTTATGTTGTGCATCTAAACACAGATACACTTTGCAGATGTTACAATCTGAACGTCTTGAAGGTGCAATGACTTTAATAATTGAAATTAATCAAAGAGTTTCCGAAGTAAATAAAATATCTTTCGTTCTAAAATCTTTTTGAATCGACTTCCAAAAAACTTTTTTTTCTGACCTTAATAAGTCATTTCTCGATAAGTTAATTTAGTATTATCTTAAACGAAAGATATATGAATTCTTACTAAAGCAATTAGAAAAATTTGACACTTCAATTTCGAATCTAATCCGAACCTAACTCCAGTCCACGCACAGATTTCTCACGTCCTCAACAACCGAATACCCTCAAAGTCTGATCCCGATTAATTCAGTATTCTCCTAAACAAAAGGTGTATACATACTTACTAAAGCAAATAGAAAAGTACCTAACCCAAACCTAATCCAAATCTATTCCTAACCTAACCTCAGCCCTCGTATAGATCTCTCGCATTCTCCACAACCGAATTCCCTCAAAGTTTGGTCCCCATTAATTCAGTATTCTCCTAAACAAAAGGTGTATACATACTTACTAAAACAAATAGAAAAGTCTGCTCCAATATCCCACTCGATAAATTCTCTTCGATTCATCAAGAGATCCTTTCGCAGGAGTTGTCACCGACGATCAAACCACTCCGCGGAGCAGCAACCACCCCCGTGGAGGGCCCCGGTAATAGAAAGATCAAGGAGGTCGCTCGCGTGATCCGCTCGCAGCCGTATCTCAGCTCTGCCCACGCGACCGCGTTGTCCCCCTCCTCGCGTCTCTCCTATTTTCGTGGCAAGACGGATGTCAGGAGGCGAGAAGATCCCCGTGAGATCCATGCCCGTGTCAGGACAGGCCCGGGCGACGGGGAGGACGGGGCTGGAAGCACGACTGGGACGAGAGAGAACGCGCGACAACCACGCAGGTGGGACCACACACGACGGTCCCGTCATTTGTTGGACACCGCATGGGCATGTCGTGTTCCACGGACACGGGGTACACAGCATTGTACACTTCTTGGCGCTGTCCCGCGGCGTGTCGTACCTCCGCCAGGCCGTGCAACTTTATGGTCCGAGAGGATCGCGTGCGACTCGAATAGACATCGCGCCGCGTAGATGCGACGAGAACCACCTAGCCGCGGGACCGTCCAGCTAATTCCGATTATTAGGTGTAATCGGAGGGTAAGGGGCGAGGGTAGCGAGCGAACCAACGTGTTTGAGGGCTCGTACTTCCGTCTGTGAATCGATGGGCAACCAGGTACATTTGAGGTTAGGTTTAACAAAATGCTATGTAGAACAAATTCCTGATTTCTCCATGAAGGTTTGCAAATTTTTTGTAGGACATTTTCAACAATTTACTGTGGTTTTCTGTAGAAAGGTGTAAAGAAAGATTTCTCTTTTAAATTCGTGATTTCTCGCTGAAGGTTTGCAAATTTATTGTAGGGCATTTTCAACAATTTACTGTGGTTTTCTGTAGAAAAGGGTAGAGAAAGATTTCTCTTTTAAATTTGTGATTTCTCGCTGAAGGTTTGCAAATTTATTGTAGGGCATTTTCAACAATTTAGTGCGGTTTTCTATACAGAGATGTAAAGAAAGATTTTTCTTATAAATTCGTGATTTCTTCCTAAAGGTTTGCAAATTTATCGTAGGGCATTTTCAACAATTTACTGTGGTTTTCTGTAGAAAAGGGTAGAGAAATTTAAATTCCTGATTTCTCCATGAAAGTTTGCAAATTTATTGTAGGGCATTTTCAACAATTTACTGTGGTTTTTTGTAGAAAAGTGTAGAGAAAGATTTCTTTTAAATTCGAGATTTCTCGTTGAAGGTTATCAAGTTTGTCGCAGTGCATTTTCAACAACTTATTGTAGTTTTCTGTAGAAAAGGGTAGAGAAAGATTTTTCTCTTATTGGGTATCCTTTCTATATAATTCTCAGTTTGGGTCTGTTGCAGAATAGGTGTAATTTTATTATCGTAGTTGTTATTGTCAGAGATAAGTGTACCTCACAATTTCAGAATTTAGATCTTATCTCAAGCGTAACGCGATAAGTATTTCGTTAAAAAATTGCAGATGTCCAGTGATTTATGGATGGGACTGTACTTTTGCACTGTACCCGCTATTAGGTTGGATTCCGTGGATTTTAATGGATCAGCGCACGTGAAAACGGTAGTCCGACTGGATGGAAGTCGAGGAAAGACCGGGAGCGATCTTTTGATGGTGGCCGCTGATAAAATCGAGAACGATGCGGGTCTTTAGCATCTAATGCGCACGAAATTGCACGGGGCCGGTATTAAATTAAACGTGCCGCTCTTGAAATATAGCGGACCGATAGTGAGGAGCGGTTGAAATTCTGTTCGTGGAACAGAGCACGAAAAATGGTAATTAATGGGAATTAAGGGATACCCGTTGAAGTTGCAGGTGCCCTGTAAAATTTTATTTGATCAAGTAAGATACAAGAATTTCAAATTTACCTTACTGAATAACAATCTCTAATACACTAATTCTATAAAACACTTATTTAACCCTAAATCTAAAAGAAATTATCACTAGCTTCAGTTGATATTTATAAATATTAGGCTCTTGTAATTTTCACTGAATACTAAGCATCACTATCATAATATGAAGCTAACAATCCCATTCTCAAAGAATATCGTTCGATTACTAACGCTTTCAAGTTAATTTTTCCTTCATTTCCACAATTTTCTAAACCTGTACCAATGTAATAATCTATTACTACCAATATGTACTGTTCAAAAAATGCTTACGAACTATACAAATCGCGCTTCTCCTCTCGTTTAACCCTTTGAGCGCTGTATACTGTTGGCCCAAGCGCATCGAAGGGATGGCGCGCTATCGTTACGCTTAACACTAGGTTTACGGGACCCGTAAATTTGACGGGTTTCAGACTTAGTGAGTAAAATTTGCAAAAATAATTACTATTATTCCCAGCAACTTTTGCTGAGTTTTATTGATGGAGTGATACAAATATACCCAAATCTATTTCCCTCTGAGTTCTGCAATTTCAAATTCTTCTTTTATGCATACCTATTTCTTAACACATAAATATTAGAAATAGATGTACGTAAAATGTCCGTAAACCTAGTGTTAAAATCGCATTGCAGTAAGCGAAAGATCGAAAAAATTGGCAACTCATACTTTTGTCCATAGTTCCTACTAGCAACTTTCGTCAAACGCATATATGCGTCCACAGCACTCAAAAGGTTAAAGCTCTCGAGGCTCCCTTTCTCTCTTCTGCCCCCCCCCCCAAGAATCTCGAAACAGGAAGACATCTGATATTGCAGCCATTCGAGATATATTTAGTAAATTGGAACATAAATTCAGCGGGGTAGGGCGGTCCTTCAAAATCCGTCGGAATTTCTGTCCGGGAATGCGGCTACGGATTCCCCATACACGGAACCATTCTCGTTCTCCTTCGTCCGTGGACGGGGTGGGCCCGTAGGACCCTTTTTCCCGTCCACGGCAGCTCGATCAAAGTCGACGGAAGACCGGGAGCGATCGTCCGCCGATGCACGACCGAGATATCCATCTACAATGATGTTAAGGGCCGAAGGACCGGGCATTTGTAATCCAGCGAGAGAGGCTCGCGACCCGTGGTGGGGAGAGGCCCGAGCCAGGCCCAATTTATATATTGCGTCCCCGAGACGCGGCCGATTAATCCTGCGGGAGTCGCGGGACCACCCAGGTGAAACTAACACCCTTTCGCCCTTCTGGCTGACGCCTCTTCCCTTCCGTTCTACTTTAACGGGCTGGCTTAACTAAACAGCACGTCCCAGCTGCCGTCGCGGGGACTTCTCTTAGGCCCAGTACGCACGGGACGTTTTGACGTGCCTCGTCACTGTGTTGATATTGGGTCATAGCGTCCTTTTTCTTTTTTTGAGGGAATACTCTACTATTGTATTATGGAATATAGGACCACATGCGCCTCGTCACTGTGTTGATATTGGGTCATAGCGTCCTTTTTCTTTTTTCGAGGGAATACCCTACTATTGTATTATGGAATATAGGACCACATTAGCCTCGTCACTGTGTTGATATTGGGTCATAGCGTCCTTTTTCTTTTTTTGAGGGAATACCCTACCATTGTATTATGGAATGTGGTTCTATGGAAAATAAGTTGATGGTCAATGGTTGTTAACCCTTTGCACTCCGTTGTCGCCGCTTTATACACGTAGGAATATGTTTTGGCACAAGCTTAGCAATTTTGTTAGTGAAACATGTCTTTAAAATGTATACGAGCGTTTTTAATGACAACGCAAGATCTTTGACCTTTTTCAGAGTCGCGTTCGCAACATTCTAAATACTCCCGTATTTTTTTAGATATAATTTTCACACTTTAGTTCAGACCCGGACGTTAAATAGCCATATATGTAAATTTTAATCTACGACTGAACTAAACTAAATGAAGTTAAATATATGTGAATCATAGTAAATATTTCGAATTTGAACATTTTTGAAGTTAGTATCATTAAACGACTAACGATCACCTCTCGAGAGCAAAGGGTTAAGGAGTTTCCAAATGAAAGTTGAATTAATAGTAACGCTCAAGGGAACAATATGATCTTTCGCTTAGTCCATTCTTGAGTTTGTGAAATTCCAAAAGATATGACAGTAATTAGTCGCAGCACGACCCTCGACGAATTAAAAAGTAGGCAATGAGATTGAGATTGATACGTTTCCCCTTTTTTCACGAGGACCTCCCTACAGGGCGCTTTCCCACCTACGATTGGACGTCATTATGATAATATTTCGCGGGCCCATGACCTTTTTCTCATTACGCGGCCAGGCAGAAAAGGGGGCGAGGGCCGAGTCCTGTCCGCTAATTTGAATATTGAGTTGCGGGGGTGTCGGTAACGGGCAGCTGCACAACTCGCATAAAACATAAAACGTCTCTAGAAGCATTCGCATCTCTGTGGACGTTGGGAACACGTGGGTGCTCGCCTCGGAGAAACCCGCCCGCTCGTGCACACCGAAAGGGCCGAGCGCGAACGACGCCCCGAAGACAAAACGCGCTCGCGTGTCCCGAACAAATTCCTCGAAGCGAGCCTAAACTCGTTTGCTGCTTTGATGGACGAGGAACTGCGGCCAGATGCTGTTGGAAGGTCCACTTGGCCGCGACGTGGACCACTTGGGGTGAAAACCGTGAGACCGATCGCGGTCATCGTGAAGCTTTCTGAGGAACTTGTTAACTTTTAGGTACTTAATCGGGTACTGACATCGTTTCAATGTTAAATTTATTTTGGCTACATTCTTAGGGGATTGAAAATTAATTTCCAATAATTTTCGTTTAACACTTTCTGAGGAACTTGTTAACTTTTAGGTACTTAATCGGGTACTGACATCGTTTCAATGTTAAATTTATTTTGGCTACATTCTTAAGGGGTTGAAAATTAATTTCCAATAATTTTCGTTTAACACTTTACCAACTGCTCGTAGATCAATTTATTCCCGACCAGTTCAGTCACTTCGCAAGAGATGGATCATTAATGAATCGAACACAATAATTTCCTTCGAGTAATTAATAATTGAATACCTTTTTACAGTATATATATACACGATTTTGCTCAAAATAGTCACCTTCGTGTAAGGGAACATTACAAAACTTACAAACTGAAGCATATAAAAAGCCGATTAATAGGCTTCCGATCGGTAAAGTGTTAAATATAATTACTCATTGGAACTTTCGTTCGCGAGTACAGTAGTAGATTGCCGTTTATTTATGCAAATTGTCGGGTTACTTAAATATTAAAGTTCCTACGTTTCTTTAGCAACGTACATTGGTAACTTATGCAAAAATCGATGAATAATTTAAAGGCAATCGACTGGCTGGAAGAAGTCAAGCAATAACGACGCTAAATTATCCCGCTGGAGTTTCCCAATCTTAAGCAAACATTTTTTCCAACGGGTCAAGTTACACACTTGTCCATAAAACGACGTTACGTCAGGAATATCAATAAAAATCACGGAATCCAACGAGTTTCCGCCGATGGATCGTAGAGAAACGACTGGTTACCGCAGGCTGGGCCAATCGCGCGTCTCTACGCGTCGCTTTTATCGTATACACGATCGTCCCTCGTTTTATCGCGAGTTAATCGAATCATCGATTAGCGAAATTGGCATTCGTTTTTACGAGGTGTGGCTAATCGGCGCCTTCGAGCCACTCGCGCCTTAATGCTTCCCATCAAACCTGTTCGAGCAGCCGACAGCAACACACGAGCATCGATGCCGTGTACAAGCACGTTCTATGTGTTACGGGATCAAAGTTCGACTAACCGTCGTTCGCCTGTTCTAAGCCGTCGTACACACCTGTTGTCCGTGGCTTGTGCATTAAGGTAGAGGCGGGTTAGGGAGACGGGAAGAGAAGGGGGGGCGTCGTGAATTTTCGAAATCACTTCTGTCTTCCTCTTAATGTACCTCGAGCAATTTAGGCCACGCGTCAGTCACTGGTCGAGGAGCAGAACTTGTCCTCTTATCTGCCGACAACTTGGTCGAAAGTCCATTAATATTAATGCTATCACTTTGTGATTCCTAAAGGAGAGTTTAACAGCCTGTTTGGATAGGGTTTAGCGTCCGGTGGAGTAACGTTCGGTGTAAAGTATCTTCGTCTCCTCTTTAACGTTTACATATCATATAATGCGCAATAACACCGGAAAAGTGTCTAAATTTCGGCAAACGAAATGGAGTCGAACAAATTCTCTTATGTTTTCGAATTTAGATTCTCTGAATTTCTTAAACTGCGAAGGTTCGGAGTTAGGTTCTGATTAGTATTCTACGAAAGCGAAACGTGATATAATCGTATACGTTAGAAAAGCGACCCTCAAATGTGAAGTACCGAAATTAAATAGTACCAGAATATCCACACTACTTTACTTAATTTAAATAAAAAATTTATAGATATAACTGTTTAACAATTTACACTCTCCAATCTCTGAAGCTGGATATCATTTGACTACCAAGTACAAAGAGTTTCAACCACGGTGAAACAGAAAGGAAAGCTCGACGGAAGAAACAAAGTACCGAGACTCGCCGGAAACTCCATCTTCCCTTGTTGAGGAATTGCAAAGCGCAGCTTGTAGTTATAATTTTAACATTTATTTCTATAATCTTGGTACACCGTTTATTGCTTGATGGTTGGACATAAACTGAACGATAATACACGCAAAAAGCAAAGGATGAGCACAGATAACATCAGTATCTGTATCTAAACAGAGATGTCACGATTAGTAACAAAATTCTCCAACATCCCCAATTCCGCCAAACAGTACCAAACGCGAACCGTTGGACCGGAAGCGGATCGTCCCGTGGGACGAAATCGCAGCCCACCGACCGTAGCTCGTTCCCTGAATCGGCCCCAATTCCGGTAAGGCCGCGCAAAATATTATTCCGGGGCCCGGTTGTCCGCGGCCTCCCTAAGCGATGATACGGCTTTTGTCGTGAAAGGATTCCCACAAAGGGGTCCAATCATTCAGCCCGGAACGTAATGAATGGCCGGCATTTACATACGAAGATGGCGAGTATCTTATTACAAGGGGGACCAGAGGGGGTGGGGGGTTGCGCTCCGTTCGGTTGAACCCGCACGAACAATGCGCGACCGCGGTGGTCGCGGAGGTAATGCCTCGGACGACGCGTTGCTGAAGACATGATTAACATCCGTTAATAAGATGGATGCGCGTGACGGCCATTGTTGCGGCCGCTGACGTTGGGTGTGATTTAGGTGCCTGCGCCCCGCTCAGCGAGACCTGGCGCGCGGCGTGTCTATGAGGCTCTCTAGACTATGGTCGGTATGGCGAGCGAGCTTTGTTTGCCCACAGACTTCTTCCCGTCGCGACGTCTCGTTGACGCCGTCAGCGGGCCCGTGAAACAGGTGGACAGCGCTATTGTTGCTCAGGCTAGAGATTGAAACGGTGCTCGCGCTGGGAGACCGCTGGCCGCATCAATGGCGGGCGATGGACGTTACTCTAGGAGCCATGGCATCACGTTCTTCATGGGAAAATTAGTCTACGAACTGTACAGCTTGAGAGCTGGCGTTGATGCTGTTGACGTGATTCATACTGTTTTGTAAACTTCTTTACTCCTTTAACTGTTAGAGATATCGTTGCTCATGCAACGTTGGATGATCAACTTGTTCGTTAACAAGTCAAACGTCTTCTATCCACGCTAGTTTTGTTTATAATTGAGAGTAAATGGTGACACAGTCTATGAGAGGTAATTTAATTCGCAAATCACTATCAAAGCTCAACTAAATGCCGCTTTCAAATGACTCGTAGCCAATGAGTTAAGGAATAGTCACTGTTTAACCTCGCGTGGAACATTTGTGAAAGACTCTAAAATTGTCTACTCATCTCCTCGTTATAGTTACTTCTCATGAAAAATCCCCAAAATCGTTTATCAACCCTACTTCCCAAAAAATTCCCCATCGACTTAGCTTTCTTTAACATTCTCCAGCCCTTGGAAGCTCCACACAAATATTCTCAACCCCTTGGTCGTCTTTACCGCCCTCTTGCTCGTGTCCCGACACTTCGCTTCCATTCTCCGACGACTACAGCGATCGTCAAGGGAGGATTTCTCGGGAGAGGCTCGCATCAGGGTTACGGATCAACGAGATGCAATGATAGCAGGCTGCGCGTAGCAGCTGTTGCCGCGTGATAGCGCGAGCAAGGGTTTAATGTACCTCGAAGCACATACGCTGTTCTATCGGCCTCGTAGTTTACCCTTCACGCGCGGCATATGGCGCGCACAATGATTTTTCCAGCGAGTTAATTACGCGAGCACCGCTCTTCACGCCAGACTGAAGGGACACTCGCTCGCCTCTGATCGTCTTCTTCTTCTTCTTCTTCTTGTACCACCTCTGTCTCTCTGTTCGTCCTCGCGTCTGCCGGTGCCATTTTGTTTCACGCTCGAGTATCCCATTGCATATCTGTGTGGAAAATTGCACGGCGGACACGACAAAGGGGAACGTCGATGAAACGTCTTGGAAATTGCTCGTCTGCCGTTGGCAGGCCTGCGGAGGACGCAATTTTCGAGGATAATGCGGCCGCGCGGCTCTTTTGCAGCGGGAAATCGTATCGTTTCTCGATGGAGTCGATCGATACGACGAAAGCCTGCCTCGAAGAGAATATATTAAGATTCTGGAAGTTTGGTAATCCTGTGAATCGTGTTCCAAGCATATTTTAAATATTATCGTTGACGTGAAAATTCTATACCGCAAGGTAAAGATAGAAAAAAATAATACAAAGAAACATGCAAAGTAGATCACTGAAGGTAGCGTGAAATGTAATACTTTTAAAGCTCGAAACATCAATTTTTGATTTTGTTTTAATCCTTATAAAATGCAAAAAACCACAATACATCAAATCATGACTACAGAAAATCCCCTATGCCGCGTTCTTCCTTCGAAATATATTTCATGACGACCGAGAAAGGAATCCTTCCGCTTCAAAGTAACACGATGTCGCGCAGAATCCACGGGAAAAGCCACAAAGGCTACGAGAAAACGACGAGACTCTCCGCGTGGGTTTCGTGAAGCCTTCCCGAGGCAGTACGATAGGATCGGTGGACAGTTCCGAAGGATTAGGCAGCGCACGATGAAGAGATCATTTCTAAATCTTGCATTAAGCCCCGGCCAGGAGGTCGCGTGTACCACGAGAGTTTATCAATTTGTATGAATTACTTGACGTGAATGCGCCCGCATAAGAGCTGGGCCGTCACAAAAACTCGGCTGAACGTCCAACGCCCCCATAATGCCCGTGGATGGAACGCTGCACCTGGCACAGATCGAAAGTTCACGCGGTACACCTCGTTCCATTCCCGTCCTCTATCCGCGAGCCGCGTGTATTTATTGGATCGATAAACAACGATTAACCGTATCATTTATTACGCGCTAAACGTGAAATACTCCGTTCCTCCATTATCCTTCGAAGCATCAATTGGCATTAGGTTGAATCAGTCAAGTCACGTCTGTCTCGTTTATGGCCCTTTGCTACTGGTAGATGCGAGATGATACCGTGAAGGATCACGTTTGTTTTGTGGCGATGAATAATAAAGAGAATTCACGCTTAACTCCCATGAAATATTAAAAGTACCAGCGAAAAGGATAATGTTCGTAGGATATACATTTTCTGGATTATCGATTTTCGGTTTTGTTTAGATTTTCATAATGATTCGTAAAGGAATTAATTTTTGTTGTCTATCTATGTTTAAAGCAATCATAAATATCATCAACAGAATTTAGTATCTATCGTGTTGCATTTAATAAAATTTCAACTATGGATTCTTCCCCCGACCAGGAAATAAAACCTGAAACTCTTCACCAACGTTTCAATCATCAATTCCTCTCAACCAACAAACAAATTCCTGAAACTCACTGAAACAACGAGATACGCCCCTACTATAAACGCCAAATAAACCAATTTAAATTTCTCTCCACCCAGAAGCCAACGTCGTCGTTCTTTCCTATTTTCCCGGAGCCCAGCAGCGGCTTCGTCCAATAATTTCATTTCCTCCGGGAAAAGGGAAAAGATTCCTCCGGTTCAGTTTAATCGTGACCGGAAACTGGAAAGCCCACAAAACTTCCGCAAGATCATTTCGTCCTAGATACTGCAGTGCTGTATGTACAGCAGGGACTTCCGTATCAGAGTCTCCGTTATTGGAATAACCTAATATTCGAATAATTATTTATACCACTATTTTTTATATTAAATTTTTATTAACAGAATTTAAATTCTTATATTAATATATTTATTAACAGAATTAAAATTTTTATATTAATATATTTATTAACGGAATTAAAATTTTTATATTAATATATTTATTAACAGAATTAAAATTTTTATATTAATATATTTATTAACAGGATTTTAATTTTTATATTAATATATTTATTAACAGAATTTTAATTTTTATATTAATATATTTATTATTAATTAATATATTTTTATATTAAACAATTTATGCGACTTAGCAGTAAAGACCTGGGATCATTTTAATTAAAATATTAAAACAATTGTCAATTTTGTTCATCTCTCTTCCAATAAGCGATACTTAATGAAAACCAAAAATGATTGTTCAATTATCCGGAAGTTCCATCGTCCAACCATTTTCATTTCCCTCGTAGTTGGGATACATGTGGGAATCTCTGTGGTACATAGTAAGAAAATAAGATATACGAGACAGACATCGAAACCGGTCTCCATGGAGTCGCCTAACCTCAAACCATAGCCAGTACTGCCATCTACGGTGGCAGCGAAATAATTGCGACGTCGCGGCTGACAAAGAGGACGCAAGCGTGGGCTTTCCCCCTCGCGGAATCCTTCTCGTTTCTACTCAAATATGGCCGAGAACAAAAACAAGGCAACACGCTTTAAACTACGATACGTACACGTTCACGGGGAAAATTGATTTGTCGCGTCGAGCTCGCCGCTTAAATAGAGACAAAACCGGCGCGGCCGATGAATATGCATGACGGGTAAGAAAAACCGTTCATGAAAACTCGAGATCGCACGATTGGTTCGCGCGTTGCGACGATTTTTATCTGCTATTGTTTCGAGAGGCGATGGGAAGAATGAAGGGTGAACAGATACGAGATTAGATGGGTGGTTGGATTACGATGGGGGTGTAAGGAGCTGTCGGTTTTTGACTTTACTGTTATTCAAATTTTATGACGCTGGAATGAACAATGTACAGGTCTTTTAATTTTGGAAAGAAATCATAAAACATCCTAAGAAATTCATCATTAGACTATCCACTTCAATGTGGATTCATATTTTGATAAATAAATTTAAGAAAATGGAATCCACCTACAGATTTCCTTCACTCTCTGAATATTATAATGTATGCTTCACTTTGGATAATGTCTACACATGTTAGGTACATGTACGTTAAGCGCATGCTGCATTTTTTGATACTAAATTTCTAAATGTCTAAATTTCTCATAAATGCATAAGAATCCGCAGTAATGAGATCCTTTCAAGAGTTCTTTAAATTTTCTTCCGTTGGATAGAATTATTAAAAGTGTGTTTTCTTGTCCTCTTCCTCGCTGCGAATAAAATGAAAACTTTCTTCAACCACTCAAACTATAAAGAAGCGCGCGTGACTCCGCGGACCTTTGTCTGCAAAAATTGTAATGAACAACGCTAAAATTTCCCTCCTTCTAATTTAACCGAACGAAACGGGTCCCATCCATGACTAGCCGCCTCGCTCCACCGCGAAAGCTCGCAATCATTGCCTCGCGCCAAGCTTTCGAGCGGAATCCTCCAAGGCGCGTATCAATTAAATCCCCATCCGGGACCATGAACAGTTTAATTTGCATTCTGCGATCGCGTGCTCATTAATTACCGCGACAACGTATCAAAGGGGCGCGTGATAAACAAAACAGCGGTCCTCGGTCCAACGTAGTCTGTCAAAGCTCGTTAGGCGAGCTCGCCCCGTCGCTACCATCTGCTGTTAGCTCTCGTCCGGCCAAGGAAGGAAACAAGCGAAGAGGAGCAACGGAGGAAAGAAGAAAAGAAAAGCGGGGAAGAAAGAACGAAAGAAAGAACGCCGTCCCCGTGGCGAGGGTGAGCCCAAGGAAGGGAAACAGCCCGCAGAAAGTTCCCCATTACGCGGCCCTGGCCCGTTCTTGCCCTTTTTGCGTTATTAAAAATAATGGTGACATATATTAGTTTTAACGAAGGAACCCGATGCTTTTTGCTACCGGCTTTATACGCCCGGTCATTTGTTTCCGTCGGGTAAGCTCGCCTCCGAACAATGAACGCCCGCCTTTTGCTTCGGCGGCACGGCGAAAAATAAAGGAGGGAAGAAACGCGAACGGAATCGGGGCAAGAAACGCGACCGTGGCGAAGGAAATCTCGAAAGAGTCGAGTGATCGTCCACTCGGTGAAATCTTGAGCACCGTCACCCATTACAATTTTAGATTATATACCCACTCGGGACCTGCCACGCCTCGCGCGATCGTTCTAGCCATGGCAACCTTGTACAGGGTGCATCAAAATCGTTGAGCGACCATTGCAATGCATTCACGAAGTATAGCCGAGTTCAAAGGATTATGGTAATTAGCGCGCTCTCAAGTGTGAGGGAACCATTTTTATCTTAGTTGACACGAGTTGTTTCCCTTTCTTTTAGAAATTGATGGGTGTATTTCATTATACAATTTACTTTTCATAGTCACCGTTATACTTATGTTAATTTACTTTCAATAGATACTTATAGTATTAAGTATAATTCTATCCATGGAAACTTTGTACAGGGTGCATCAAAATCGTTGAGCGTCCATTGCGATGCAGTCCCTAGTAATAGCGAAATTCAAAGAATTATGGTAATTAGCACGTTCTCAAGTGTGAGGGAACCATTTTTACATTAGTCAAATTTTGAAAATTGACGAGTGTATTTCATTATACAATTTACTTTTTGTAGTTACCGTTATAGTTATATTTATACTTATGTTAATTTACTTTCAGTAGGTACATTATTATTAAGTATAATTCCATCCATGGCAACTTTGTACAGGGTGTATCAAAATCGTTGAGCGTCCATTGCGATGCAGTCCTAAGAAATAGCGAAGTTCAAAGAATTATTGTAATTAGCATGTTCTCAAGTGTGAGGGAACCATTTTTACGTTAGTCAATTTTTGAAAATTGACGAGTGTATTTCATTATACAATTTACTTTTCGTATTTATCATTATATGTATATTTATGCTTGAATTAATTTACTTTCACTAGGTACATCATTAAATACAATCCTTTTCGACTGAAATTATATACAGTTCAAGATGATCTTGAAAAGTCGATAAACTCACACTGTAAAATCTAAGCTTATGTTTCTCCTGACTTCCTCAACGAAGACAGATTTCACGCGTTTTACCCGAGCATCGGCTAACCTTTTTGACACGCCCTGTACAGGATCGACCGCGATACATTCATTGTTCGATCGTGAACAGCGTTCTGCAACACCGGTTTCGTACAAAACGCGACGATGACCGGGCAAGATAATTATATGGGTGTTTTTCGAGCGCATAATCGTGACACTCGGAAGCGGCACCATTACACGCGACACGATACCACCAGATAACGCGGCGTCATCGCGAATTAATCTGCACGACCGATGGCTCGTCACCGTCATGCGGACGATTCCGGATCGTTTTTATTTATCATTATAATCACCAGTTAATCCCCCGTGACCGGTTGTCGTTCAACGGCACGCATGATCATCGACGGCCGCGGTTGCATTACGGACGGATGGGAAGTTAATTTATCGACGAGCTTCGACCGGCGAACGCGTTAAACCGTAATCGATCAGAGCCTGGCTTTGATCGCTTTCAGAGTTTACCCGATAAACGTTCGCAGCCGTTTCAGTTGAACGCGAGTAGGGAATAGGTTTTGGGTTAACAGCGCGACGAGCTTTTGAGAAGAAGTTGTGTAAAGGTAAAGTTAAGTAGAAAATTGGTATGGCAGGTTTATGAATTAATGGAGGGATATCAAGAGAAAATTGTAGGGCATTATGTTGAATTAATGGTAAAAGATACTCCAATTAACTTGAAAATTTGCTCGTTGAACACTTGCGTTCTCCTAGTTACCAGGATAAGTAGATCGTCGATGTTCATATTATACTTATAATATGGAAATTTAAATTGTACATAAATAAAATAAAATAAAATAGTCACGCGTTACCATAGCGATCAGATTAAACGATCGTTTAAAAATTGATCGACAAGTACGATTAATCGATCGTTCCCAAGCAACGGTACACCGTTCTAAAGAGGAAAAATTTAACCCGGTACACGGTTACGTTCCCCTACAAGTCTCCGCCCACCAGACAATCCAATTCCCCATAGAGCTTCCCCGCCAGCACCCCATAGATCCAATTATGTCCCTTAAACAGCCCCTATCCCATGACCTGCACCTACAGAAACAAAGTCTCGCGTGCCCACGAACCGTCCCCGACTTACGGGTGGATCATCCCCGAAAGGGTTAAGGAATCGCTTTGTACATCCTTTTAATCCCGCAATATTTACAATCCGGTCATAGGGCGGGGAACGAAAGGGTTGCTCGAGTGGCCAACAAGCACGGCCGATTTACAACGTCGGAATAATGGAATCCTTAAGGATTTAGTAGCGACCCCATTGTTTCCTAGCTCCATCCGGCTACCTAGATTACAACGTCAACCAGGGGGTTCACGAGATCCATGGGAGGCCATGGAGTTTGCGCGCGAACGAGATTTACTGCCGCGTCGGCCACGCGCTACGTCCACCGGATACGTGGTCGCCGTTTCGACTTTGATAGAAACGCGGCACCGCCGTGATTTATGGTGTTTGCGGTGAGGCCTCGCGGTCGACGGATTAACCCCACGGGAAATACCGCTAACTCCTGGCAGCAAACTTTTGACGATCCTCCGACGGAGTCGTTCTCACAGGGGGGGCGGGGAATGTTGAGGATGGCGGATTTGCTGGTTGCTTCCGGTCGGGACGAAAGGATTGAAGCCAGGCTACGAAAGCTGGCAATAGGTTTTGGGTTACTGTTCGTGAAGAATATAGGGTATTAGAAGGGTTGGTTTTGTAAATTTTCATCATTGTGCAGGGCGATACGCGGCGCGCACGATTTATGGGGTTACTCGCGATATCTGTTGCTTGTCAGACGAGTAATTTAGCTAATGTGACTTGTATCCTCACGATGGGATGACTATCTGTAGTAAGAACAGACGCATCATGCTATAGACGTCCCCAGACTTTCGCACATTTTTAAAAATTCAACTTTTTAACACTAAAACTACTATAACAGTCAAAATGATGAATTGGTGATTATTCATAGTAGCCTAATAAATTGACTGTGGTAAAGCTTTCAAAATTTACTATGATTTTCTGCAGAAACTACAAATAAAGATTTGTTTTCTATGTATTCAATATCTTTTCATGTAATTTTCAATTTGATCTCTTCCATGCAAATAAGTACACTATCTAGTGTTAAGCCTTAGTGGACATCCCCTCTGAGAGAACATCAGACTTTAACCATCAGACTACAATGTTGTTCTGATCAATACTCCAAAGTATAGTTTTTCGTGCAAATTTTCTTTTTCACATCCGTCTACTTTCGAACATTCGCGCACACTTTAACACTAGAACTACCAGAACAGTCAAAATGATCAATTGATGATTATTCATAGCAGCCTAATAAATTGACTGTGGTAATACTTTCAAAATTTATTATGATTTTCTGCAGAAACTACAAATAAAGATTTGTTTTCTATGTATTCAATATCTTTTCATGTAATTTTCAATTTGATTTCTTCCATGCAAATAAGTACACTGTAATCGTCGATAGTTCTAGTATTAAGCCTCTATGGTCAGATGTCTCTTCTGAAACGACATCCAGACCTTAGCCATCAAAACTGCAACGTTCTGATCAATACTCCAAAGTATAGTTTTTCGTGCAAATTTTCTTTTTCACATCCGTCTACTTTCGAACATTCGCGCACACTTTAACACTAGAACTACCAGAACAGTCAAAATGATCAATTGATGATTATTCATAGCAGCCTAATAAATTGACTGTGGTAATACTTTCAAAATTTATTATGATTTTCTGCAGAAACTACAAATAAAGATTTGTTTTCTATGTATTCAATATCTTTTCATGTAATTTTCAATTTGATTTCTTCCATGCAAATAAGTACACTGTAATCGTCGATAATTCTAGTGTTAAGCCTCTATGGTCAGATGTCCCTTCTGAAACGACATCCAGACCTTAGCCATCAAACTGCAACGTTCCGATCAATACTTTCAAGTACAGTTTTTGGTGCAAATTTTTTTATATCCCTCTACTTTCGAACGTTCAACATTCGCAACACACTTTCAGGAACCAATCGTGTGCGAAAGTCGAGAGGCGCCTGTGCTTTTCTTCCGTACTCGAGTAACTCGACAATCTGTCGAATTTACGAGCGCAGACGCGCGGAAGAAATGGTTTTACGATGATGCACGGAATTTTTAATATAGGAACCCCTTTATCGAACCTGCTCTTTTATCGTACTCCGTTTCGGCTGGAACGTTCGGTGTGCGGGTGATAAATTTTCATGCAATAATCCTTGATCACAGCAACGATGTTCGCGGGGCTTTCGTGGTATTTATGAATATCAATAAAACAGCGGAGCATGATTCAATCGGGCGGGACGTGTCGGGGGAAAGGGATTTTATCGAATCACCCACGTACAGTTTATACGATCGATTTAATCCTGCGGCGGGATACGAAATACGTCGATTCAGGCGTGCCAGGTATTGGCTGTTATGGTCACTCAATGATACTTGCGGTCATTCCGCGTATAGAGACGTATCCATATGCAAATACACACAAGGTGTACTGCGAATCACGAATGAATATTTAGCGTAAAATGTAAATTCTTCGAACGTGTATCCCTATCGATGGTAGAATCCAAGTTTTGTATTTATTTTTGTTCGTATCGAAGAGAAAAAATAAGTCAAGGGGCATATGTAATAAATTCTTTCAACCATCGTGATATTTAATCTCATATTTAAACGTTGCAAAAGCTATGCAAAGGAAAATATTGTAATACTGTAAAATAAAGGAAAAAGTGTCTTATGTAATAAAAAACGGAATAAGTAAAACAAGAATGTTCTTCAGACTTAAGATTCTTTCCAAGAATAGGTGTTCCTCTATCACTTTCCCGCAATCGACGTACAATCGCTCAACGATCAGTTTATTTCGCATAAGCTTCGATATCTATCGAAGCAGACCACGTTTGCTTGCCCATTCACCCCGTATATGCATTCGGCTGTAAGGATCGCGATGTAAATCACATGGTAATTTATGCAGGCGCCACAAGGCAATTGCACTCTGGTCACTGAAGCCTACGGAATCCATGGTTCGTCAGCTTGTTTTGCTCTTCGGCGAAAACAAGACCTTGCAGTGCTATTAACCGATGCCTTATTATTACATTAACACGTGAAACGTTGCTTAAAACCAGCTTTTCCAATAATTACTTGATCGCACAAAATAATGACGAACGAAACGTCTTCAATTTTAACCCAAGGTTAACGTGTCCTTTAAATTATTAGACTTTAAAATGAACTATTAACACAAAACCGACAAAATTATTGATCTAGACCCCTCATCCTGCAATAAATTAGCGTATTTTTTAAATTATCGAGCTCCAAAGAAAGTTATTAATAAAATTATCAACAAGAATAAAATCGTTACTGATAGGTGGGACACTGCGAATGAAGCTTTAGGTATTAATGTGCAGCGAAAAAGAGGGAAAACAAAAGAAACCACGAACGTTGCAAAGAGAGATACCGTGATAGAGTGTAAATCGTAGAATAACCTATGAAAATAGAGTCTAAGAGTAGTATGCAGATAAGTTAGTAGATAATAAATTTAGTTTAACCGTTTGCACTCGGCTATCCCTTCTCATGGGACATCCTAGCATATGATAGTTTCGCAAATTTTCAGACGTTATTTCAGACCTGGACGTTAAATAGTCATATATGTGAATTTTAATATACGACTTAACTAAACTAAATGAAATTTAATATACGTGAATCATAGTAAATATTTCAAATTTGAAAATTTTTGAAGTTAGCATCATTAAGCGACTAACGGTCACCTCTCGAGCGAAAAGGGTTAAAGAGTGCTTCGCATTAACCCAATCACCGTCGCACAAATGAACTTACGTATTTTGATAAAATAAACTATTAAAAACCCTTCACATATGCTTTTCAGCTCCCATAAAGCTTTCCCTTCACCACCCCATGATCGATCCTCGTTTTCACAGCAATTTTCCTGCCAATGAAATTCACCTCGCCTCTTATCTCCGGGGGAAGCTTTCCGGAAGCACTCCCGAGGGTGCACCGCTCAAAAACGACCCCGGAAATCGGCGTGACGAAGCTGGGGCTTCCGTGGACGATGATTCTCTCAAGGACAACGGTCCGCAGGAGACAGACCCGATCTTTTCTCAAGCGACGAGCCAGAACGAGGAAAAAGAACGTTGACCGGGAGCAAGGTTGGGAGGGGGGGGGGGCATGTCTTGTCATATTTTGGCCACGGTCTGGTGTATTTACGGCCAGAAATATGGCCAGAAACGTTAGGAGGTCCGCAAACAGACCATAGTCTCGAGTTTTCACCGCAACGCTCACTTTTTCTCCCGCTTTCAGCCTGGCCAACTTCCGAACGCTTAAACACTCTCTCGTTGTTCTCCAACTTTTCGCACGGAGTGATATACGACAAGGCCGACTCGCGTGAAAATGTACGAAGGTCTCCGAACCCTCGTAAAGATGCTACACTTTTTTTTTTGCTCCTCGTTCATCCCCCAACCTCCCTCTTCTTCGACCTCCACTTCTTTTTTCATTTCCCTCCGATCGTTCGCGCTAACCTCGGCAGATTCATCTCGGAACTACGCGATGGACGCAATAAAATCGCGCGAACCCTCGAGATATACGGCCACGAGAACACGGCTGTCGATTGTCCTGAACGACGCCGGACAATTCGTGATAATGCGGTCGTGGATGCTTAGAGCGACCGTCGATTTCCCTTCGGCCTGCTTTACGAGCGCTCGCCGTAAAGCAATTTCTCGTGGCTGTAAACTGCGACCGTATTTACGCGAACGATCATCGGACCCTATGAAGAGGACCACTTTTAGGCAACACGGTTCTTTCTACGGTGAAAGATCGATTTTTTTAGAGGGATTCGCAGGCTCCAAATGATTTTATTCGGGGTCCTAACCTTGGACCAAGGTCTAACGAGAATTCTCGTGGAATCCTTTCGCTTTGTTAGTCGGAGAACTCGTTCCAGAGGAGCAGAATTAGGATGCTGACGTGGGATGAAGGGTTTTTGCATGGTTGACCTTCGAAGAGGCTATGTTTGATGAGCGTTTGTTAACCACGAGTACTTTTTATAGTTTCGATAAAACATTCCACAGATACACTTTGCAAAAACTGTATTATAGTATTTATATGTAGTATATGAAATCTATAATTTCAAACATCTCATCTTGGTATCCCTTCTTCACGATTAATTCCAAAAAGAGACATCAGTTTCACCTTCTTTTGTACCTTCCCTTAATTTACCTCGTTTGTGAGGATAAATCAATCGATCAAGTCAAGGTTGAACAAAAAACAGAACAAAATCCTTACGTCTCTTTTTTCACCTACTTCCCTAACATCTATGGAACCTCCTCCTCCTCCATATTACTTCAGTCGAAGATAGTAACCTTTCTTTCGAACGACTTCTGCTTGGAATCCTGCTCGTGGACGCGCAATATATCTTCCGTTCCTTGTTAGAGAACCGGAGCAGCATCGAGGATCGGCAGATGACGAGCGAGCTGATTAGATTCGGTCGTCCCTGAAAGAGATTCACGATGCCCGGGACCGTCACGGATCTCGACTCCGCATTCAGCCGATTTCCGCGCACCTTGGAAACGGTGATCCGACCGACGAACAGCAAACACCGGCCACGAGTAGACAGAGAGTCGGTTTTAAGCTCTTTCAAGCCACAGAAAGCTGCTCGTTGATTCACTCTGTTCGTCACCAGATGCGATTCGCTCGTGATCCAGGCGGTTTCCCCGATTTTTCACGGTTTCCACCAGAAACTCCGTGTCTTTGTATCCGGTTTCGGGTCCCCGCACATGTGAACACAGCCTAAGGGCATTGTCCAGTGGAAACGTACAACGAAATTCTTGTTGAATCTGCGAGTGGATGAGAGATGGCCGATCCTTTGGTATAAAAAGTCCCGTGAAAATCCATCGTTTCACCCTCGTTCCACGCTACTGTTACGCGTTTGCGGGATCATTCTGCTGGATCACGGTGAAGGGAAACGGGATTCTTTGCGAGCTCGAAGAGATCTTCGAGAAAAGTTGTCGAAGCAAGATCTGCGTAGAGTTACAATCGCTTATAAGTGTGCGATTACTCGAAGAAAAACGTGTTCTCTGTAGTAAGAAATTAATACCAAGCAAATGCCTGACAAATGATTGACAAGCACTTTTAACACGTTCGTCGCCACGTCACCCATATTTGGGTGACGCTCTTTTTCTTAAAGTTAAATAGGATTTTAAATTGGAATTTTGGAATATAAAATACATAAAATAAGAATAAAAAGTTAAAATTTTTGCTGTTTTTATATTCTTTTACACCAGTTTCCTATGCAATCGGATTTAGGCCCAGCGAGAAACTCAGCCGAATTACGCTGGGCGACGAACGTGTTCACTCTTTGGGGCACGGTGGGATTAAAAATGTCCCACCTTTTTGATGCACGATAATGCATGGTGGAACGTTTTTAGACCCACCTCAAAATATTGCAATAGCTGCATGCAGATCGGTTTATATTTAGTTTTATTTATGTAAAGCAGTTGGTAACACCATAAAAAAAATCTTATAAGTACGTTCGTTTGTGTTGGCAAGTTTCAACATGTCGGTACTTTGTTAATAAAAATATACCAATTTTGTTTAATTTAAAACGCAACAAAATTTCTGTGCAACATGGGTCTATTTATTTTCTGAAATCCTGTGCCTCAAAGAGTTAAAGGTGTATTCTCGAGGTCCTTATTACCACAGCCATTAAACTTTCAATACAACCTTACACGTTCCTAAACCTTTCAACGTGTATACAATCGAAAGCAAAACCTACCGTTTCAAAACCAAAGCCAAGAATTCCTGCAAATCCATACATATTCCCTTAACAACATCCTAACAAGCAGCATTAACAATTCACCGTAAGCAACCGATACACAAATTCCTCGATCCCCCCTTAGAACAGCCCTCAAACAACAGTCTAACCCAGTGTTTCCCAACCTTTTTCGTGCCATGCCCCACCTTAACCTTTCTAAAGTTTTTATGCCCTCCTCCTACGTAACATACATAATTTTTAACATTAAAAAATTGATTTGTTCACTTAAGAAACATAAATGATAGGTTCTAGGAAGAAATCACTATGAAATTGTTAACAAAACACAGTAAGTAAAATTTCGAATCATATATAGAGTCCATTTTCGAATTGCCCTCCTGTGGGCCCCACGTTGGGAAACACCGGTCTAACCTATTCAACAAAGACCATTGGCATTGAACGACCTTCCTAATCGTTCCAAAATCACTCATTAACGCTTCTTCCGTGTTAATCGCCCCGAAATATTATAACACTTTCGATCCACGGGCGTGGACGGGGGTGCGAGGAGGCACGGTCGGCGGGGTGCTCGGCGAAATTTTAATGAAATTCAAGGCTGGGGCTATTTTTAAGCGGCACAACGGTCGCAGCTGCCTCTTCTTAACGAAGGGACATTGTAAAACGCAGGACAGAGCGCGGGTTCGTGGGCGGGGAAGCCCGCAAAAGCCGCATCGGTCTCCGTGAAATCGACGATTCGACGCGGCGACGTATTTCTATGCCGCCCTGCGGGTCGCGCGACTTGCCGGATATGCCTTAAGTAGCCCGTGAAATAATTGACCGACCACGGCGAGACTTCGCCGATCACGGTTACTCGGGCACGTTCGACAAAATATTCTCGGTTGCGCGATCCTCGCGATTTGACTCGCTCGACCCGCGCCCTTTCACTGCACCCTCGTTGATGCACGTTCTCTCGTGGAGAACGCGTTTCGGTCCTCGGTAGCCTGTATACGTGAGAAATTTTATGGTGGTTCCGAGATAAGCACGGTGGAGCCATTCCTTACGTGCTCGGGACAGGCAAATTTGGCGAGGGTTGAAATATTGTTCGACGGCGATGGGCAGATTGATTTAATCCGTGGAAGAGTGAAACGTTAAGGGTGTCAGAGGAATTCTTTGATTAACAGAAGTTTGACGATTTCGTTTTAGACAATATTCAACAATTTAATTTGATAATATTCTATGTTATATTTGTAAGACGCTACCGGAGAGCCACACATTTTTCATTGGTTCACAATCTATTAACAGGTTCATCGCCCAGCGTGATTCGGCTGAGTTTCTCACTGAGCCTAAATTCGATTGCATAGAAAAGTGGGATAAAAAAATATAAAAACAGCAAAAGTTTTAACTTTTTATTTTTGTTTTGTGTATTTCATATTTATATATATTATACTTCAATACTTATTCCATTGAATTCTTTTAAAAATTTCAACTTAAAATCCTATTTAACTTTAAGGAATATGGCTGACGTGGCGACGAACGTGTTAAAAAAAATAAAGCTTCCATTTATATAAATTTTATATTATTGCAGAAAGTATATTAAACAGTAATATCATAGTGGACAGTAACGCCTTGTATTACACGTATCTAGTCAATTCTAAAAACGGTGAAGCTTACTATCAAAAGAATCACTTCCATTCACCCTGTTCGGAACCCTGTTCAATAAAAATAAAACTCCTATTCTATAGAAAACAAAACACCACCTTAAGATCCCGCTTCCTCGCTCGACGATCCACTGCAAGGAACAAAAATCCATAGAAAAGAAGTAATAAATTTCTAAATAAACAGTAAACCGTCCCCTTGTCCCTCCTGAGAAATTGAGTCGCACGCTTACAAAGTCTCCCCTGCACCCGATCGCATTACAGAGGCCATGAAATCGATGCATGGGGGTTGCGAATCGAGCAGCGTTCACGAAAAGTTGTTCCACCGAGACAGAGGTGAATTATTCGCAGCACGCCCCCTCGATTTCACGCGGCGGCCATGAATATTCCCGCAGCATTTCCTCTCGAGGACCCCGGCCAGCCCTCGCAGCCCCCATAATAAAACACCCCTTACGAGCACGACGACGTGCGGACAATGCGGTCATTGTATCGGCGGTCGCCACGGAAAAGCCGCCGCTTCGATTAACTTTTCGCACAATTCTGCAACGTCGAGGCGTCGCAACTCCCGGACACCGACCCCGCCCATCCTAGCTCGATGGATTGTTGTTGAAACCTGCTCGAAGTCGTGGGAGTGAAGCCGCTGGCAAAACGCGTTGGCCGCGTTCCAGGTAACGGCCGCTGGCTGCCAGAAATGTTTATTAACGTTTCTGGAAACGTTCGCGTGCTCGACGATCGAAGAAGCACCTTTCGTTTCGAGTTGCGAGAAGCAAACAAGGCTTGGCTCTTTCTCTTCGATCTCTTCGCCGACTATCAACAACCGTTTCCTACTTTACAATGTTATCTGTTATGGAGTAACTACTACTTGTTAACCCCTTGGCTACTGTGGGCACCTATAGGCGCTTAGAAATTTTACGTTTGTGATACTGTGAGCACCTTTAGGCGCCCGACGCAGTTTGACTTTATGATACGGAGGGCGCCTATAGACGCCGTGAAAATTATATCGATATTTATTCCCGTAAGTCTTAGTTAAACTTAGTTAGCTAGTTAGTCAAAAATTCAGTTTTTTGAAATATATTTTCACAAAAATGCATCCCTACCCAAACATTCGCCGTTCTCAGCGCACATCGTAACACAATCCCTGTCGTATGGTATGATCGGTACGTAACAAAGTATGCCGTAGTCAAAAGGTTAACTCTTTCGTTCCGAACGACGGATATATCCGTCGTCCATATTGAAAAATATGCTCGCGTTTGACTCGTGTACGGGATAACTGATTGTAAATCGGTATCAAATCGATGCAGTAAACATTTATTATTTGGAACATTATAATCGTTATATACCGTGCGTTCGAAATTAATTTCAGTGGAAGTTAATTTCAATGTGAATTTGTACAAAACTAAGAAACTGAGAATTGGTGATACCTGCTCCTTAAGTTATTGTATATAAGTCTTCTTGATTCCAAAATTCATTTCCCACCTCTCCTAAATTTAACACGTTTTATTACGGAAATAAAATTATGCGATAGGATTTATCGTAACGTTACACCGTTTCGTGACCAGGAAACCGATTGAATCGTTAAAGGGACCGAAAGTAATATTTTACGATTATCGAATCGATTCAATTACAAGAGGCCGGGGATTGTAAAAGGGGGACTGTGAAGTGCGCGACGCCTACCGGAGGGGCCTTAGGATCCGCCGACAAAGATTCGACAAAAGGTAGCTGCTCAGGACCACTCCTTTCACGGAAAACCTCTTTCAAGTTACCGCCTTTTACTGCCTGTCTACAGGCGAACGCACGTTCCTCCACGGCCGAGGGAACTTTTTGCGACTGCTAAACCTCTTCCGCGGTGCCACGAGGGCCGATCCACTCCAGCTATCGACGAGAAATACCTCTGACTCGCTTAGGAATGCTTCTAGATCGATCCCCGCGAAAAGCGATCGGCGTTTGAGAAAACTCGTGTGAAAGGCGGAGTCTCGCGTTCGACTCGTGTACGGGATAATTGATTGTAAATCATATCGAATCGATGCAGCAAACATTTATGGAACATTATAATCGTTATATACTGTGCGTTCGAAATTAATTTCAGTGGAAGTTAATTCCAAGAAAAGAAAAGAGAATGTTTTCCCTAATTTAAAGAAAACGCAGTGTTCTCTGGTTATCGTTGTACGTTGAAGATTGAAACGATACTTAGAGAGAATGTTTGCTAAAATAATAAATCGTAATGGAATCAGTTCCTTATGTTATTCTGCCATTATTATTACTGTAGTCTACTATTATATTGTTTCTATTATTATTCGTCTCTATTTGCACCTACTATTCTTACTATCACTATTGTTATTATTTTATTTATTTTATTCATTTTTACTTATTTTATTTATTTTTACTTATTTTATTTATTTTTACTTATTTTATTTATTTTTATTTATTTTTACTTATTTTATTTATTTTTATTTATTTTATTATTTTATTTATTTTACTAGTCCAGTTCACTATGGTGTTTTACTAGTTACTATTCCTATCCACCACTTTCCCACTTAATCCGGTCAGAAATAAATAATTTTTAGCGGTCGGCTACAGAACTTTCCAAACGATCCGTGCCTCCTTCAACGAAAACCGTTAAAAACCCCGGGAAAGAGGTTGGGAAACAGTTAGCAGGAACTGAAACAGGAAAGCTGCGTGTACGTTAATAGTTTTCATATTTTTCCTAAGCGACTCGTGCCCGTTTCCTGTTACAATAATCCGTCGAACGACGTGATTACAAGCGTGTCGCACGTGTTTCATCTAAATTACACGGTCGTGGAAACGGGGAAAAGGGCGAATTCGTGGAACGGAAGTGGACGATGTGTCGTGGGCGAGGCGTGAACATCGATGACGAAATAATAACGAGAAACGAGACGCCTTTCACGAGTAATTGGCGCTCTTCTGTTACCAATAAATAAGCTTTCCAGCCTCAATTAGATTTCGACCAGGCCAGAGCAGTCGAACGTGTTACTCGTGTACACTATCGTTTAAAACGTACACTGGATTTGAAACTCTCGTCAATTTTCTTATAAACTAGAAATTGACATTGCACCTACCCATACCGATTTTATGCGCTTTTACAAATTTTTGGGCGATACAATTTATATGGCGTTCTAAACCATCGTTTGAAACGTACACTGGATTTGAAACTCTCGTCAATTTTCTTATAAACTAGGAATTGACATTGCTCCTACTCATAATCATTTTATGTTCTTTTATAAATTTTTGGGCGATACAATTTATATGGCGTTCTAAACCATCGTTTAAAACGTACACTGGATTTGAATCTCTTATAATTTTCTTATAAACCAGGAATTGACACTGCACCTACACATAATAATTTAATGCGCTTTTACAAATTTTTGGGCGATACAATTTTTATGGCGTTCTAAATTCCTTCTTCTTTTTAATTCTTGAAATGCTTGGGATTAGCGATGCTTCCAAACTTTTGACGGCTAGTGTACGTATATACACACGTTCTCGAGAAAGGCGGCCGCCGACGTTAACACGCACCAGAAGCGTTGCCATAAAGCCGAGACGAGCTTTCGGTGCATCTGTTTCACATAAAAGGAGCAAAGAGCGGCTAGGTTTCCGTTTAGGAAGCCTTCTGTCATCGAAAGGGTGAATGCGCGTTAATGATATTTACGAAGACCAGCAGGGGCTCCTGTTTAGTCTACCTTTTTGGCGGCGACTTCTGCCCGAGGCGAAGGCTGTGGATCCTTAAAAAGCGACAAATTCTATGTAACATTCGGGGACAAGTGTAGACCTTTCCACGGACATGTTGTTTTTAGGGAGAGTTTCTCAGGCAGGGGTGTTTCCAAGTAACGATTTTTGGAGAAGGATAGTGAAATCCTTAGAAAATGTTGAATAAATTGAGGAAATTACTCGATAGAGTGAATTATGTTTACAATATCACAACGCATTCCTTCCAACAACTTCCTTTACTTCCAAATTAATTGAATTGATTAATTATAGAGTAACGAATTACTTGTACTGCAAAAAGGTGCAACCAATTAAACCCATGTAAGAAAACCACCCCTCTGAGGTTCCTCTTAATAGTTAACCTTAAGTGGTTAATCACACTTTTGCTCATTAAACCCTTAACAAGTTACCAACGCCGCAATAAAACTGTGCAGCTGATTGAAATCGTGCAACAATTTAATTATTTCCCTTCAAAGAAAAATATTTGCAAAATTCTAACAAAAACACCACCCTTCAGATGTTCCCCTTATTAACCGCTTCTTTTATTCGCGAAACCCCTAACAATTTACCAACCCTGAAACAAAACTGGGTAGCTAATTGAACTCACGCAACGATTCAATTATTTCCCCACACAAATAACTTTATTATTATTTACAAAATATTGCTGAATATTTACATCCCTCTAACGTTTCGTTCGCCAAACGCCTAACAAACTGCCGACATTACGACAAAATCGTGCAGCTGATTGAAATCGTGCAACAATTTAATTACTCTCGCTGCAAACAAGAGCAAACGCCGCGATCAGCCCTGCGGCGCCCTTCGTATCAATCACACTTTCGCTCGTCAAGCAAAAGGCCGATTCCTGCAGCGTGCCCCGTGGCAGGCAATTACCAGCAATAAATATAATCGACGGGTAAAAAGGACGAGGCCGTGGAACCCTCCTGACCGAGAAAACAGCTCACGGCGGCTCGTGTGCGTGCGTCACGAGAACGCGTTTCGGGCCGAGGAACGGATTACGAGATCGATGAAGACACGGTTTCACGCACGCGAGCTTCGTGCTCGGGTTCGCTCGATCAAGGATCAGGTACGATTGCGATGGCAACGTTTAACGCTAGATCACTTACAGTTAACACTTTATCGACCGCGTAACGTATTGCACACGCACTCCCGATCGGTTCATTTCGACGCGGATGCATCGCTAATTAATTGAGCACAATGATTTTCTTCGAGTAATTGATAGTTTTATATCTCTTTACGGTATACGTACGATATCGCTAGAAACGGTCACCTTCGTGTAAGGTGACATTACAAAATTAACAGACTAATTGTAAACATGTAGAAGCCGATTAACCCTTTGCACTCGAGAGGTGACAGTTAGTCGTCTAGCAATTTTAAGTTTACAAATATTTCAGTGCAAAATATTTAGTAAGTTTCGCTTATATTAAACTTCATTTAGTTTAATTAAGTCATATACTAAAATTTACATGTATAACTGTTTAACCTTCGGTCTAATTAATAAACAAACTAACTAAAGTCTGAAAGTTTGCAACACTATCGTTTGGCGACCGACAGTCGCCTCTCGAGTGTAAAGGGTTAACCCTTTCGGTACGAGCGCTCTTTCCACTGCGACACTCCCGCTGTACGAGGTGCTGTGCCGAAAACGCGCACATAGAACATGGTCAGTCTTTCTTTGTGTAAAAACTTTCCTAACCTTATATAAGATCTATGCTTAATGAAACAATGCTTTTTTCCAAGTGTTGTTTGTAACTTTAATATTAAGGGGTACTTATATAAAATTCTATCAATTACATCAATTATACTATTTGTGGCATGGATATATCCGACACCCATACCGAAAGGGTTAACACTAGATTTACGGGACCCGTCAATTTGTCGGGTTTCGGACTTCATCAGCAAGATTTGCAGAAACAACTCCTACTATTCCTAGAAATTTTCTTCGACTTTTATAGATAGAGCGGTACGAATATAATAGATAAGTTTCAAATTCTATGCGATGTATACCAATTTCTTAGTATACGTATATTAAAAATAGTTATACAAGAAATGTCCGTAAATCTAGTGTTAATAGGCGGATGAAGTGTTAATTACAACAATGTTGGAGGCGATCAACTTCACGCAAAGCAAATGAAGCCAGTGAAAATTGCTTCATCCGCCCCTATAGGACGTCACTTGCATTTGATATGAGAGAACACACTTCTCTTTTATTAGTGGCTGCAAGTATTATTTTTCTTGGATCATTGAACAAGAATTGAACAGATTCGTATTACGGTGACAACAGTCGTACAATGATAAAGCGGCTGAATCGGTGATCCGAGCGGGATTAGGAATCGCGGCCGATCCGCTAATTCTGGAACAGCGGGATGCTCTGGATGAAAATTCGCGGTCCAATGAACAGAGGCGAGCCGCTCTCCACTTTGCTCGCGACCGGAAACCTGTTACGATCGAACGCTGCTTTCCAGCAGTTGTTAGTTTTGTACAGGCTGTTTCAGATTCGGTGAGAACCTCAGAAACTCTGTATTCTGAGATTAAGAAGATTGATTTTGGGATCTCTTTAACTCAATTGTCGAGTTTGCGATTGTTTTAATTGTGGTTGGAATGGGAATTTGGTGAATCTTTGGAATTTGTTGAAAATTGTAAAAAACACGGAAACTGAGTAATTATTTCGTTGTTTTTACTAATCTGAATGAAATTCTAGGTATTATTTTTCCACAAAAATAATTGTAATGTAACCTTTTTCAATGTTTCTCGGTGAAATCTTTCTGTAAAGGTATTTATTAATTTTTGTTGCGAAATTAAGGTACTTCTCTGTATTCTGAGATTAAGAAGATTGATTTTGGGATCTTTTTATCTCAATTGTCGGGTTTACGACTGTTTTAATTGTGGTTGGAATGGGAATTTGGTGAATCTTTGGAATTTGTTGAAAATTGTAAAAAACACGGAAACTGAGTAATTATTTCGTTGTTTTTACTAATCTGAATGAAATTCTAGGTATTATTTTTCCACAAAAATAATTGTAATGTAACCTTTTTCAATGTTTCTCGGTGAAATCTTTCTGTAAAGGTATTTATTAATTTTTGGTTGCGAAATTAAGGAACTTGAGATCCAATCATGTTACTCCGAAGGTGGACAGCTTTTTCTATTAACGAACGCTACATTTTAGGTAATTGCAGGGAAGTTTCCTAATTGTCCGTGTTCCAGATTGCTCCAGTTAGGTTTCAAAGTTCTGATTGCTCCTGTTGATTGAGCAACAGCGACGTTGTAGCCCCGTCACGCGGCTAATTGACGAGGGTAATGAGGACAAAGCATCCTTTCGATGGATCCTTAGCATTAGTTTTTAATTAAACGTTTAATTAGGCTGGAAGAGCGGACGGATACCTTGCGCAATCAGTATAATAACCGGCCATTGTCATCGTAATAACAGGTTCGCGTCACCTGTCACAGCAAGAAATTACAGCTCACCCCGGCTAATTATGGTTCTTTCTCTGGGCATCGGTGAAATTCTGCACCAAAATAACGAACGTATTAAGAAACCAGACTACACTAATTAATCGAGCAAAAACTGTTACCGCCACGACTTTCGTTGGTGTCATTCTTCCCTTCGAATACACAATTCCAATCTTTGTAACCACTTTAAAACGAAATAAAACGTTTACAGAATGTCCACTGTTACGATTTCATTGTTTTGTTTTCCCTAATAATTTAGATTTATTATTATTTTTATTTTATTTTATTATCATCGACCTACGTAAACTGTTTTTCAAAATTGTTATAGAGTTTCTCCCATCTAACGAATAAACAATCTCTTGTTATGGGAAAAAATTGTACAATATTGTACGGTATGTCAATATTGGTTTAAAAAAAAAAAACAACTGTAGCAACGTTTGTGTTATCCAATAAAATTTAATTCAGCAGTTTCAACAATTCAATGGAAAGCTGTGCTCCAGAACATATTAAAAGTATAAAAAATGCAAGCTCAATCGGAGCTCGACCCATTGTTAACAAAATCAACAACAACCCTCATGATATACCGCTATCTCGTCCATACTTTCCGCAGCAATTATGTGCACTGTAAAAACGCTCGTAAATGAGTCGTAAAAATTACCATAAAACGAGCCATGAAGAAGGTAAAACACCCCAAACTTATCCCACCTCCAAGCGTAACACACTTAACAGAAAACGGAACCTTCGTCAAACTCCTACCACCCTCCACGGTCGTCCAGCTTTTTCTCCACCGTGATCGATAAAATATATTCGTTAGCTCAACTTATCACGCGGAAACTTCGCACGAGAGCAGCCGGCGATCCCTCGAGAGCCCGATATCCAATTTCGAGCGTTTCCGTTCGAGTTTCCAGCCGATTCGGAGTCTCGCCATCGACGAGCGCCATAGATGAAGGGTTCGTGACACCGTCTCATTATATCCGTTTCGAGTAGAGCGCCTCCTCTCAGTTAACTCTCTCTTTTTTCCTCGTTTTCTCTATTTCTCTCTTTTTCTGTCTTTCCTCCTCTCTCCCCCTCACTAGGCGTATTCTATGATGGTGTAAAAATGTATAATTCATTACCGATAGAGGTAAAATGCTGCGAAAGCATGAAAGTACAGTTTCAACGTATGGCAAAAGAATATATTGTATCGGTCATCAGATAATGGGCTAAATGTAAAATGTATTATAAATAGCTGAGAAAGTAAATAATAAATATCAATCAATCAATCACTCATTCTTTCTCTTTTTCTCTCTATTTCTCTCTTTTTGTGTCTTTCCCCCTCTCTCCCCTTCTCAACCCCTCACTCTTTCTTTCTCACTGTTTCTCTCTCTCATTTCTCTTTTTTTGTCTCTCCCCCTTTCTCCCCTCACTCTTTCATTCTCACTGTGTCTCTCTCATTTCTCTTTTTTTGTCTCTCCCCCTCTCTTCCCTCACTCTTTCTTTCTCATTTCTCTTTTCCTGTCTCTCCCCTTTCCTCCCCCTCACTCTATGAAAGTGACTCTATACCAAACGAACTTCGAACGCGAAGGAAAAAAAAAGAAGAGGAGAAAAAAAAAGGAAAAAAGAAAGAAGGGGAGCGAAAGCTAAACAGAGGCTGACCCTGGTCGTGGCGCAGGCCCAATAAATCGAGAAGGAGAGCACGAAGAGGACGAGGCGCGTGCCGCGCCACGCTCCGGCGCGGCGGCCAAAAAATTGCTCTAATAATAGTAAAAACTGGAGTGGTCTAAAACGCTTACGCGTCTTTCGTTCGAAAACCGAGCCGCGTTTTCTGTGTCCCCGAAAAAAAGAGCGCACCTTTTTTACGACCGCAGTCGCCTGCGACCCTGCTGCGCGCACCCCGGTAGACCGTGGGCCGCGTTGCACAAGGAACGCGGCGAGGAACAAAAAGGGAGTAAAAATTCGTTCGAGTTCCTGGTCACCACCCCGGGGACCAATATAACATTACGAGCTTGTTTCATTTAAAAATGGCTCGATCCCAACTGCTCTGCTCTAAAGCGTGTTTTTATTTGGGTGACCGTAATAACGCGGGAAAACTGTACCGAAAAAGGCGGCCTCGGCTAAAATACTGTGTTTAGACGGGGCCATTTTTGTGACGACCGTGACAAGGGGCTAAGGTCGCGGGCCTGTTTTCCGGAAAAATCCGGCGATCTACAAAAACGTTATTGCCGCGCTCTGCCTCTCATAAACTGTTCGCCGGCAAAAATCGTAAAAATCTGCACCAGAAACGAAGGCGTTTTTACCATAAAACCTCGCCGCCATCCTTGAAACGACCGTCCACGAGGACACTCGAGGAGGCCTGAATTACATTCGCCCGTATTTGTATCGGGGCTGCGTCATTATTGGTTTAATGGAGGGGCCACCCTCGAAACAGGTCGAGATCCTGTTTGACCTTTGGGGGGAGCACAGGTTTGCCGGTGGTCGAATAGGGGATGCTCAGGTATGCATGACGCGGGAAATCATCGCGACCGATCGTTCGAGTTTATTTCGGCCTGGGTTGTAAAGCTTTATACATGTGTAACACTGGAGGGTTTATTGAACGAATTTAGTGTGATAGGAAATGGGGGTAGGGGAAGGGGGAGGTTGAAAAGTGTCACGGAGATTTTTGGAGACTTTGCGAAGCAATATTGAAATTTCTGTAGCTCTGCAGGGACTTAGTGTAAATGGAGAGAAAAATGGGAAATGAGGAAATTCCTTTTAGAGAAAAATTTTAGAAAAATTGCCTGATAAATGAAGACCCTGAAGTTCATTATCAAAGGAAATTTTTGGAGACTTTGCGAAGCAATATTCAAATTTCTACAGTTTTGCAGGGATTTAGTGTAAATTGAGAGAAAAATGGGAAATGAGGAAATTCTTTTTAGAGAAAAATTGTAGAAAAATTGCCTGATAAATGAGGAAACTGAAGTGCATTATGAAAGAATTTTAAGAATAGAATTGATAGAAGGGAAATAAAATAAAAAAAGAAATGATAACGATAAAGAATTTTTTTTCAAGGATTAATTTAGAGACTAACACTGCTGTGTTTTGTGTGCTATTAAAAAGTAGGAATTTTTTGAATGTGTTGAGAGAATGAAAGATAAACGCTTAAACAGCTACAGAGGTAATAATAGTGAGTAACTAACGGATTGTTTCATCACATGGTTCTTTTTATCGCGTTAAGATAAATTCAGGTACAACGACAAGTGTCACGAATGAAAAAGACAAGGAAATCATGGCTTAATTGCGTTTACGTAAGTATGCTGTCGCGAGTCCTACCTTGTTATGTTTGTAACTGTCACTTTATAGTATAACAAACGCGACATTTTATTTGAAAAACGAAAAGAAGTTAGCCTTGAGATTTTCTCAAAGCATCCACTGGCAAATAATTAGTTCCACCACGTCAAATCTCACCTTGAATCAAATGTTTCGTATAAAAATCTTTCCGGATGCGTTCAAGTAATTATGTAAAATTGCTTTAATTAGTCACCTGAACAAGTCAACAGAGAAGAAGCTAAAAATTTGAGCAAAAAAAAAACATTTTCATAAAATACTGATAAAAAAAAGTACTTTATAAAATTAAATTATCCTCATACGTTATGAATTTTTAAACAATTATATATTTAATGGTAACCAATTTTCGTAACAAATATTTCGTATATGTTTCAATTCAAAAAACAACTGAACAAAACAAGGAAGGTGAAAAAGATCTATGTTTTAAATACATGCAGAAAATACTGTCCAAATATATGAGCATTCAAGATAAATATACGCTTGCAAACGAGTAAAGTAAGATTTGAAAGTTTAGCTAATTGTTTTGCAGATTCATTGCTAATCTCGCACCTAACTAAACCGAGTGAAGTAAAATTTGTAAGTTTGGTTAATTTTGTTGCAATTTCAACGCTAACCTTGCACTCAAATAAACTGAGTGAAGTAAGATTTTTGAGTTCAGTTAACTCTTTTGCAACTTCAACACTAATCTTGCACTCACTTAAATCAAGTGAAGTAAGGTTTTTGAAACTCAGCTAATTCTTTTGCAACCTTAACACTAATCTTGCATTCACTTAAATCAAATGAAATAAGATTTTTGAAACTCAGCTAACTCTTTTGCAACTTCAACGCTAATCTTGCACTCACTTAAATCAAGCGAAGTAAGATTTTTGAAACTCAGCTAACTCTTTTGCAACTTCAACACTAATCTTAGATGTAACATTTCTAAAATCTTCAATCAAACAAAGGAAACAAATTGTACAGTTTCATAAAACAATCAATAGAAAGCATCCATTTCCAAATAAAAAATCATCCCTTATAGTGATGTTTGAAGCCGTTTCACAGTAACACAAAATCAGAGTTTCGAGGGTGCCTCGAAGGATTTCGAAGTCTTGTTGACGCGATCGCATTTCCGGGGCGACCCTGAGGAGAATCGTCCCGAAAAGAGGTAAACCCTCGAACAATGCGACATTTTGCAGCCAGTCCTTCCGGAGGGGTTGTTGGGCAACACGCGGAGCGGCACTCGTTCCCAAGTCGGAAAAATCAACCCTTACCCGGAAGCGTTATTTACAACTGGAGCAAGACTCGGCCGTGAATAATATCGGCTCGTCCCATAAACTGCACGCCGCCCGCTCTCATATTTCACGAAAAGGGTGAACATTTTTAACCCTAACCTACAATTACGTCGTAAAGACGAATTTCCCCGGCACAATGGCGGAGCGTGCTCTAGTTGCATAAAATAATAAACTGTCGCGCTGGAACGGCCAAGGTTGAAATCCTTTTCTCCCTCGGGGAAAACTGTGTTTGGGCCCGGTTCCTTCCCTCCCTACCCCCTTCCCCGTGAACCCTGTTCGGCGCTGTTGGAACGTCTGGAACTGATTGAAACTTTTATTCAAGACGATGGCCAGGCAAATACCTGCCCCAGTTAGTCGTCAAACCGAATTTCTCGGTTTAAGAGGGAACGGGCTACTGTCACGTTCAATTGAATGGATAGGCAGCCTGGTTACCTCGAAGAGTTAGGCTTTCTCGAGGGCAAGAGAACTCTTGTTCGAAGAGGGTTACTTTAAAAGGGTAATTTTTACCTGCAGGTTCGAAATTGGGAAAGGTCCGAGAATGGCGTTTAAAAAGTCTATGCAACGTAATTACGTATTCATACTGATTGGAGCAGTTAACAAAAATAATACAAGCTTAATCTACCAAATTCAATTATTATAAATTAAACGAAATTAATAAGCTAGTTCTGAAAACATGAAGAGTTAAAAAGCTGTCGATTTTATTAGGTCTATGCAAACACTTTTATCGCTACAGATTAATGCTATTCGAATCTTTTCAAACTCCTAATTCTTCAATTAATTTCTTAATATCATTTCTCACGAATCAGTTAGTTAATGAAAATTTAGTCGAAGTTAAAGGAAAATATGAAGCGTAACCATAAAAAAGTATATACGTGATATCCTTTACAAGAAAGAATGGAAATTTCTGCTAAGTACCAATAAAGAGAACCAAAAAAAAAAAAATAGATCAAAGGAAGACGAAAGAAAGATCGACCGGACCCAATACGAGAAAATACAAAGAATCGAAGAATGGCCACAGGGCAGTGGCCATTTTTACCAAGTTCACGCAAACGGTGCGCCATTTTACCGGTGCTCCAGTTGTAAATTTCCGTAGAAATTGGTTTACTGCCTTTCAACCCGTTTCCCCCGGTACAGTTACGGAAAACGGGCCCCGAATTTTACAAGCAGGCCCCCCCCCCCCCCCAACGACGAGGTTGTTTTGCACCGGCCGCTGACGCTACGTGAGGCGAAAAATAATTTATTGCGCCGAACCGTAACGCGGGCGTGGGATCTGTTTCTCGTTGCTGTTACAGTTTAAATCGCGGCTCTTTGTCGGGGCGGGAAGAACGGGGAGGGGTGCCGTATTTCCTAATTTACGATTCGGCCTGTTTTCCGTCCCGTGGCCGCGACGGCGTTACACTTTAGACGAGAGGTGCTCGGTTGTACAACCGTGGATGGACCCGGCTGCAATTATTTTCGGCCTGTCGTCGAACAGTTCTGAGAAAGCATCATCGGCCACCAGAATTGCGAGCTCTCTCAACACCGCACTCTCCCCTCGTTTCTTCTCTTCCGCGGCTCTACGGGGCCCCTTGCTCCGAGAGACCACAATTTACCCGAGTTTGCTCCCTCAGCACCGCCGGAAGAATTCCCGGTGACCGTGTGAATTATTTTTACTGCTCGCTCGGTTACTCTCTCCTCTTTGCCGGCGAGCAGGATACAGCTCGTCTGGATGCAGCTTGATTAAAAATAATTGTGACGGCGAATGGTAGAGTTGATGGTTATAGCCGCGGAGAATTTCGATGAAAACGGGGAAACAACGTCGCAGAGATACTAATTTAAATTTAAAAAAATCTAAATCTTACGAATTTTTAACAAATTATACCCACTTGTTTAAGAAACAAGGTTCAAATCATAGAATTATTCTCACCCTCTTCCTCTGTTAACCCTTAACACATTGAGCGCTGCAACGTATCGGCCCACTTAAAGCCCAAACGCTCATTCGTTTGTTTTTGAACTAGCTAAGTAACTAAAGAAATGTTTAAAACTTATACATTCTCGTACAATAGTATATTTTGATTGCATATTGGTGACACAAACGTACAACACCTGCATTATTATAGGGTCGGCGCTCAATGTGTTAAGAAAATCCGCAAATCGCAATATAAGTGTAACAAAGTCTTCTCACATTGCGAGAAATTATTCAAATCACAAAACAGATAAATAAAAGTTTCCTCGGTCTACAAGAAACCACTTTCACCCCCTTAACACTATTCCTACCGACACTTCACGTATACCTATCTCTACTCGACACTCCCGCGTAAGATGGGCTACAAATATTTCTCAAAAAATAAACAATGAAAAAAGAAATGAATATTAAAAAATGTATATTTGAGGAGAAGTGGTAAAGTTTAAAGGCGATTCAATTATGTTATGTATATGAAATTCTAATCAAAATTTTAAAAACGGTCATTTGACCGGTTGCGGTAGGAATAGTGTTAAGAAATTCTTTGCTTAAAACAGTATTTCTGATACTGTTTAATTCCAAGTACTGCACAATTGCCATACCTAACCTTAAGAATGGAATCTTTCGTAATTAACCCTTTGCGCTCGAAAGATGACTGTTAGTCACTAAATGGTAGTTTTGCATATTTTCAGACTTTAGTTAGTTTGTCTATTAATCAGGATCAAAGATTGATTAGTGTAAATTTTAGTGTATCACTTGACTAATCTAAATAACTTTTAACATAGATGAATCTTAGTAAATATTTCGAATTTGAAAATTTTTGAAGTTAATATCATTAGACAACTAACAGAACAGTCACCGGTTAAAAGAGTGCAAAGGGTTAAAAAATTAATCAATTCGCATCTCACGCAGATAAGGATACCCTCTTTGCACTCATAATAGATTTAATCATCTCCTCGAAAAAAATATTCGAACCATCGCGCTTGCGAGAAAGAAAACTGGCGATTTACACCTTCTGCTTCGCGCAGCACCAATTTTTTACGATTCAAATTACCATTCTTTTACGTTCGTGGTCTAACTGAAAAATAATGCACGCCAAATCATTTCGCTTATTATTTCCTCGTTTCTCGCCCGCTGCCTGACCCAGTGCCCATTCTTTCGCCAATTTTCGTCCATTTCGTTCTTCGGTTTCGTCGCCTCTCCGAAACGATCGAGAGTGCGGCAGCGGCCTCGTGTAATTTGCGTCATGGGCGTTTCCATCGTGTTCAGGGATAACGTATAAAACGCGTAAATAATACGGTGCTCCGCGGTTTTCGTGTTCCCGACACCTTTTACGGGCTATAAAAATCGTTTGAATTCACCTCCTTCGTCGTGGACTTCCTCTAACTTTTCCTTGTCATCGATCGATCCTTTAGCTGCCTGCTATCGGACTGAATCGATTGATTTAGGAAGCGACAAGTGAATTAATACATGTATCAACCAATTGTAGTGATTTAGAGAGAAAGAGATTTCAAAAAGGACGAATGGGTAATCAAATTGTTTGTAATGGAGCGAATGATAGGCTGAGTGAGGAAAGAATGAGAGGGAATGAGTGAGAGAGCGAGAGAGAGCGCGTGAACCGGTGTAACAAAAGGCGAGGTATGAGTCAGTAGAGTAAGAGACGCGAATGGAGAACGAAGGCGTTACGAGCGGACAAGTGTGATGTAATTAATAAAATTATTAAATATCAAAAACTACAAAACAATTATTTTCTTAAATTGTCAAACGTCGGAACTCTGCAGTGAATTTTACATGTAAAAAACGAGCGAAAGATTAAAAAAAAATTCAGTAAAATCTTCCTGCATATGTAAATACTATCCGTTCAAAAGAAATTTCGTATTTGCGATTTAGCAACGAAAATCGGCATCTTATTTCGATATTTTTGGAGATCGATTGTTTCAATGTGTACCGTTTGGCACGTCAACTAAAAATGACGGAAGCCTAACGGACGCTTTCGTCCACAGAAACCTATATTCCATCGGTGACAAAAAATGTCCCAAAGCACGCTAGGAGCCAAAGTACCGTTCTTCCGAGCCTGCCTCGACGACAAAAAAGATGTCAACCATGGAATCCAGTTAACTTTACGGTTAAAAGGTCAATTTTTTTCGCGATTTTTTCCCTTCTCCCGAACTCGAACAACCGTAAGCTCTAGCGGTGCATCCTAGTTCTCTAGGAGACGCAACGAATCTTTCAACGGAAGTGGTCAGTGTTTCGCCCACGGTGAAAATAATAAAGTCAACGGGTACGTGTACCGTCGAGCAAAAAAAAAAAAAGAAAAAGGAGACAAAAGAAGAAAGGGGTACGGAAAATATCGGGAGAGAAGTGAAAGTGCTCGATGGACTGTTTTACGACTGGTCGACATCCAACGTTGAAGCTGACCGTCGGAATTTTCAACCGTAGACCTAACTGTAACCCTTTCGGGCGTTTATAGAATTCCAGTAAAACGCTAAAAAAGTCCGCTGCAAAACGTCTGAGTCCATAGACGAGTCAGCCGTTTCACGGCTTCTCCTTTTTTTTTTCCTCTCTTCTTAACAATCTCGGAAATCAACCCGTTCGCTAGAGAAACCCTTTAGCGGAATTAGGGGTAGCACCTCAATAAAGCAATATTTTGACTTGGGCACACGCGAGGGAGCACGGTTGCCGCTGTAACCCTTCCGCCAGAAGGATTTTGTAAGGGTTAAAAATTCCCTGTGCCATAAAAGGCGGCTGACTTTATATTTTTACCCCTTCGCAGGGGCGCGAGGCAACGGAGGAAAGGAAAAAAAAAACGCAAATACCGTATTCCGGCTCGAGGAAACAGCGTGTCCGCAGCCGGTAAACACATAAATCTTTATTTTCCGGTCGCGTAGCTGACAATAAGCTTGGCGAGAGCAGAAAAAAAATAACTACCGTATTTTAACCCAAAAGTCTAAATTTTGGAAACGGTTCCGCCTTCCCCGTGACCAACTGCTGTTCGTGCACCGTGGCAGATTTTTGCGACCGACGCAGAGGCGGTATCTTCGAGTTTCCGGAAGTTCTGTAATCGATTAGCGTTGGCTACTTCGTCGAAGTGCGCACCGAGGTGTCGGGAGGTGGGAAGATTTAAAGTTTTCATGCTGCGACGTCGCAAAACTCTCTGCATGGGGTTCCTTTTAAATTCGACAATATTGAACCATAGGCTTGCCACTGGAAATTCGATTCCTGTCGCGCACTTTAAAGCTACACGGGTACACTGTTGTGAAATTTGGACACGTTCTCCGTAGAAAGATCTTTGTTAACAGTTTAGATTTACGGACACTTCTTGTGCAATCCCACTTATGCACAAATAACTACACAGCTTCCGAAACTGACAGTGAACTCTCTTCCTTTGACGGAGACAATTTTTGTTTATCCAGTAAAGATTTAGTATGTTGTTTGGTGATTTATCGTACAAATAATTACAAAGTCATGGTAAAGATTTCTATGGTACAGATTTTGTTATCAACAGCTGAAGCATAGCGATTACTTTAGATGCTCGTAATTTTTCGGCGACATGGCATAAATTAGATATTTCTTGAATTTTTTCAGCGGCTGACATATGGTGATTACTTAAGTACTCATGGTATTTTTCTGGCGACTGAACGCATGGCGATTACTTTAGATGCTCGTTGTAATTTTTCGACGGCATGGCATAAATTAGATATTTCTTGTAATTTTCTAGCGGCTGACGCATGGTGATTACTTAAATACTCATGGTATTTTTCTGGCGGCTGAATGGATGGCGATTACTTTAAATGTTCGTGGTAATTTTTTGGCGACATGGCATAAATTAGATATTTTTTGTAGTTTTCCAGCTGCTGATATGTGGTGATTACTTAAATACTCATGGTATTTTTTCGACGACTGAACGCATGGCGATTACTTTAGATGCTCATGGTAATTTTTTGGCGACATGGGATTAATTAGATATTTCTTGTAGTTTTCCAGCGGCTGACATGGTGATTACTCAAATACTTATGGTACTTTTCCATCACAAATGGTGGTCCAGAAAGGTCTTGGGGCAAGATTGGCCGGTGAAACGCGAGAACGGTAAATCTGAAAGGGGCCCGTTCTTGGCGTAACCACGGATTCTAAGTTCACCGAAGCGAGCCGACCCAATCCGCGGCCCGATAATCATACGTTCATCCGGAAGTCGGAGTCGCGCCACGACGGTTAAAGGGTAACCGAAGCCGAATGATTAAGTGGCTTACACAATCTCGCTAAACGGGGCCCCGAGTCGACTCCCGTAAATCAACGGTGGAAAGGCCGGAGAAAATAAGGGAACCAGCGGCTCCACGCGTGTACCCGCCCGTGTGAACGCGTGCGTGCGCGCTTGTGTGCGTCCACAGTGGCTTCTTTGTGGAAACGTTTCGTAATGACAAATCGATCGCTTTGTAAGAGAGAAGGCTGGGTGCTTACCATCGGGGTTTACGACCCTGGCCGCCGTGTCGTCGATTTTTAATCGTAAATTTCGGGGCAGGGCCACACACGCGCGCTAGACCACACGCGTTGCCCCGCGAGCACTGGTGAGAAATTACATTTTTATATGCGTAATCATGGCGGGTTCGAGTTTGGGTCGGCCGGCGCAGGAAAAAACGACCGTCGTCCTTCGCCGCGGATCGTAACCACGGAAGAGGGGGCGCAGCTTCCGTTTTTAAGCCGGTGGACCAAACGAGGAGGAGGAGGATCGCTGATTACCTGCGAGGTTTTTACGATAACTGTGGAAAGATGGCAACAACGACGTCTTACACAAATAGTTAGACACATACACACACGAAAAGAGACACGTTACATATATTGGGTGATGTTAGTCGTCTAGTGATACTAATATCAAAAATGTTCAAATTCGGAATATTTACTAAGATTCGTTATTTAGTTTAGTTAAGTGACATACTAACCCTTTACACTCGAGAGGTGACTGTTAGTCATCTAATAATATTAACTTTAAAGATTTTCAAGTGTAAAATATTAACTAAGATTCGCTTATATTAAACTTCAATTTGATTACTTAAGTCGTATACTAAAATTTACACATGGGTCTGACTAATAAACAAATTAGCTAAAGTTTGAAAATTTACGAAACTATCATTTGGCGACTAACAGTCGCTCCTCGAACGCAAAGAGCTAAAATTCACATATATGACTGTTTAACCTCTCAGTCTAACTAATAAACAAACTAAATAAAGTTTGAAAATCTGAAAAACCATCGTTTGGTGACTAATCGTCATCTCTGGAGCGCAAAGGGTTAATAGACTTCCAATCGATAAAGTGTTAAAGTAATTGTACAAAAAAAGAGTATAAAAATTTTGCAGAAAACATGCCTTATTCCTTTACGTTACTCGATCCCGACAAACCAAATCGATTCTCCGTTTACGACCATCTTCTCCTACCCGCACGATGAAACGAAAGGGGGTCAAAGCGACGATTGGCGGCGGAACTACAAGAATTTCCCCAGGCCGAAACAGCGCCGTTGCTATAAACTTTCCATCGATCTTCGACATCGATGCATCGACATCGCCGCCCACGCGTATCCCGCGCGAAATAATAGACACCTCGGCTTCGATTCCCATTTCAATTTCTAACGAGCACCAGGCGAGTGATATCCCCACGGAGAGGCGTGAAGGAAGGCCGCGCAAATGAAGAATCCACGAGGATTCTCACGTCTGGTTGACCTTCGACCCGTCGAACCGTCGCGTGGGCCGTCACTCGTTAAAGTTAATACGAGCTCGCGACAGTGTACAGGCGTTCGTGTGCCTGTTTTCCATCCTCCTTTATTTAATACCCATCCTTCTCCGACCGCCTGTCCCCACGAATTCGCCTTCTCTCTATCTCTTCGATGTCCTCGTTCCTTTATCCATCACTTTTTCTGCGGCTCGAAAACGACACGATGATCGTCCTCTATTTCTCTCTTTCTCTCTCTTCCTTTCTCCCTCTCCCTCCTTCTTTTTCTGTCTCTCTCTGTCTTTCTCTCTCACTATCACCCTCTCCTAGCCCTCTCTTTTTTACCCTTTCCCTCTCCTTCCCTCTCTTGCTGTCTCTCTCTGTCTTTCTCTTTATCTATATTCCTTTCTCTCTCTCTATCACCATCTCCCTCTCCCTCTCCCAGCTCTCTCTCTCTCTTTTACCCTTTCCCTCTCCCTCCCTCTCTTGCTGTCTCTCTCTGTCTTTCTCTCTATCTATATTCCTTTCTCTCTCTCTATCACCCTCTCCCTCTCCCAGCTCAATCTCTTTTTTACCCTTTCCCTCTCCCTCCCTCTCTTTCTGCCTCTCTCTGTCTTTCTCTCTATCTATATTTCTTTCTCTGTTCCAGTTCTCTCTTTCTTTTCCCCTCTTCCTCCCTCTTTCTCTCTGTTTCTCTTTTTGGCTTCTCTCAACAAGAATTATTCCTTCTTCCATCTGATTCCGTATGCATCGAATTCATACGGCACGTTCGAGTCCTCTCTTTAACATGGCACCGGTCGCGTGAAATTAACGCGAACCCTGACAAATGTCCCTTCCACGGCCCAAGTGCTCTTTCGATGTACGCTCGTTCCCTGCCCGTTGTCGGTATCGATCATCGTGTCCCCGTAATCGAAATTACTCATCCCTCTATCCGTGCACGCTGACGTTACCATCATGAACACTCGAGGGATTTAGTCGTCGATCGGTGTTTCTAGGATGCGAACACGTCTTGAAATTTACGGAGAGCCATTTCGCTGTTGTCGCGAGATAAATTCGATGAGAGATACAGTAGCCACCGAGTGTATACAATTTTCTATGATTTAACCTGTTGCACTTTGAGAAGCAAACGGTACTGGCATAATAATAAAATCTTAAGTTGAAGGTGTTAAAGTTCACTGAACTTCTTTAAGTATCGCTAAAATTTAAGCACACGACTGCTTAAACCTTTAACCCTTTGAATTAAAAAATTTACCAAGCTATTGTCATTTGGTAAGCAAAGAGTCTGTTCTTCGGTCAAATCGTTAATTTTTGAGATACTTTTATACAAAAATTAAATATTGTAAAATTAAAAATGTAAAATAGCTTTCTGGTTGAGTTTCTATTTAAAACTGGACAAGAATGCATGCACCTGATTAATCATCAGGTCAAGGTAAGCGCTACAGTATTATTACTAGAGTATACGCAGTGGAGTGCAAATAAATTTTTTTGGCTGTCGCATAAAACAATGAGTGATTCTTGCGAACGAAAAAAATTGTAAATCGATGGGGAGAAGAATAGGAGTGGGATTATGGCGCGAAAGTGTCAGATGTCATGGCGGTCGCACTGTCCCGCTCCAAGGGAATTGTTTCTGCGTCGTGACTCGACGCGAGCCCCGTTGTCACGGCTGTCGTTCCGAGGAAGGAGAATATTAAATTAGTGCCGGCTGCATCGTCGTCGAACGCCTGCGTGCATAAGCCTGGACGTCTGTTTTCTAAACAGTTGTGCAACCACTGTGAACGCTCGCCTAGTGCATTCTATGTTGGGTACCGTTGGCGAACCTGTGCCGGGTCACACTGATGTGTGGCATTTTGAATACCCGAACTCATCGACCATACATGAGCCAGCAATTACAATAATGTCAAATTTCTAAATCAAAAAATTTTCTGAAATTTATATCTTCACCTTTTTTTTATAATTTGGCTAATTTCAATGAGATTCCATTGATAAAATAATAATTTTTAAATTTTTGAATTACACTACTTTCATAAGTATCAAAAAATTTCACAGTCCAATATTTGACGAATAAAATTAGGTCAATTAGAAACGGAAGAATATCCAGCGGATATTACACATTTCTAAATCAAAAAATTTTCTGAAATTTATATCTTCACTTTTTATAATTTGGCTAATTTCCATGCGACTTCATTGATAAAATAACAATTTTTTAAGTTTTGAATTACACTGCTTTCATAAGTATCAAAAAATTTCACAGTCCAATATTTGACGAATAAAATTGGGTCAATTGGAAACGGAAGAATATCCAGCGGATATTACACATTTCTAAATCAACAAATTTTCTGAAATTTATATCTTCACTTTTTATAATTTGGCTAATTTCCATTGCGACTTCATTGATAAAATAACAATTTTTTAAGTTTTGAATTACGCTACTTTCATAATTACCAAAACATTACACAGTCCAATATTTGACGAAAAAAATTAGGTCAATTAGAAACGGAAGAATATCCAGCGGATATTACACATGGTCATTGGAGTAAATATCACAGGTTCTGAGGTAAGATGGTGGGAAATTAATTTAGATATTGACGAGGGAGGAGGAAAGTCCCTCGAGTTAAATATTTGTTGGAAGTGGATTACTTGGATAGCGAAAAATGAGGGTTAGGGACGGCGATTTCATTTAAATCCGAATCTCGAAGCGTTCTCGAGCGGAATGCTCGATCGATAGCCTGAATTCGACCTCGAGCACACTCCAATGCATCTCGCTTCGAAGTTAATCCAGGATATTCTATATCGTTGCGATACCTAGCGAACTCGAAGCTCCAGTTTCCCCGGTACCTAATATAATTTGCATGGAATCCCTCTCGTGAAAAATTAATCTGAGTGCTTAACGATCCCCCATAATCTCAGTCTCTTTTTCTAATTGCTGTAACAATCAAATCTCATTCGTCCAAAAATTTGTGTTCACATCTTCACATCTTCTTTGTATTCTGTACTGGGTTTTTTCTCGTAAACAAACAAATTAATTAATTAATTAATTACGCAAAATTAACTCTTTGCATTCGAGAGGTTACTGTTAATCATCTAACAATATTAAATTCAAAAATTTTCAAACGCAAAATATTTACTGATATTCCTTATATTAAACTTCATTCAGGTTAGTTAAGTCATACACTAAAATTTACATATATGTTTGTTTAACCTCCAGGTCTGCCTAATGAATAAACTAACTAAAGTTTGAAAATTTAACAGTCGCCTCTCGAGCACAAAGGGTTAACTTTCGCAAGTTTTCAAACTTTAATTATTATTATTAAATAATATTAAATTTTTTAGTCATTTTTTATTAGTCAGACCCGGAGGTTAAATAGTTACGTATGTAAATTTTAGTACAAGACTTAACTAAGCAAATTGAAGTTTAATATAAGCGAATCTTAGTAAATATTTCGACTTTGAAAATTGTTGAACATTAATACCATTAGACGACAAACAGTCTCGAGTGCAAAGGGTTAATACCCGTTTCTCTAGAACTCACGGCCACCACCGATAAACGGTTAACGCGATCCAAGAACCGGGACGGTGGTGGGAGACGAGGAAGAAGCATAATTAAACGCGGCCTCTGTCGCCAGCGACACACAGCGAGAACGGCGTCTAGCGTGGCAATTAAAAGCGAACGACTCGTGTTTATTTTCAGCCTGCTCTAATTAGAAAGGCGCCCGGGAACCAACGGAACGACTCGTCGCCGTGTACCGGAACAAGAGCTGACTCACATGCCGGCATTCCGATTTACGAGCTCTCTTTCGCGTCTACGAGTGACGTCACGCGATGGCGTCACCGTCGCCCGGTTTCCCACACTCGACGACCTTACTAACCCTGCCGCGGGACCTGCGGGTCCAGGATCACGCTGATGACCGGCGAGTCGCCTGCGGGAACAGCCTTTTATCCGGCGTCCCTAGCCGCGTCTGATAAAAATGTCCCGACGAAATTGGTCACGGTGCTTGGCCCCTCTTCCTCTTTCCGTGAAACTCGCGGCACTTGGTTCCCTTGACACCATCTTGGTGACTTGGGAGTCTTAACCCTTTGTACTCGAAAGGCAACTGTCTGTTTTTTAGAGTTTCTAAGTGCAAAGCACTGAACTGGGATATATCAGAATTTATTTATCTTAACTTATTCGTTTAAATCAGAGAAAGACCAGTGAAATTCTTAAACACAATTACTTGCATCTGAAATTTCACGAAATTGGTATAGTTTGATTGTCAGCAGTCAAATCTCGAGTGCAAAGGATTAAAAATAGTTGGGGAATCGGCTGGTTAAATGATTTTACGGTCAGACGGTTTTAGCGTGGTAAAGGTTAAAAGTTAGGACGTTTTCATGGTTTCTTACTGGTACTTGGAGGCTTCTCTTCGTGGGTTCAAATTGATCTTAGTAGGTTTAAAAGGAAAATTCTATGTACGAACTACATTCCTCCGGTGCGGAGGAAATTAATCGTTGCAGTTCATGTTAGCAGAATAAATAAGGCCATGATAGAATGTAAACCGTAGAATAATCTATAAAAATTGAATTTAACAATAGTATGTAGATAAGTTAGTAGATAATAAATCTAGTATAAAAGAGTGTCCCGCATTAACCCAATCCAACAAATAAAATAGCCCTGATTCCCTAAGATCGCACGTAAATCCATCGCGTTGCTGCTCTCCTTAATCTGAAGCAAGCTAACAGCACAAATGCCTGAGATAGGACATTTCGGGTGAAACGTACGCGATACAAAAGCGACGAAACGTTGGGACGATGGCAATAAAAATACCCGAGCCTCAGGCACCGCGTCGTTCCCAGGATTCCGCTTTTATCGCTCTCGAGCAGTGCGTCATCTCGCTGGAAGCCCAAGAACACTGGAAGCATCTGCGCGAGCGAACGCAATTAAAAGGGGGAATACCGTGGTGATCGAGGGAGGGGGGGGGGGATCGCAAAAATCGTGGCGGATCGCGGCATCTAATACGCGTGTAAAGATGATGGTGAAGGGGTGAGGACGGGGGGTACGGTCAGCCGAAGAATTCCAGGCATCGCAATTATAGGAACACGCGAGCCACCCTTACGAAGACGTTCCACGCTGTTGTGTGTGCCGGTGGATCGCGACGCAGCCGATGGCGGCGGTTATAAATATCAATTATACACTTCGTAATTCCCTGTATTAGCATAATTCGCGGGCGGGAAAAGGGAATTTATGCCGACCACCCAGTAGCGGCGAGCGCTCGCCCTTCACGCGCCCGTTCCGCAGAAGAGGAAGCAGCATCGGCGAAACTGACAAGGTTGGTTTCAGGGAAAGATCGTTGATGAAGTGTATAGGCCATACGGGAAGTCGCGTGCGACATTGATCTTTTTTTTTTAATTTTTTGAGCGCTACCGACGCATATATACGTCGGACGAAAGTTGCTCGTAGGAACTATAGACGCATATATGCGCTTGCCATTTTTTTTTCTTCTTCGATTTAAGACTTTTTCAATGGACATACATTTCAGTGTTATGGACGTATATATGCGTCAGACGAAAGTTGCTCGTAAAGACTATGAACGCATATATGAGCTTGCCAATTTTTGTTTTTTTCGGCTTATGATTTTTTCAGTGATAACCTTGTGAGCGCTATGGGCGCATATATGCGTCTGACGAAAGTTGATCGTAGGGACAATGGACGCATATACACGCATATAATGTTCGGTTTTTGGGTAGATTTTTATCTTCATTTAACACGTGGCTTCGTGGAGAAGGAGGGTAAAAGTAGGATGCAAGGAAGACTATCGCTGAAAACGCTTAAACGGGGAGATTACACGATTTAAGGATGCAAATTGCGGTGTCACCACGTATGCACCGGCTGATGTATGACCCGTCACCGGGGCCCGGCCGTAATCTGCATAATCGTTCCGTCAGGCCGTGGCCACGCTTGATTGTAGGTGGTGGACGCGCCGAAAGGAACAGGTGGCGAAGAGATCGATTTCTCGTAGCTCTGGCTACCGGAGGGCTTATTACGAACCAAGATATCGTCTACCACGTGGGTCCTGATGTAAGCGTGATGCAATCAACGTATCTTCGACTAATTTTGCTTGAGTAAAGAAACGGAAAAAAGGGTAAAGAATAATAAAAAATTCGTAGAAAAATATTCAGGAACTGAATCGGGTAGGTAGGTATAAAAGATGACCGATAGGTAGTGATATTCAAAAGGTAGAATGAGCATGCGGCTTTAGTGTGTAGCGAAACGGGAGAGAAAAGAAAGTCGATTGAGGATTATTTCCAATGTATTTAGCTTGGTAGAAACTCAGATTCCTTATGGTATACATTCAAAAGAGGATTAGAGTTTTTATCACCATACGCAAATATACCTCTGACGTTTCGTGATAACAGGTACGAGAAAACAGATAGGAGTAATAAACTCTAAAAGTATAATAGTATACCCAATAGTAATGTCTGTATAGAATTATTAATTTTTGTAAACACTACCTAATATTCATTAAAAATTTTTTTCACCTTCGCTGCAGCTCAGAAAATTTATTTATCGAAGCACTAAGTCTCTCTGATTTCAAAAATATTCAATTGCGCGGTATAAATATCACGAAACTTTAATACTGAGATCAGCGCCATCTCTTGTTTGGACGTCGGAAGCTCCGACTTGTTACGCGGCACACAGGATGGGCAAGGAGGTCGTCGGTTCTAAGCATTAGACGTATATCTATATATATAAACAATATAGCTGTCATAATGCGGGCAATTCTAACCAATAGGGACATATAAACAATAGCGGCCATAATGCGCGAAGGGTGGGGCAATTTTGACAACCAATTAAGAAAGTGGAAGGGGTCATCGATCTAACCAATAGACGTCTAAATAAAAATTGCCGTACTGCGTGGGAAGGGCATACGTATTTTTATTACCAAGCAGAGAAAATTAGCTAATTACTCGTTTCATAAACGTAATTTATGCATCTTTGGAATTTTAGCTTATAGATAACATCCCAACCTACTTTCACATATAAATTTTAATACGAATTTCAATCCATACGGTTAATTATTAACGATTATCTGTAACATTTTTTTAATTATCACCGACATCTACAGGTTTATCATTAATTATACGCTTCCGTGTAGCTTAATTAAAATCTATAAAATTTATACGTAAACGAGACATCCTTAGGAACATTCCATAATGAATTTGGTAACGATTCCTTTCCTAATTTCGAAATTATTATCGATTCTTTGAATACATTAATCTCAGATTCGTATCAATCTCAGCGGTTAATTAATTAATTAATATTTTCACTGATTTACGTGGATAATTTATACATTTCTTGCTAAAGAATCTTCTACTGCTTCCACTGAACATAACGCGTGCGCAAAAGTATACAAATTGTTGTCCGTTAACGAGTAATTAACGATTTTTCTCTAATTGGTTATAAAAATATTACCGCCCTACCAACGCAATTTTATATAACCAATCAATGAAAAATCGTTAATTACTCGTTAACGGACAACAATTTGTATACTTTTGCGCACGCATTATGTTCAGTGGAAGCAGTAGAAGATTCTTTAGCAAGAAATGTGTAAATTTTCCACGTAAATCGGAAAAAATATTAATTAATTAATTAACCGCTGAGATTGATACGAATCTGAGATTAATGTATTCAAAGAATCGATAATAATTTCGAAATTAGGAAAGGAATCGTTACCAAATTCATTGTGGAATGTTCCTAAGGGTGTAGCGTTTACGTATAAATTTTATAGATTTTAATTAAGCTACACGGAAGCGTGTAATTAATGATAAACCTGTAGATGTCGGTGATAATTTAAAAAATGTATCAGATAATCGTTAATAATTAACCGTATGGATTGAAATTCGTATTAAAATTTATATGTGAAAATAGGTTGGGATCTTATCTATAAGCTAAAATTCCAAAGATGCATAAATTACGTTTATGAAACGAGTAATTAGCTAATTTTCTCTGCTTGGTAATAAAAATACGTATGCCCTTCCCACGCAGTACGGCAATTTTTATTTAGACGTCTATTGGTTAGATTGATGACCCCTTCCACTTTCTTAATTGGTGGTCAAAATAGCCCCACCCTTCGCGCATGATGGCCGCTATTGTTTATATGTTCCTATTGGTTAGAATTGCCCGCATTATGACCGCTATATTGTTTATATATATATATATACGTCTAATGCTTAGAACCGACGACCTCCTTGCCCATCCTGTGTGCCGCGTAACAAGTCGGAGCTTCCGACGTCCAAACAAGAGATGGCGCTGACTTTCGCCGCAATATAATTACCGTAATACTATATGAGAACGGAGATGTTTTACGAGGAATCGGTGCAGATTAACTAATTACTCATTTTTTAGGCACAATTTATGCACCTTTGAGATGTTAATGCAAAGCTAACATCCTAGTCTACTTTCTCATATAGATTTCAGCACGAATTTCAATGCACAGAATTAACTGTTAATAATTATTTGGTGCACTTTGTGTCAGATGTTATCGACATATACAATTTTATCATTTATTACACGCGTCTGCGTAACTGATTTAAAATCTACACGATTTAGTCGTAAATGTAACACCCTTTGCAACTTTCCATCATCAATCTTATGATTCCTTTCCTACTTTGGAAGCTATTTTAAATCCTTTAGATACATCTATTTCATATTCAAATTAGTTACAACAAATAATTACCGTATTACATCGATTATAAGTCGGACCTTAAAAATTCAAAGAAATAAAAAAATACTTGAATGAAGTATTTTTATTATAAAGTGTAGAATAAATAGAAATATGTATATACTTAAAGAACTAAAAAATATATTTTATATATTTTTACACGTCGTATGTTTGATGCAGTACGGTAATATTTTCACTGATTTGCGTGGTTAACTTATGCAACTCCTACCGAAGAAGCTTCTACATTAATATAATCTACGTTCCTACATCTTTTACGCTATTTTAACCATACCACACCACAGAAACCACATGAAAATCAATAAAAATTACGTTCTCCGCGAGAAATGCAAGTGTTTCAAGCAGGAAACTTTTGATCATCCGTCTTGGTCCCTTGTTCGACGTGGATGGTCCAAAAAACCTTCCGTTTTTCAACGACAACCACCAGACACGGGGCCGCAACGTACGTGCATTCCAGTTTCCTCTTCCAGGCAATTAGCATCTCCGGCGAGCAGCCGGGGACCACCCTTTGCGCCAATATTTACACGGCAGAATAAACAACCCTCGGCACGGAATCTCTTCCATCGCTTTTCCCAGCGAGGACGGACGTAGACGCGACCCTTTCCCCCTGAATTACCATATTATTTCTATTAGACAGCTCGCTACCCACAATTAACGCGGACGTATCACGAAATTAACGAACCGAAACCACAAGCCCGAGACGAGAGGAGAGGCGGTCGAGGGTACGCCAAAAAGCGTCGGGAGCACCTTTTCCCCTTTGGTCTTTCTTTTTTCTCGCTTTCATTCGCCTTAAATTTCTTCTTCCCTTCGGAGGTCCGCCCGGTAAACCTGTTCCCTTCGGGAAACGGGGTGAGAATTGTGGTGGAATGGTTATCATAGAGTATGGGGTATGAGAAAGGATATTTGTACGAAAGGATTAGTATGGCGAATGCATATGATAAACTATGAGTAGACGTTAACCTTTTGAGTGCGATGAACGCGTATATGGGTTTAATCTGGAATATGGACACTGTATAGTTTAATAAAATAGTGTGTTTTGATGTAAAAAGTGGACAGTCCACAGCACACGCTTAACGTGGCAGAACTCAGTGCTCAAAGGGTTAAGGTTCGAATTGTGGAATGAGTTTAGCGAAGTGTGATCTATGTGATTTGTATATGTATAGTATTGATAGAGAGAGAGAGAGACGAGAGAATGAGGAGAGAGAGAGAGGGGGAAAGGATAAAAAAGAGTCAGTGTGATAATAGCAATCATAGTAACGAGAAATATTGATATAGAGATAGAAAGAGAGAGAGAGAGAGAGAGAGAGAAAGCGAATGTGTCGCAGGAAAATGCTATCTTCAATGTGTTTAATGTTATATTTCGTATACTTTATGTAACAATTATTTTAGTAATTTTATATTAAAATTATAAGTAATTTTATGTCATATTTCGTCGTGTTCTAATGTTAATAGTTGTTAAATTAAATTGTATTTATTATTATCACATATTTACTCAACAAAAATCACAGAGACCACGTTGGAGAAGCGTCCCGGGAAAAAAAAGACGGAACGAGTAATCCCGGTGTGTTGTCCCGAGGGGCTCGACAAAACGTCGGGAGACTTCTTACGAAAACGTTTTTTGCCCCTCGCTCCTCGCGGGACGAGAAGGCTTCCGCTAATTAATGCGCTGCGAGCGCGACATTCGGCCTCTGCGTGGATAATTGGAGTTATGTGAAAAAGACTGTCGCAAGAAGAATGTAAGGCCCGAAAGAAGAACTGGATGAAACGTGTGTGCGGTGTGCACGTGTCTGTCTGTGTGTATCGTGGAAGAGAGGGAGAGAAAGGAGCGAAAAAAGGGAGACGAGGGAAAATAAAAAGGGTCCACTGTCGTCACGTGACTTGATGTAATTGACGATCGCGCGCGAGGCCCGCAGGCGTAATTGAATTCACCGGTTCGGGCCCTTTTTTTCGCCGCTACCTTCGCGATCGGACCCGCTCGGGCCCGATTCGAAGGGCCCGGGTTAATGAAAAAGCTGTACACGCGGCGTGTACGCAAAGAATTCTGCCCCTGGTCGGCTGATTAATTAACGAATACGCTGGTCGACGTGCCATTTGTTGAGTGGCATTAATGACATCCGGTAGTTGGGAACGGTGATCCTCGTTTTTCTGGTTATGGTGATCGGGAGCTCGGATAGGGGTCGGTTCCTTTGGCGTAATTTGAAGTCGATCTGACGGTAAGTAGGAACTAAGGGGCGCGATTAACCGATACGCATATAATTAAAGAAACGTGTTCGCTTCATCCTGAAAATATTTTAATTTTACTTTTATTTTTATCTTTAATTATTTTCATTTTTACTGTACTACTTATTTATAAAGGGTGTTTACCCGTCAAATAGATAAATAAATAAAAAGTTTTCTATGTATATTCTATTTCTATTAAAAATTTAGGGGTGTCAGAAAGCAAATTATACGGTTAACCATAAGATCAGAATAAAGTTTAAGATAAAATTCCTCCAAGCACGAACTCATACTCTCACACCCACAATGCTTCTATAAAGTCCTCACAAGCCTTTTCACAAAATTATTAGCCTACCTATCTAAAAAAGGGCTGCAAGACTTGCCACTGGAAACCTTTAAAATTTCCCCATCGTTTAAATCCCAGCCTACATTCAGTCCTATATTCTGAAAAGCCTTTTCCCTCCACCCACGCCCCATGGACCATGCACTAGCTCGCGGAGGTTCAATTTGACTCGCAACTATGGTTTCTCCGCGCCTCTAATCGCGCTCCCTTCCATTCCCTCCCTTATATTTTCCGCGCCGATCGCGTCCACGCAGGCCGTTAGCATAATCGATCAATTTCCATTCGGGGCCCGGGCATAGCGATCGGACACACCTGTAACACACGCCGATCGAGCCACGGGTGTAACTCTCACGCGTGTTTCCACGCCGAGATAAATTCTCCGGTTCCGGCATGCTGGAAAGCGGCACAATAAAATTTGCATAACCGTGCCGTCGATTAGATACGTCCACGACATACGCCACCACCTCCACCATGGACGCCTTTTTTTTTCCATAGGGCGAAACGTCACCGCAGCGTTTCCCAACTGCAAGCTTTGCAGTCTGACGCAAATATTTTTCTGACAGAGATTCATTCTACGAAAGGGGTGAGATTTAGAAATGTTGATTAATAAACGGAAGAGTGGAAGCACTTTTATGCCAAACATTAGATTACTGTTAAAGTAAATTTCCCTTTCGATCGTGTACATTTAAGGGATGACATTTTAAAATGGTACCTTCTTTCGATAGGTAAAAATTAAAACAACCCCTCAAAGTTTCATGAATTTGTCAAATCAGAGCACTATCTCATATATTATTACACCAAATCTTGCGAATTCACAATCAAAGCAACATTATTTTGAGGAACTGCAATTATGCATTGCATTCACGTAACGCCTTCAAAAATAATAGAATGATCACAAATATTCTATCTTAACCGCTTTTCAACCGCTAGACGAAAAGAAACGCGACGAAGTTGGGAGACACTGCGTCAGCAGACCACGTGTCGCTTGTAGAAGCGGCTCAGCCATTTTTGGTGAGCATGGACCGTGTGAAACGTGTATAATGTTCCCGAGTGTCGTGCGATACCGTGCTTTTGACGATCGTCTCGCGGGGGCCCGGAACCCGTGTACCTTGTACTTATTTATGCGAAGGAAACGTTTCCGCGATACGCTTCTGGCAAATCGCTGGATCGTGGAAAGAATGCACTGGCGTGAAGTTCTCTTACGGTTCATACACGGTTCCACGTGAGCTTGTGTTGGAGAAACGATCGCGTTCGCGAGCGTGTGCAAAATCGTTCCGCGGCTGCTCGCATCCACGCGAATATTACCTCATCGATATTTCATAGGGAGCTCGAGCATAACCGATAAACTAGAATTTCATGGCAGAACTGGGAATAACTTTAGGATAATCCTGGTGTACAGCACGAGACTACGGTGAGGTTGGGGGAATGGTTGTAAAGTTAATTTCGTTCACCTTTTAACGGAGGATACTTCCAATTTGTTCGTATCTAATGGTAATGGTAGATGTAATTCAAGTCTACTTTTGCGAGTATTCAACAAATTGTGAGCACTGAACAGGGCAATTTCCAGGGAATTACACTTATCGTAAGTTAAAGTATCCTACCAGGCTAAGGTGTTTGAAGTATTCAAGAAAATCGAAGGTTAATTACTTTAAATCGGTAACGTTGGACCTCGTTAATATTAGTAAGAGGTATCTACAAAGTTCTTAACAATCAAAGCCCTTGTTGCATCACAACTTCATCTAAGAATTAGAAAACCTGCGGAATTTTCTATACTTTGTTGATATCTAATACTAATGGTAGATGGAAATCAAGTCTACTTTTGTGAGTATTCAAGAAATTATGAATACTGAACAGGGCAATTTTCAAGGAACTACATTTAATTAAACTGAATGAAGTTTAATACAAGCGAATCTTAGTAAAAATTTGTGAAATTAATATTATCAGACGATTAACTGTCACCTCTCGAGTGCAAAGGGTTAATTTACTGTTAGGAGCGCAGGACGACAGCATCCCCCTGTATTCAACCAACCACGCTGTATCCAGCCTACCCAAGTAACCACACAAAACCCCCGTACAATCCCCGTGGTTCGATACGTTTCCAAGAAACGTCACCGGTCGCCTCGGCGACGCTGGAGTGTCCCCTTTTCGCGTGGCCTCCTCCCTTTCAGATAAATCCGAAACCCTCTCGCTAGTTCCTCCCACGAATTAAAAGGCGGCCTCTCTCTCCCCGAGGACTCGCTCTCCCGCTGGAGATCTCCTCCTGCCGCGGCTAGACGGTCTTTCAGGCCGGCTGAATAAAATTATTATGATAAGACCTCGATTAATTTCAGCCGGTGGAACTCCGGTAGTCGTGGAGCGGCGTGTAAGCCAAGCCGCCTTCCCGTTGAATAGGCTTTTCAGTGAGCGGAGGGACACCATAGACGTTTCTCCCTTTCGGTCGCTCGCGCACACCCAACCCCCTCCGCCCCTGCCCCCTACCGAACGATCCCTCTCTAAAAAGGAGCAGGAGAAAGATCCTTGTGAATCGTCGAGCCTGGCTCGCGCGAGACGGAGGCAGAATCGACGGTCATTAATATTGTCGGATTAAACGGCAGCGCGCATTAATCCGGCGAACGAAGACGAAATCCTATTTCACGTCCGTGAAGTCGCGCGACCTCGACGGGGGCTGGTTTGGTTCACCTCTCCTCTTCTTGTTTCGGAATGTCAGTTTCATTAGCAGCGGCAACAGTGATCGAGGAAACGATCGAAAACGAGGGACGGCGGATTGAGCGGAGGGGTGAAAGGGTCGTACGATAGGGGCCGCGAAGGAGGGGAGGAATGGTGAATAAATTTATAAAAACTGAATTTTATAAAAATATTATCGATTTAGCATTTGTACGGATGTTATCACTAAATAGATTTATAAAAACTAAATTTTATAAAAATATTATCGGTTTATCATTTGTACGGATGTTATCACTAAATAAATTTATAAAAACTAAATTTTATATAAATATTATCGATTTAGCATTTGTACGAATGTTATCAGTAAATAAATTTATAAAAACTAAATTTCATAAAAATATTATCGATTTATCATTTGTACGGATGTTATCGCTAAATAAATTTATAAAAACTAAATTTTATAAATTTATCCGCCGGGCAGAGTTCTATCAGAGGGTTTTAATTGCTTTCGAACAATCGTTAATCATTCGTTTTCTCTGCCCCCGAGGCTCGCGGCGGTCGTTTTCTATTAGGCCCGCTCGCGGCAGACGAGAGGCTGTTGACTGTTTGCTCGGCAGAGATGATTGCTCGGTAATGATTCTTACAATTAGTAAGAAGCACTTCGAGAAACACATTTAATCGACGCTTCTGTGTAACTTGGGTAACTTTTCAGCAGTAGGAGAAAGCCCTTTGCAGACTTCAGGTTTTTTATCAGATATTAGAAAATTAGAATAAGACATTCTAACAATATTCTACGGTTAGTTATTCAACTATAACCTTTTTCTCTCGCTTTTCTCACGAAATCCATAGAATCTTTTACCGTGACGGGAACGAGTTTAACCCTTCGAATGCAAAGCAATATTCGCTTGTCAGACATCGCGATTAATTTTGTCGCACATCGTCACGTTCACTCACCTAAATGCACATTTGCTATTTACAGTTGCTACGTTACGTTAATCAATAAATCCCATGTTTAGTATTTCTATTAGTATAAATTACACTATATACTATATACATATTATAGTATAGATTTTGTCAGCTTAGTCAAGTTACATTAGGAAAAATTTACAGATCTCAGTCATTTATACACGCCGTCAATAGACAAAGCTTTAAATAAAGAACGACAGACAAATCGCAACAGAATTAATAAGCAGAAGATCATAGGGAAGTGCTAACATGCGCAACGATCTCGTGTGTTGTACGAATGCATAGATAACTGCAGGGGAATAATTAAACGTGTCCCATGATGGGCCAAAGAGGTGCCATTATTCCGCTTGGCACTTTCGTTTCCTACCTGGATCCTGCTGTTGGCAGCGACGCTCGTTGCCGCTCGTCATTCGAGCAGTAAAATTAATTCTGTAAACAGTTTATTGTTCGGCATCGCTTTATAGCAGGAGGACGTGCGAATTTACTTTTACTGCAGGTTGTACCCTCGACCGTGTCGAGCCGGACAACGACGCCGAGGACCGCGTGTCGCGCGACCGACCGCGTTTCTTATTGCACGATCTTTCCATGACGATCGCTTTCGTTCTCCCCCTCTATGCCCCTCTCACCTTCTCCCGTTACTTCTTTTCGATTTCGCGCCATCGAGAAGGTGGATCGTTGCGCGTTATGTCGGCAATCAATTTTTGATACCTTGAAACCCTTCTTTTCGCAGCATTTTGGGGTTCTTTTTGAATTTAACCAGGAGTGGGTGGAGAATGGGTTAACAATGAATTTTGAATACTTTGAAAGCTTTTTTCGCTGCATTTTGGGGTTCTTTTTTAATTTAACCAGGGATGGTTGGAGAATGGGTTAACAATGAATTTTGAATACTTTGAAACCTTTTTTCGCTACATTTTTGAGTTCTTTTTTAGTTTAACCAGGGGTGAATGGAGGATGTGTTAACAATGAATTTTGTATACTTGGAAACTTCTTTGTGTTGAGTTTAAGGATAATTTTTGAATTTAACCAGGGGTGGATGGAGGATGCATCAACAATGAATTTTGTATACTTGGAAACTTCTGTGTTGAGTTTAAGGGTAATTTTTGAATTTAAGCAGGGGTGGATGGAGAATGTGTTAACAATGAATTTTGGATACTTTGAAATCTCTTTGTGTTGAGTTTGAAGGTAATTTTTGAATTTTACCAGGTGGATGGAGGATTCATTAGATTAATTTGTACTTTGATCAATTTAATGCATCGAGGATGATATTAGTATTAATTAAACAAGAAGTACCGTTGGTAGGGAAAATTCACTTCCAAAGGGTAAAAAATGTAGAAATCAGATTGAAAATAATGAACTAAATTTTGTTAGATCTAACCTTTTTTAGATCTTCCTATCGATTTTAAAATTCTTTACGCATTCTGCTAATAAATTTCTGAATAAATAACTTTCTATTCCGAATCGAAAGCGATAAATCGGTTCAACGATTTTCTTACCCTTCCTTCGAACTTCAGAAGCATCTGCATTTACTTCTGAAAATCACTATTAACATGAGACGCTTATTTATCATCCAACGGGAATTCATAAAAGTTCGATAAACATTTCAAGCGATCAGCGTTCCGTTTCAGTGTTTTCCAACGCACGCCTTAAATTACAGACTTGGAAGGGAGCACGGTGTTCCGTCGTGTTCCCTTTTTTTCTTTTCAAGATATTTCTCAATTTAACCGGCCCAGAGAAGCCATCCAATTAATCATCAACGTATATTTTTATTAAGCCTTGCGTGGGAGTTTCTAATGACGTTGTTGCGTAGCTCGGTTCGCGTTCCCATGAGGAGATCGGCGCGATCGTGATTACGTATGGAAATCTAAGCTAGGGGATACCTCGTACGTCATAGAAAGGAGCCCACACTTTCTACACACGCGTTTGCCACCCATGCATATGTACCTGTTTCACACGCGAAGAAAGTCTAGCCTGCGAGTAGAACTTCCAGCTTATAAAAGTGTCTAGTTTTATCGATATCTACAGCGTGCTCTAACAAAGCGTTCTTTGACAAGAAAATAGTTAGACGGCAATGAAAGAGTAATTATAGCCTCTTTAAACCCTTTTATAGGCTTGCTAATGTAGCAAACAGAGAGTCAACGGTAAACAGTTTCTTTTTTCCGAAGCATCGCTAAAAAGTAATGAAATACTAAAAAAATGATAAAAAAAAAAACTAAATTTTTACCAAAAGTGACCTTTAAATTATTCACGAACAGTCGGAACGACTACTACCTAGAATTTAATTCAACCCGTTTCTTAATAAAGTTTTCTTTTACAAGAATATAGACGGCATTGAAAGAGTAATTATAGCCTCTTTAAACCCTGTTATAGGCTTGCTAACTTAGTAAACAGAGAGTCAACGGTAACCAGCTTCTTTTCCCTAAAGCATCGTTAAAAAATGATACAGTACTAAACTTCTACCAAATGTGATCTTTAAATTATTCACGAACAGATCAAGAAGGATTCAGAACAAGAATAGGGTATTTTGCGACAACAGAAATTACCGATCCGTCGAAGAAACGGTTGGAGCAGCACGACTACTATCTAGAATTTAGTTCAACCCGTTTCTTAGTAAAATTTTCTTTTACAAAAAAATAGATGGCATTGAAAGAACAATTATAGCCCCTTTAAACCGTATTTTAACTTACTAACTTAGTAAACAGAGAGTCAACGGTAACCAGCTTCTTTTTCCTAAAGCATCGTTAAAAAATGATACAGTACTAAACTTCTACCAAATGTGATCTTTAAATTATTCACGAACAGATCAAGAAGGATTCAGAACAAGAATAGGGTATTTTGCGACAACAGAAATTACCGATCCGTCGAAGAAACGGTTGGAGCAGCACGACTACTATCTAGAATTTAGTTCAACCCGTTTCTTAGTAAAATTTTCTTTTACAAAAAAATAGATGGCATTGAAAGAACAATTATAGCCCCTTTAAACCGTATTTTAACTTACTAACTTAGTAAACAGAGAGTCAACGGTAACCAGCTTCTTTTTCCTAAAGCATCGTTAAAAAATGATAAAATACTAAACTTCTACCAAAAGCGATCTTTAAATTATTCACGAACAGACCATAAGGATTCAGGACAGAAAGAGGATCCTCTGCGCCAGCAGAAATTACCGAGGAACAGCACGACTACCACCTAGAATTTAATTCAACCCGTTTCTTCGGCTGCGAATTCGATAGCATCTCCGCGCCGCGTGTACGTCCGACTGAAACGCACGAGCCGCGTCGATTACACCGCGTGGGCGCAAATTACAAGCGAGAATGCATCCACTATCTGCCGAAAGAACGTCGATTCCTCCCGACAATGTTGCAATCCACTCTCTCGGCAAATACCTATTCTTTTCATATTCGCCGGTAGATAATTCCAGGGACACCGTTGGTCGTGATCGGGACGTTTCGCGTGTCGTGACATTTCTAATTCCATCGAACGGAGAATAAAAGGCTCTCCCCAGCCGCGGAGGAAAATAAATGATCGTCGAGCTGAGAGGCGATCTTTGTTAATTGAACGTCGTTCCAATCGTTGGTCGGGGGGCCAGGGGAAAGGTGAAAACGCTACGGATCGAAATGCCATGGACCCGTTGTAATGCGTTAGCGATCACAATGGGGAAAGATGCTGGCTGGAGACTGAAATATGACGTGTCTGTCGACTACGAAACGTTTGAATGCGTCTTTTCGCGATGCTCCTCCCTGCCTGGTAAGAGATTAAATCGTATTTCAATGGGATATCTCTCTATTTGCTGCCAGACAAGATTTCTGTCAATGGGAAGAAACCCGCCATCGATATCGCAGGAGCGTTTCATCATGTCCGCTTGACGCGCGGAGGATTTACATATTTTCTTAGGAAATGCTTGGATTTAACCCTTTGCACTATTTGGAACCTCGGAACAAGTTAGGCCAAATGCGGCTGCCTCAATTGTCGCGGTGAAGAACGAACGGTGGAACGCCCGTGCCGAAACTTGAGATCTATCTTATCCACGCGGTGGAACTCTTGTGAAATTCAAATGAATTCGAATCAAAAACTTTTATATATACTTTAATTATCACATAAGATTAAAACAAATTCTGAATAAGTATTAATAATATAATTAATTAATAACGAAATAAAAATATGTAAAAGCAAATCCGCGGTAGTAGTATTTGAACCCAAATAAGTTTTCTGATTATCTCACTAATATTAAACCTAAAACTGAAAGACGCAATATAAATAAACAATTAAATATCAATTTTGCCCGAAATTAAGACCACGAGTTCGACTCGTGACATCCATGTTTGGCCTAAAATTTTCATCACGAGTCAGGCTCGTCAAAATAGTGCAAGGGGTTAATCGCGAAGCGTAACGGAATTGTTCGCTCGAATAGGGAGGGAACATTTACAGTGACTGCAAAAAGTATTCGTACACTGTATTGTAAGGAAATTTATCTATTTCTGAAATTCTGATTTCAATGAAACTTTATGCGTGTACAGAACATGGTGTGTTCTGCGTGGAGCAATTTTTTTTGGCGGCAAAATATCTTTTAAGTGGGCTGATAACGAATATTAAAGTTTCAGCGATTTTTCACGCTTTGAATACAAGCTTTTCTGTGTTCTTTTTTTATTGCAGGGCGATAGGGTATTAAAAATTAAACATTTTCTATTTGAAAGGTTTTGCTTCATCAAGTGCCATTATAAAATTATCTTTAAAAAATGAGAGAAAACTCAGAAACTTCAACGCTGATTTCACCCCTTTAAAATGGCATTTAGATGAAAAGAAGAGATTAATTCATGCGTATACTATTACGATCTACATACCCAGAAAGTTTTATCAAACACTTCTATCGGACTCAAAATTTCAGGGTTAAACGAATTTATTTGTGACATAGCGTACGAATACTTTTTGGAGCCACTGTAAACGCACGTATGCATACGCGTACGAGCGAATCGATTCAGACAAGGATCCTCTTTGCGATGATGATCTGTTTGACGTCAACCAGCGAAAATAATTTGAAGGTCGTCTAAAGTTTGAGGATGACGAAGAAAGGAGTCACAAGGCGTGTTTACACGTACTCCGTTTTGCATAAGCCTCCAATGCGTGTATTGTTTAAACGAATGAGGAACCGCACGAATTTTCCTTGTCCGGCGAAACGAGAACTACGTAATGACTAAATTACCATATTAAGAAATATCTCTATTATGATTAACTAACGGAACAGGACAGGATTATTTAAAGCTATCGCATGAAATTGCCTAATCAAGTTATAAACATAACAAAAATTTCACTTAAAAACAAAAATGACCTTGCATTTGTCAATCCATTGCCATTTTTCCTTCACGAGTTAACCTATAATTCAAAAAATCGCAGTACCCCAGTTCATTAGGGATTAACCCTTTCGCTTCGAGCGCCGCTTATAGGCGGCATCTAAATATATTTTGTATTTTAATAATTTTTTATTTTAACAATTCTGTATTTCAATAATTTTGTAAGCCTTTTCATATTAAAAATGTAAATATACTTGCTACGTTAGAGCAGCGATTGTTTTATTCAGCACAATTGTTATTTAAGACTTAGAAAAACGCGCACTGTGCACATTTCTGACGCTTGCTTCCGTTCAGTGACGGTACTTCGGTGGACTGGACAGCCGAATCGAAAGGGTTAAAGTTGTGTCTAGTCCATTTTCGAATTGCCCCCCTTAACCATCAAATTGCCCCCCTGTGTGGCGTGGGCCCATACGTTGGGAAACACCGCTCTAGCCAGTTCCGTACCAGCGACGAGAACAGAGCTTCTCTGTTTCTCTGAATTCAGCCGGGGTCTCGAGGAGTAACGTTGATCGCGCGGGACAGGCGTCGCAAGCGGTTATCCGATTGCTAAGGAATCCAGCCGCGTTCCTTCCATGGGATCGGGCTGGGACGCGACCCAGCCTGTTGCGTGTGCGCGTGCCAAAAAAGAGGGCAACCCGATCTGAAGCAAATGAAGTGCAAATCGAGCAGACCGCGCCGCGAGACGCCAGAAATCCGCTCGACCGCTCCGACCCGCGTGAGCAAACCCGTTCGGACGTGAGGAGGAACGTGATACTCCTGCGGCGTGCATCGTACGGTGCCGCGGTTCCTCTTCCTTTATGCAGGACATCGAAGCCATCGAAGAATCGTTAGATCTGCCTTACGTTAACACTTTACCGACCGCTCGTGGCTCAACTTGCTATGCGCTTGTGATCGGCGCGTTTTGACGCAGACGAATCGATTGCAATGATTTTATATTCGCGTAATTAGTAGGTTAATATTTTTGTTTACGGAATATATACGATATTGCTCGAAACAGTCACCTTCGTGTAAGGGAGCATTACAAAATTTACAAACGAAGCATGGAAAAGGCCGATTAACCCTTTCGTAGCGTACAGCGCTTTTTAGCGTCCTCGTTCACTTGTTATCGGTAACTGCTCAATAATGTTCAGTAAGTCGTTTGTTTTCGATGCGCTAAGAACACACGCATCTTGTGCAGAGATTTTTTTATATAAGCAAATATAATTGTGGGAATGCGGTCGAGTGAATGCAAGTTTGGGAAAATCTGAAGAGTGCTTGAGTTGGGCGGTCTTCCACCGGCTGCTTAAAGTGCAATTCATTTCTGAGCGCTACGCCGCGAAAGGATTAACCCTTTGCACTCGAGAGGTGACCGTTAGTCGTTTAATGATACTAACTTGAAAAATTTTCAAATTCGAAATATTTACTAAGATTCGCCTATATTAAACGTCATTTAGTTTAGTTAAGTGATATACTAAAATTTATATACATGAATATTTAACCTCTGAGTCTCTCTGATAAACAAACTAACCAGAATCTGAAAATTTGCGAAACTATCATTTGGTGCCTAATAGTCACCTCTCGAGTGCAAAGGGTGCTTCTCGAGGGATTAAGGAAGAACCATTTTTGTTCTTAACCGACAGCAATTACTATCCAATTCATTAATTATCCCCGGCAAAAAGGAAAAAAATTGAAACGCGAACGATGCCATAAAATCGCACTGAGCGCGGCGAATCGCGTACACGAGCGGCAGATGGCCGGATCCGTTTTAGATACGCAAATCGAGCACGTTTATCTTTATGCCTCGCCATAAACGTGGCGCGTATCCATCGAAACGGCGACGAAATTTTACAAGAAACAGTGTCGCTCGCGTGTCCATTAAAACACGCGACAAGCATAAAGAAACCGCTGTTAGGCGGCCGCGAATCTTCGTTTGGAAACGATCGTGAAAGTGTACACGCGCGACAGCGAACGTTAAAATTCCGGGCCAGGTTTTTTCGCTCGAACGGGGCTGTTAAAAAAAAAGGAAGAAAAGAAACGAAAAAATGAAACGACTTTCACGGGATTTGCAATCAATGCAACGGAAATAATATGAATTGTTGAAACATGAACCCGGAAAAATCTCGCTTCTTACATATGTTATATGCAAAAAACTAAATAATTATTGTAGATTTCTTAATCCACCCTAATTACTGAATTTATTACCTTCTTCTTTTACGGAAGTTCATAACTTTAAATTTGACGAGAAACGGTGACACAATGTCGATTATAAAAAGAACCATATGCATTTTTATTAACACTATTCCTACCACAACCGGTCGAATGACCGTTATTAAAATTTCGATTAAAATTTCATAGATGCAACGTAATTGAATCGCCTTTAACCTTTTAGGCCCGGCTGAATTGTGCGCGAGGCCTATTCCCTGGACGGCGAATTACGCATAAACGGTAGAGCACTGCAATATGTGACGGATAACGTCGTTCTCTACGCGAGTACATTGGAATGAAATATTTTACGATTAAATTATAATTTCCTTCAAAATGTATTATACATACTTTAACTTTTACAATTCACTATTTAATAATTAATAATACAATTGGGTATGATCTATAAAGAGATGATATCCGCGAAAGCCACTATAGTGGCGCGTCGATCCTAAGAGGTTAAACTTTAGATTTTTTTTACATTTTTCAATATTCACTTCCTTTCTCGTTGTTTATTCTTTGAGAAAAATTTGTAGTCCGTCTTACGTGGGAATGTTACGATAGAAATAGGTATACATGAAGTGTCGGTAGGAATATTGTTAACCCTTTGCACTCGAAAGGTGACTGTTAGTCACCAAGTGATAGTCTCGCAAATTTTCAGACGTTAGTTAATTTGTTTATTAGTCAGCTTCGGAGGTTAAACAATCATATATGCAAATTTTAATATATCACTTAACTAAACTAAATGACGTTTAATTTAGCAGAATCTTAGTAAATATTTCAAATTTGACGATTCGTAAAGTTAGTACCGTTAGACGACTAACAGTCACCTCTCGAGTGCAGAAAAGGGTTATATTGATCTGCAAATTAAAATCATGACTCCTTTAATAATCGATTCGAAGGGTTTCCCGATACCCAAAAAGCTTCTTTTCCCCATTGTGAAAGTAACAACGTTCGTGGACACGCGTAGGCACGCGCCGATGTCCCGTCGTTTTTAAAGGCTGGACAGAGGGTAACCCCTTGAAAAATACAGCACGCCGCAAAAAAAAGGGTATATTCGAGCGGGTTAAGCCAGAAAGGATCGCTGATCACCAATAAAAAGGGTTCGCAGCGGCGGCGGCGGCAATTGCGCTCTGTTGATCCTCTCTTTAACTGCCCGTCACCGCGACTTAAGCCGCGTCGATTGTCGATGAAAGGGTGAACAGATGATCTCCGCAACCCTTTTACGACACCCTGCTACACCTACTGCAAGCCAGGCGTATCCCGGCCGGGTAAAAGGGCGAAAGTCCGCAAAAGAGTGAAAAATGGCCTGGACGATGAGGGCGGAAATAAAAAAATAACCTTCGCGACGAGGCTGCAACGTTGTCGATCGTTTTACGATCGCGAGGACGGTAAGGGAGAAAAAGAGAAGAAAAGCGCAGTTAAAAAAGTTTCCGCCGTTCACGTCGAAGGGTTTACAATCCCGTCCCTGTTTTCCTCGCGATTTTTAAGCTTCGCCGGAGGATTTTCCCTTTGAGCACAACTGCACCCCTTTTACAGTCCTCACGAATCTTGACCCTTCCCGATGGGCTTACGCTTCGTTTTTTCTTTATGGTTTTATTACCGACACCCTGGGACCGTGACGAGCCCTCTAACGCCTCCAACCCCTTGAACGGCGTCCCGCGAAAAAATATGGTAGTTGGGAAGATTCTTGCGGTTTTTCGAGGATATTGCTGTGTAGTGCCTGGTTCAAACCCAATGCCTAAAAAGTTACGCCTCCGTCAGGCTTCCCATTTTTTCCGTCCGCGAGCCAAACGAGCGGCTTTATGGTGGCCAGATCTATCCGGCCGAAACTGTTCAAAGTGTACACCCTCGTGATGGACGAACGTGTCGTGTCGCAGGAACCGTTTACCTGTGCTTCTAATGTCGCGGTGGTGTCCAGGCGGTTTTTTTTTACAGGGAACTCGTGAATCCTTCAAGCAGGCTCTGATTTCTGTACGCTTAATGATTCATTTTTCAGTTCTGACATTTGAAAAATCAACTGTCTTTTGTAAATTGTTCTTGTACGTGTAATTGCTAACTTATACGAATGAAAATAATAAAACGGGTAGTATGCGTATATTGCGTTTCTTAAGTGTAGAGAAATTAATCGTGATTGATTATCGATAAGAAAACAAAATTTTTCGAATGCATAAAATACTTCAATAATGGTAATAAAAGAAAAGATCAGAAAAATGTAAATAAAATACACTTCACCTCCCAAGAAAATTAAGCTACTCTTATCATGAAGCAAATCGTTTGTTAAGTTGTTGGCACGTTTTTGGCAGAAACACACGTGTTTAAGTATGCAACTGGCCATTCTAACGCATCGTTGTGCAAGAGGATGCACCACAGAACTCTAGATTACTCGGAGCCACGGCCAAGAGGCCGTAAAGGGTACGGACAGGCATACCTCCCCCCATCCATCAACTTTACGACCGCTATTTGCAAATTTTCCCCTTCGCAAAGGCTTAAGGATCTACCAAGGCCGGTCGTCTGCGTTTTACGATTTAACCCTAATTAAAGAGGTAAGCGTTCGTGCCTGGGCCGACCGTGGCCTCCGTTAGTTTCTGTGTACAAGCACAATATTTGTCAAACATCGATGCCTATCGTGGACAATGCCGGCAGAATTTCCGGTTCCGCTGATCTCCCGTTTCGGGAAAGTTGCACGATGTCGTTGCGCCTCTTAATTTCCGATATGATCGTAAAATAAACAGAGAACCTCGGAATTCTGGTCGCAATAAAAGTGAAACGTGGCGGCTATGGGCAACATTGTGCTGGCATGAGAACTAATTTACATTTTCATTCGTGCTCGCGTGAAAAATTAATTCTCACTTCGTCTAATTTGCATATGCAAACGGGATAGAGGTAGCACGTGAAGAATAATACGAATAACCGTTTTCTTTGGTTTCGAAAAGAAAGGAGTAGTTCTGTTCGCAGAACTTGGAGGTGTTCGTTTAAGAAATGAGATTTGATGATGTTACAAAAAGCAGTTTAATGAATTATATTTCGGTTGGACATAATTGGGCGCTATAATTTCTTAATTAACCGACGCAAGTGCCACGTAATAAACGGTGCAATTATCTCGATTATTGCACGTAATAATTTCACCCGGCAAACTGCCACGCGCTCTGCAACCCTTTCCTTTCAGTCTGCTGACCGTTAACCGAAGGTGCAACCCTTTCACAGGCATCTGGTTTTAGGTAATTATCACCGGAGGTTAGGATAAACCCTTTCACTGTTAAGCTAAATATTGCATCTATAATCTTGCGGGAAGTCCAAATACCTATTCTCTCTTGGATCCATCCAAATACCATGGATATGCTTGCTATACGAAACGATAAAATCGATGCAATAAAACGTTTCAGCATAAAATGTGAATCCTTAAAAAATTATGTTCCCCAAATAATAAAATTTGAACAAAGATCGAAGATGGCATTAAAGTAATTATAAATTTTTCATAAGAAAACAAATTCAATTTTTTTCAATTTTCCACTCAAAAATTCCTATAAAAATTCAATACTATATTACATATCCACCCTATAAAATGAACATACAAAATTAGAATTCTGCTTCTTAGCACATTGCGTACGGCGTTCTGCTCGCCAAAAAACTGAATACAGTGCTTACAAGCACCTTTCTCAATTTACATTTGTAAATTCTTAAATGTTAGTGTATGTTTTTTATATATCGGTTTATTGTGTAACAATAAACGTGGAGAATGTAACAATTATAACAACCAGATTAAATTATTTCAAGTCGTGAGTACAAGTATGTAAAAAAGTATTAAAACGAGATATCTCGTCACACATACGCAACGTGTTAAAACAGAATTTTTAACGCTAGCATAACCCTTTTACTACCACGGCAAACAGTCATAGTTGCCTTTGCTTTCGCGAAACTACTGAACAATTTTTTTTTTTCCAACAATTTTTCGGTCCCAGCAGATGAACCGTGAAAATTTCCTAAAGAAAGTGCGAACGAAGTTAAAAGCGAGTAAAAATTCTAAAATTCGTCGTAACCAACCCGACAACCCTTCCGTGCATCTAATGACGGTCTATCGGGTGGGTCGATTTTTTCGTGGCGCGACCGGAAATTTTTTCCCGATCGCCGCTATTGCTTCAAAGCGAAACAAAAAAAAAAAAGAAACGTTTTTCGAGGCGAGCACGCGTTTTTTTCTCCTCCCGCCATGCTCGACGCGGCGTTTGTTGAACCCTTCGCTATTTTTTTCGCCACTTTTTCCTTTTCGCCTCTCTGTTTTTTCTGCGTATGAACGAGGCGGTTCACAAAGAAAAAAAACGAGAGGATAAAAAAATACGCGTCGACGTGTTTTTTCGGGACGCCGCTGCAGGAGTAATTTTTCGAGATTTATTTCCGCCGACGACACACAGAGAAAAATATGACCTTGCTCGTTACTTACCCGCCGTAAACACGATCATACCGTGAGCTAGCCCAGCCGAAACGTTTGTCCGGCTGCTGGAAAATGGTGTCCTGCAATTTTTCGTTTCACCTTCCTTCCTTCCTTCCTTCCTGCACCCTCTTTTCACTCCGTTTCCTCCTTTCAGCTAGAACAAGTAGAAACACTTCCTTTAACCCATTTGTTGGCTTGCTACATTAACAAAATGTTTCGATCCATACATTGTTATTTAGCTCATAGATATATGAGAAATATTAACCCTTTACACTCGAATTTAATATGACCATGAATTACCGCCAACTCGGAATTTATTTTTTTATTCAATCGAAACAAAACTTTTCCAATACGTTATTAATATACTTAGCTGTAACATTTCACGAGTATAATTTTAAAAAAATGAAAATTCCGCGGTAAAACTTGTGATGTTGCATACGCTGAGACATACGTGTGCAAAGGGTTAAGCTAAAGAATTTGCATTAATCTATCTATAATCGATCGTACCTACTAATCTAAATAACAAAATCTAAATCTTACGAATTTTTAACAAATTAATCGCAGTTGTTTAAGAAACAAGTTTCAAATCATAGAACAAGGATATTAAAGTCCCTTCGGTTTACAAATAATTATTTTCACTCCCCTCCTCCCTTAACCCTTAACACATTGAGCGCTGCCACGTATCGACCCACTTAAAACCCAAACGCTTATTCGTTTGTTTTTGAATTAACTAAGTAGCTAAAGAAATGTTTAAAACTTATACATTCTGATACAATAGTACATTTTGATTGCATATTGGTCACACAAACGTACAAACCTGCATTATTATAGGGTCGGCGCTCAATGTGTTAAGAAAATCCACAAATCGCAATATAAGTGTATTAAAGTCTCTTCACATTGCGAAAAATTATTCAAATCACAAAACAGATAAATAAAAGTTTCCTTGGTCTCTCAAGAAATCACTTTCACCCCCTTAACACTATTCCTACCGACACTTCACGGATACCTATCTCTACTGGACATTCCCACGTAAGGCAGACTACAAATTTTTCTCAAAAAATAAACAATGAAAAAAGAAGTGAATATTGAAAAATATATTATACGTATATTTGAAGAAAAGTGTAAAGTTTAACAGGTTCGTCGCCCAGCCTGATTCGGCTGAGTTTCTCACTGGACCCAAATTCGATTGCATAGAAAATTGGGGTAAAAAGGATAAAAACAGCAATAATTTTAAATCTTTATTTTTATTTTATGTATTTTATATTTATATATATTGTGCTTCAATACTTATTCCATTGAATTCCTTTTAAAATTCCAATTCAAAATCCTATTTAATTTTAAGAAAAAGAGCGTCACCCATATTTGGTTGACGTGGCGACGAACGTGTTAACCCTTTGCACTGGAAAGGTGACTATTAACCGTCTAACAATATTAATTTCAAAGGTTTCCAAGTGTAAAATATTTCCTAAAATTCACTTATGTTAAACTTCATACAGTTTAGTTAAGTCGTATACTAAAATTTACACATATGACTATTTAACCTCAGAGTCTGATTCATAAACAAACTAACTAAAGTCTGAAAATTTGTGAAACTATCAATTGGCGACTAACAGTCGCCTCTCGAGCGCAAAGCGTTAAAGGCGATTCAATCACGTTATATCTATGAAATTTTAATCGAAATTTTAAAAACGGTCGTTTGACCGGTTGTGGTAGAAATATTGTTAAGAAAAATCGCGAATCACAGTGATCTACAGATTCGCGAATTCGAAATTCCCTGCCGCCCAAGGATCCGATCGCAACCGATCCCTACCAATGCATGAAGTGAAATTAAGGCCCCTGCTCGACCGAAAACGGACCCCCGTGTAACACTTCTGTCGTTCATCCGTAATTTCCGGCGCATCGACGACAGACGTGTCTCCACGTCGTCGGTGCACGCTATTCGGAACGCGTTTCTTTCTACAACATCACGTCGGTATCGATCGGCTGCGTTGTCGGGAACACGCGCGCGCGCGCGCCTGTGTGCCGTGCACAGAGCGTGACGGCCTGGTTTCGAAAAATCGAGCACCGAAAATTGCGCGTGCCATTCCGATCCTATCGTATTCGAACGCGTTCGATTGGCAGCCCCAGGCGAGTCATAAAACTGGCACGCATCGTGCAGCACTTGATTCACCTGTGTGCAACGCGCGGGGCTGTGTACGTGTGCGGGTTGCACTCTATCCGACTGACAGGCCAACAATTTGGCCCTATTATCGGTTAAGCAAACACGAGACGGGCAGCGAGTGGCTTAGGGGAGCGGAAAGAAGGGGCCGTGCGGCTATATTCGGCTATAGTTCCGTTCTAGCGTAAACAGAATCGATTCGATCGTACCTAGTCAAAGTCGAACGATTTTAACCCTTTGCACTCGGCTGTCCCCTCTCATGGAACATCGTAATCCTAGCATATGATAGTTTCGCAAATTTTCAGACTTTAATTCAGGCCCGGACGTTAAATAGCCATATATATGTAAATTTTAATATACGACTTAACTAAACCAAATGAAGTTTAATATCATAGTGAATCATAGTAAATATTTCGAATTTGAACGTTTTTGAAGTTAGTATCATTAAACGATTAACGGTCACTTCTTAAGTGCGAAGGGTTAACACTAGAACTACCGACAATTAACACGTTGACTGCCAGGCGAATTTAGAACGTTTCGCCCTGGGTGCCAAGAATTTATTTTCGAGAAAATGCAGATTATCATTTTGATAATAAAAAGTGGTAATGAAGAAAAATATTATTATATCAAATGTTCGTTCATCTTTTCGAATAATTTCTATTTCAAACGGCTATAAACTTATTCCGCGACCAATTGTAATCAATTCAAACTGGTAGCACAAACTATGAGATATCTCGTAGTTGGCAGTCTTGGTAGACACTCTTACTACGAGATATTTACTTAGTAATAAGTTAAAGCGTGCTTATTTGCATGGAAGAGATGAAATTGAAAGTTACACGAAAAAATATCGAATACATAGGAAACAAATCTTTATTTATACCTTCTGAAAAATCATAGTAAATTTTGAAAGCTTTACTATAGTGAACTTATAAAGCTATGAATTATATCTAAACTATGAAAGCTATCACCAATTGGTCATTTTGAATAGTCTGGTAGTTCTAATGTTAACCATACCTCGAGCAAAGCAATCGTAGAATTATTAATACTTAGCCAATCGAATGTGGAGATCTCCCATTTTTTCCTCAACAAGGGAGCTTCCATTGATTCTATTTACTTTTGTTATTAGTATCCGTGTCGTTGGCGAGAACAGAGTACACGTGTTCATGGAAAGGCGGTGGAACAACGAAAATAAAAAAGAAAAGCGGCGCAACAACGAAATGGTACAATTTCATCGGGGCAAGGAACGAAAAACTGGAAATGCTCGGCCGTATCAGCGAGCAATCGCGTTATTTTCGCACCAGCTCTGTAACCACGATAAATTTCCATGTAACAGCGAGCTATCTCGCGGTACACAGAGCAATCGTTTTATCGAAAACGAGGATCGTGGTTCGTAGGTACGTTTACAGCCTTTTGCAATTCAATTCTCAATTGCGACACCGGAATATGCACCGAACCTAGTTCGCTGTAACCTACCATCCTAAATAATCTTCACACGTGTACATTCATCTTCGTTCCGTCCCAAAAGAACGCAATCTACCCATTGCCTTTAATTCACTCTAATTTAACATGAAACAAATTTGTTTCACATCTGTTTCCCAACAAAAATTCGAAAAAGCAACGTTTAA
>JAOPTO010000910.1:142315-155640 GCA_033822845.1 Tetrapedia diversipes
CTCCTCTCGTTGCAACGCTTAAGCAACATATCAGTACGAAACTATTTTTGCTTTTCAAAGAGAATGAGCGCAACTGGGCTTTAAAACTGTAGAAAAATCCATTACAATAATCGTGGAACGAATTAAAATAAATGACAGAAAGTAATGTACCCTATCTACCACTAATTGAATATTCTAAGTAGAATTAATCGTCATAGATCAGACAACGCGAATCTGCGATTCCTATTATTCCTATTTCATAAAAGATATTATTTATTTTCTGTATTTCTTATTTAAAGCTTACTTTCTTTAGTTTTGTGCATCATTTGAGACCTAACAGCTAATGGAAGGTTAAAAAAGAATTCAAATTCGAAGTGTCAAACGGAAAGGAATACAGCCTCTAATAGTGAAGCATTGTAGTTTTCACAAATTCCGTTTCTTACGACTTATTAAAAGTCTCAAAAATTGCAAGAATTATTACGAATCACCAACCTACTTAAAAATCATACATCTAGCCACCTACAGTGTGAGAACGTCTGAAGGCGACACCCTACATTTTCTCAATCCATCGTTCAACCCTGTTCAAATGTACTCCGCTTTTCGACAGGCCATCAGACGCACTCCAGGCACGACTCAATGCCCGCCACCGGTCTAGTGCACTCCAATTACATCCTCGAAGCATCTACGAGGCGGTCGGTGGTCGTGGAGTGCGCCCTCGATTCCCATCGAGCGGTCGAATGCACTCCCACGCGGGGCACCTAATTTTCCGCGAGCGCCTGATGCACTCGAGAATATACGTCGCGGAGGCCACAGGTATTTCGCCTCCCCCACTCCGCCTCCGTCACGCCGCACACTTTTTCTCCCCCACGCATTCCACGGGATCGAGTGGCCCCACAGGACCGCGACCCACGCGCCGCGACGCTGCCGCGTTGCTCTGGCGCTCAAAGTCGAATGACGATCGCGCCCCCACCACCCACGCAACCGTCGCGCGCGGCACGCTCGTCCTCAGGCTGATCGCGTGGAGGGGTCGGGCCGTGGCCAATGAGAGCGTGTTCGTCGTACGCCGAGTCGAATCTCGGTCACGTGATTGGCGGCCGCCGATTCTCCGTCTCGCTCGCGACCGCAGTCGAACAGCGTCTATCTTACAGGTTAGGTCGGCTCGTTCCGTGCAACTCGGCGCTGTCCTTCTCCCGCTTACGGAAACACGAGGCCCTTCGTCCTTTACCAACCTTATACCCCCATCCTAACCACCGTCCGCTCTCCTCGTTGCACTCGAGCGGACACGAGCACGATCCTCGGGCCGATCCTCGTCGCACTTATCGCGCTTCTACGAACTCCCGGGCTTGCTCCCCCTACTCCAACGCCCTTTACACGCTCGCGCGTTTCCTACCCTTTGTAGGACCGCAGAGTTCAGCGGCAGGAATACACTTGGCTGGCTTCGCTCGGCGCCGGAACTATCCGCGCACCGGCTCCGCTGATTATCTTCCCATGGAGCCTTTGACACGTCTGTGCTCTCAGCTAGAGATACTCCGTAGATAGCTCCGGAATCGGTGTTTGGGATGGTTCAAGTGACACTCTGCGAGGTGATTCGTTATCGCGGAGGTGCTCTTTGCAGCGGAAACGGAATGGGAACCGGGGGAATTGCGAGATCATGTTCTTTAGTTAGGCGGCAGGGACACCTGACCGTCAATTTGGATATAGCACTTTTGTACATCTTTCCAGTGATTTCTACCATTTACTACAATAAATTGTTTGAATTTTCCAAAAAAAAAATCCGTCTCCTACTGAAACCAGTCCGCAATAGAAAAATGGATTCAAAAATTCTGGTATACGATAACAATACCGGAAATAAACCCACAGGAATCCCGTGCTGGTACTCTGAACCGAAACCCGTAACCGCAATCCCGTTTGCTCGAAATTGAACAACAAGGCACGATAAGCGGCTGCTGCGTTGAATCGGGTATCAATTACGGCACGGTTGCGTGGTATCCGAAGAAATACGTATCCGCGCGCTCCGTGCCGGGCATACGTGCACGTATGCGCGAGATAAATGCCGCGGCGCGCGTTTAATCGGTCGCACAAGTAGAAAGAGTAATTTCGAAAGACTCGGGGAGGGAGTAGGAGGCACGTGCCAGTGGTGCGCGCGTGCGTCAGTCCGCGCTCGACGCACGGTGGCACTCGGCTATTTTCGAAGAACGTGATATAAGCCGCGATGACGTTCGTAGCGTGGCCGTATGTATACGTAAGCGTGTGCGTGCGCGCGCGCGCGCGCGAGTGCACGTCCCCGTCTAGAAATTACCATCACCACTCCACGATCCGCGACGCCGTACCGACCAGCCGGTTCTAATGACCTTTCGACGCGCGATACGCGTCACGAGACTAATCGCCTCACCCGGGGAAAATACTGCACGGCATTGTTTCTTATCGTCTGTCCGTGAAGTCTGTGTGCGATTTCGAGCTCGACCCCGGATATCCTTGGTCCATTCCTTGAACTGTTTTTGCCTCGTTGCGATTTCATGGGTGAGCTTCGAGATTTCGGGGGTCTTTGGAATTGCTCTTATCTAAGGAAATGAACCGTACATGACGAATTACTACAGAAGCTTATGCGTCTTATAGATACGGTTTACTGGTAGGCTGGGTTCAATTGTATTTTTTTCCTGGTTATTGATAATCGGTCATAATATTAAGGGTTGTAAGTGATTCAAAGAATTATCTATATTCCAAGGAGTATCGTAAATAGAAATGTCCGTCGATTTCTAGTGAAATTTCCCTATTTCGTTCACAAAATCCGTGTTCACTTTCCACGTAAACTATCCACCACCCACCGGAGAACTGGGTTGACAAGTAACGGGGCGCGTTTTCCCAAAAAGAAAGGAGGAAAGGGAAAAACTGTCGATGACAGTGCACAAAAATCCGATCGATCGGGTACGGGAGTCCTCGGGTGGGGGTCCGCGCGAGGCAACCCGCCACGGTCGCCGGCTCAGGCACCCGGGAGGGGGTCGTGCGCTGGGTGGGGGCCCTTAAAGGCAACCGGGTGCCGTCCGACCGTCGGAATTCGGGTGGTGGAAGGGAAGTCCAGGTTAAACCGTCACGCGCTATCCCCTCCCCTGTCGGCTGGTCGCCGTTTGCCCCCACCCTTAAGGTGGCAGCGCCTCCACCGGGCATTCCATCGGGTGGCACGCTTCGCAGAGACGACAGAAGACGTTCGTCGTTCGTTCAGTCAGTCGTGCTCTGACGCCCGTTCCGAGTGGTCGGAGTTCAGTAACAGAAAGAGAGAGAGAGTTCAGCTAGCAAGAGACGTGGAGACGTTCTCTTACTGCGTCCTCTCATCCGATAAAACTGCTTAAGCACACTTTAGAAACGTTCCTCGTGTTCGTCCGACGGCCAGTCGTTTGGATTACGCGTGCGAACAACCCCAGCCTGGCGTTCAGTGAACAAACATTGTCAGCTACCTTGGATTACCAGTGCAGTGTAGCGAACGGCAAATTGTCCGCACAATTTGCCGGACTCTTTTCGGTCGTTCGTTCTGTGATACGCTCAAGAACTGTTCGAGTACGATGGTGACCGGGGTGGGCGCCACGATGCCGACAGGCGGTGTCACCGTCGGTGCTACGCCGCCGGCGCAACACGTGCCCCAGGAGGCTGGACAGCCCCCTGCGCAAACCACCACCACGACCACCACTACGAGGAGATCCGGAGAAAATCGACGGGTTAGTGTCTTTATCGGGCTCAACCGTTTATTTGCGAGCTGATTCGCGAAATCAGAGATCAACGAGGTCACAGCTCTTTCGAGGATTCCTCGAGACTGTCCGGGAGTAAAGTTCAGAGACAGCGTTGAAATTTAGGCTATAGATATGACGGGGTGTGATTGTAGAAATTTGTACTTTGAGAGTTGCCACTGAGATTTTGTTAGCTTGCTGTCAAGAGTTTTGTAGGATTCCGTTAGCGAAGAGTATTGAATTCGTCGAGGCACGATAGTTTGAAGTTTGTCAAATTTTAACACTAGCAGTAGAGCACTATGTTAATAGCACGTTGTTACCTGGGCCTCGCAACGATTCATAGAAACGAATAGTTAATGGGATTAGTAGCTCGTACAGCATGTCTGACCTGGCGATTCCCTTTTCTGTTGCAGAGCAATAAACCGATTATGGAAAAACGGCGGCGAGCCCGCATTAACAATTGTCTAAACGACCTGAAGACCCTCATACTGGATGCCATGAAAAAAGACGTAAGTATCCTAACATCACTGATTTCGAACACTCCCATAAACACATCCTGCCCATTGCAACCTTTCAAATTCGATTCTTCATTTTCGAATTCCAATCGAAAATAAATTTGCGTACCATCAACGTAGCTGGTCCACTTTTTCTACTCAACCCGTTCCCAACGAATATCAATTTCACCTCGATCCGAACTCTTATATAATCTTTGGATTCTTTTTCTGCTTACAGCCAGCCAGACACTCTAAGCTGGAGAAGGCAGACATCCTGGAGATGACAGTGAAACACCTGGAGACCCTCCAGCGTCAACAGGTTGCCCTGGCCGCGGCGACCGACCCGAACGTGCTGAACAAATTCCGCGCTGGTTTCACGGAATGCGCCGGCGAGGTTGGCAGGTTTCCCGGGCTGGACGCCTCCGTGAAGAGACGTTTGATGGCCCACTTGGCCTCCTGCCTTGGACCGGTCGAGGCGACCAACAACAATACGCAGACGACGAATCAGCAGCCTGTCCAACCGGCGCCGCCGACCACGCAGCTCCAAGTGCACATTCTGCCCCAAGTGGACGCGACCCCGAGGATCCAGGTCCAACAGTCGAACGGGATCTTCTTCACGAACGCGAACGGCACCGGCCTCCAGCTGGTCCCGACCAGGCTACCGAACGGGGACATCGCGCTGGTGCTTCCGGCCGGCGCCAAAGCGACTCCAGTCACGTCGCCGGCTACGTCCCCGGCGCCAACCTCGCCCCTACCGACTCTGATCCCGATCCCCCAGAGAACGGCCAGCACCGCCTCTGCGTCGTCCTCGTCCTCGTCCGCCAGCTCGACGTCCACCTCAGCGGCGAGTCCTGTGGCCTTCGAGGCGCCTCCTGCGGCGTTCCGCGAGCAATCGGCGGTCTACACCACTGGGAACAGCCACAGGGACGTCGCGACCTCGCCTGCCAACGGTTACACCAGCGACCCGGAGTTCGATCCACGCGTGTACAGTCCGCCTCTTCAGAAGCCACTCGCGCTGGTCATGAGAAAGAGCGTGGTCCCGGAGGTGGAGGACAAACCGTGGAGGCCGTGGTAAACAGGGGAGAGAAAATGGGAGGAGGAGGATGGTCGTGTCGACCTGGTCCATTGATCTTGGTGTTGATCATCAGAATCGAGGAGACGTCGAAAGAAGAGGCAGAAGAATATGATGATATGGTGAACAGTCGCGGGTGGAAAGAGATACACGATGTTGTCTCGAGTGATAGTTCATTGGTTGAAGGGAAGAAGACACACACGTGGGTCGGTGGAGAGTCCCGCGGAACACGGATCATTGTTCCTTACGCATCGCGTTGTAGAGGTCGTGTTATTTGTTAGGGTGAATGGTGTTCGGTTAGCCAGCGGAGAGATCTTGTCTCCGGAGAGCCGTGTGAAAGGTGGAGAGAGAGAGGGGGGGAGGGTTCGATATTTTTTGAGTGCGTGCAGTCGGCCAGTAGCCTATGAGGCAGTGCCTTATACAGTGCCTTGTAAATATTATTCTATTTTATTGTTAAACCGTATTCGTCGATAACCCGGAGACTAAGAGAGTATCATTTTTGCGCGGCGAACTCCTTTGTTCTCGTTACGCGTTTCCGTTTCACGATCGTCGTCGATCGTGTTTCTTCACTTTTTTCCCCCGTCTTCCTTTTTTCCTTTCGATGTTTTCGCGTTCTCTACTTCGACTTCTTTTCTCCTTTGTGTACATATTGTTAGACGGATATCGTATTTTAAGTGCCTTACGCAACAAGAATCACCGAGGTCTTCCATTCTGTTTCTTGTACGTAAAACGCCAAGCGAGTGTTTTGTCGGGTATCGTGGTTGTAAGTACGAGGAGCGTTTGTAAAACTAACCGCGAAACGCCTAGTTTGTAGCCTAGTTAAGCCTGTAAGTGAGAAAACGAGAGCGAGAGAGAGAGTGTGAGAAGAGCGAGAGAGGCTGCGTGTAAGTACGTGTATGATCATCCTAATTTATATTTATATCGAGTGCAGAGAAATGAAGTTTATAATTCCTCTCTATTGTGAGAATAGAAAAGATCGACGCTTATCATTGCAAGAGCATCAAATAAACATTGATCTCTTTGTCAAAACTTAAATCTAGTCTATTTCTTCGATCTCCTTACCTCTATGTCACAATCACACCATCCCCTTTAATAATTTCCCATTTAAATCATTTTCAACCTTTTGCCCCAAGTCCCAACTATTTATTTGTTTCCATTCTTAAAAGATCTTTATTTAAAAATGCGTTCCCCTGATTCTTCTTAACGTACAAACAACATCAAAAAATAAATATCAACGTCATATTATTTTATTTCAATGTTCCGTTTCATCGTCTCCGAAATTGCAGTTCATTCACCAACAACAATGTTCCCCCAAAAGAAAACAAAGCATAATCCTAGAACAGCAATACAAAAGGAAGTATCACAGGTAGTTCGGTACCTGTTGAACCATTTTCAAGGGACCCCATGCACTATGCGTGCCGCTGCAGCGTCGAACGCGCACTGAGCGAAGGTGCCCGGGGACTTCTGGCGAGGTGCTGCCACCTAAAGGAGGATTCCGCAGGTTCCCGCGCGTTGCGCAGGTCTTAAGGCCCTCCTTGTTGGTCCAGCCAGTCAATGAAGTCCCAAAATCCTTGCCCCCACCCCTGCATCCCGAACGCGTGGGCCGCCAAGCGTCTGCTGCCGCCTGGCGGTGGGTCCTCGAACACTCTGAGGCCCTTCGAACTTCGGGACCGTGCCCTTTTCCTCCTCCAAGGGTAACAGAGGGCGTCTGCAACCCGATCGAACGATTTTCCCCCTCCGGCTCGCAGCCGTATAAAGAAAAAGGGAGCGTGGAGAGTATCTACACGAGTTAGAAATTATCAGACAACGAGGCTTGGCTCCCCTGCCAGCGATAACCGATTATCGCCTTCGACTTTCTCTCGTAATCGGCTGTGAGTAATTTTCCAGCTAGCTGTTTGCGCTTCCGGTTCGGAAAATTCTTCGGATCGGCCGGTGTTTACGGCGCTGCTAAAAATACTTGTCGCGACGAACGGCGAACGCTTCGAGTTCGCGAGAGGCGGTCGTGTGTTTATTAACGCCGTGCATCGCTTATTATTGCACGTCTGCGGTTGTAAAAAATTGTCTTTCGCTGAAGCGAACGCCCGTTAATTTCTCGATTTATATTAAACTTTACGGTGCTCGAAGCTGAAATTTATGACACCGTTCACGTTTACGATATTAATGCTCGTCGGTGATTCAGAATGCCGGAGGCGCAATTTTAGAGGCAGCAAAGAATCGTAGGAGATGTTGGACCGACGCCTAGTCGCGTTGGTGATTACGAGGAACCATGGTGCTGTTACGATACCAGAATACGGCTCCGGTTGGCCGATGGCCTCTCCTGCTTGGCACAGCGACGAGCGACGCAGAAAGCGGCGTGTGCGACACGCGATACACGCTAAACGGCGAGCCGTGCACGGTGGCACCTTATCGTTACCGATCGTGAACCTCCGGGATCAGGGGCGTGTACTTGGTCTCCCGTGGGGAAGCGAACAGGAACTGTTTTTATCTGACGAGTCTCATCAAGAATGACTCCAGCTCTCGTAGTATTGGGTTGTTCGGAAAATAATTTCTTTTTTTCCTAACACAGGGCTTATTAATTGTATTTTTTCATAGTCAACTTCACGCTTAAGCCGCATGATCATTATATATTTCGACAGCACATATAGCAAGGCTTGCTTGTGAAAATTTTCGGTTGATTCTACCCAGTAGTTTTTGGTTGGTGCCCTATCAAATATGGAAAGTAAAAAAGCAACATAGATATATCGACAGAACGCCAATGCCAAAACTGATTTGCAAAATTTCGATCCAACAATTTTGATGTTGAAGATGCACCACGTTCTAGAAGGCCAATTGAAGCTGACGAAGACACAGTAAAGTCATTAATTGATGCAAATCGGCGAATAACAACTCGTGAGACCATTGAGAGATTAAATTTATCGAATGGACAACATGTAATTCAATAAAATATTTATTCACCGTAAGAAAATCGTGTTTCATTTTCATAAAAAGATACGAAATTACTTTCCGAACAACCTAATAGCTTCGCATCAGCTACCCAACAACGCAATCCCTAACCTTTGTGCGCGTGCACACGTTCGCCTGTGCGTTTCTAGTTGGAAAAAACGAGCGCCGATCTTACCCAGGCCGAGTCGTTGCATAAGTAGCAAGACACGGGAGCTAGAGTTCCTAGTTATCTGCGCGACGGCGAGTTGGTTATCTTTTGTTACGTAAAATCTCCGACAAACAGGTCTCACGAGATACCGAGGTCTGACCGGATTCTTCTCTCCTAACCTCTCGCGCACGCACGATTTCCATGGCGACAATTCCCCTCGGTCCTGGGATCGTTTCTTCGCCACGAACCACGGCCTTAATCGCCAGGACCCCGCCGTTCGCCCGTTCGGGGAAATGTTCTTTTATTTATCAGCCTCGACCCGAGCCGCCTCTAATGGTCATTAGGATGATAATCGAGTCGCATAATTTCACCGGCCGATTTAATTAAATCACGCGATTTTTCGCGTCGCCGGCTCGTTATCCGTGTTGCCGCGTGAGAAAAAAAAGAAATCGCGATTCACGGTTTCTTGTTTCTGGAAGAATTTTTGTTTTTGTTTTTTTTTTTTTTATTTCGTTCGCGTTCGCTTTCGTTTCTCGCTCGACGTGACAGGAATAACGCTACTGGACGGTCGCTGAAATTGTCGATTCGTTCGGTGGACTGAACGAAACGTGGTTCTTTGTTAATGTGCGACGAGACGGTGATAACTATTCATACACCGACGATTAATACGCAAATTCCAGGATTCTGCTTTGTTTGCCGTCACCTTTTTTACCGCCTCATGTCGCGGTGAACGGGAGTAGCTGCTCTGACGCACGTATAGGCGCCTGGGAGCAAAAGAACGTGACGTTTCCTCGGACACTTTTACGAACGCACAACGAAAACGGCGAAATAAAGGTCACGAGGAGGTTTCGTTAATCTTTCAGGTAACCCCTTTCGGTCTCTTTTGCTATTTATCAGTAGCTTATTATTGGTCTTTGACGCACATCTGCCGAATAATATTTCGAAATGTGCATATGCAAATTAGACATCGGTTACGTTCGGTTTAACTTTCAGTGTAGCTTCCTTTAACGCTAGTGCCCGACTAACCGACGATTCACAGGTGCTTACTTATAGCAAAGTGGACTGAAACTGAAAGTTACATTTGAAAGCGATCTTTATCCACACCGTTTTTTGAATGGCAAAACTTCCACAAGTGCCCCATGGTAAACTTACAAAGTCCATTCAGGAAATAACGAATTTCTGACCAACTCAGTAGTTTCACCGTCGAATAGCATTGAAATTGTTGAGATAACAGAAATATTTATTTCTACCTGAAAACTCTACATGCCGAAATGGTATAAAATGTTCGCACTCCCGCTTTCTATTGCGCCTCAGTCGTATAGACACCACCGATACATTTTCCAATAAATATATTTAGTAATTTTTTTCTACATAATCCCTCAACACAAATATTTCTAACAGATATTATCGAACACTAAAGCAGCCGCACGCAGTTACTCATAAGCACGTTTTTCCCGTCGAACAGGTCTTTTAACACTGTTTCTACTGACACTTCACGTGTACCTATTCCTATCGCGACATTCCCACGTAAAATAGACTACAAATATTTCTTCGAAAATAAACAATGAAAAAGGAAGTGAATTTTGAAAAATGTATTACACGTATATTTGAGGAAAACTCGTAAAGTTGAACACGTTCGTCGCCCGGCGTGATTCGGCTGAATTTCTCGCTGGGTCCAAACCCGAGACTCAGGGTGTAAATACTTATCATAATTGTGTTACAAATAAAATTAGTATAAATTACCTCCAAAATCGTGTTTTAATTAGAAAAGTGTCAACCGTTTACAAGAAACATCACCCAAAGCCGTCACCCAGATATGGGTGACGTGGCGACCAACGTGTTAAAGGCGATTCAACTACGTTGTGAATATGAAATTTTAATGAAAATTTTAAAAACGGTCGTTTGACCGGTCGTGGTAGGAATAGTGTTGACCTGTCCAACGTGTAAAATCTCCAAAGAACGTTAACGATCCCAGGGATCGTGACGCAAGACGGATTGCCCGTGCTAGCAAGAAGGCTCGCGTAAACCGGGACTCCCGTCGAGAAATAAGCCGCGTCGAAGTCGCAGACAGCGTTAATTGTTGCGTGCAAGGCCCGTGAAAATCCGATTGGGCCTCGGCCGGCTCCAGAAATTCCCCCTTCGTCGGCGAATCAGCTGATTCCTAGAACCAGGCGAGCGTCTACTAGCGCGGCGAAGCGACTTGGCTCGTTGCACGGTCGCGGTCGCGTGGTTTCAAGGACAAGGCAAGGTTGACACGCGCCGCCACTCGCGAACAGCAAGTGGGGGGTCTGGCTCACGGTCCCGTTTCCTCTTCCTCACGCCGCAACCTTCCACACTCTCTCGCTCTTTCTGTCGACCCGGCTCTCGCAAGCGTCGCCTGTACGCCTCGGTGCCCCGCGCAATATCCCCACGCGACCGCGGCGGTTGGTGACTGCCTGTGCTCGCAGGCCTCGCCGTCAATCTCTTACTGATAAGTGCTATCCGGTGACACGGAGCCGGAGCAACCGATGATTATCTTGGCCTCGTGGAAAAACGCTGCCGAAGGCTTCTGTTTCCTCTCTCCGACACTGACTGTTGACTCGCTCGGTGGTGCTACGTGCCGCGCGGATTCGGATAATTTACGAGGAAGCGATTAACCCGTTGGAAATCAAGTTTTTGTCGAGGCAACGCTCTGTTCGGTATTTTCTCCTGTTTCTGCGGTATTCTTCGAAGTATCGTGCAACTTAGAATGAGCATTCCCCATGCAGATTGTAATTTAAAGTAATTGTAGGAGTATGTAGTATTAGTTTAAGGTTGTTCAATTTTATTGGTAATTAGACAAATATGTACGGGAGAAACCCTTGATTGAGGAATGGGAAGACACTTAAAGTAATTGTAAGAGTGTGTAGGATTAGTTTAGTGTTGTTCAATTTTATTGGTAATTAGACAAATATGTACGAGGGAAAACCTTGATTGAGGAATGGGAAGACATTTATTTGCAGGCATTACTTCAATTTAACGCGATCGAAATCCGAAATATTCCCGTCCAGGATCTTCGTAGTATAATATAATTATAATAGATCCTTTGGTTGTAAAACGAAATACATAATACAGTTTAGGCTTTAACCATTTTAGTACCAAACGGCGATATATCATTGCGTATAACTAACTATTTGCATCGCGAGAGAGTTCTATCTCAAAATAAATATATAAAACGTTATAAATGTTTCAATTTTTTCTTTTATTCCGTAATATGCTTCTTGTTGAATTTTGTAAATATCATTCTTACTTCTGTAGGCAATTTGCGGATTAGGGCGGCATTTGCATAAGGAGAGCGGCAGAGATTAATAGCAAATGCCGATTGCCATTGCTTGTTTTGGGCGGCCCGCGGATCAAAGTCAATGTGTCGCCGCGTTCTCTTAGGTGCCGCGTTTTCTTTTCGGCGCCGCTACAAACATCGCCTGCGTTTGTAAGAATAAAGGGTCGCAGCCGTAAATCTGATCAAAGAAGATGCGAACAGCAGATGTCCCAAATGCAAAAAAGCGTCACCGAAGTTTGCACCGAGTAGGAATATCGACGGCGGGCATTTTTTTGAAGGTACTGATTGGTAAAGGCAGGAACCGCCTATCAGGCTAGATGCGAATAAATAGGGAGCCCCGCGAGAGGTCTTCATCTTTTAATCCACTTCATGCTAATCACAGATTTTATCTGCTCACTTCCGTAGCTAACACCATTTTACACATCTTAGCCGATAAGTCTGGTCTCACAGACAGGAGCGGCGCAACTAGCCAGCAATCTTCCCAAAAAAAAAGAAAAAAAAAAGGTCTTCATCTTTTAATCTTTAATCTTTAATCCTGAATCGTTCGTTAAATATCGTTGTATCAGCTTGTTGTAATAATCACCGTCATAATAGTTGCCGTTTTAGAGACTATCCTGACAGTAGTCTATGTAGAAAACCCGTTCGGTCAATAAATAATTCCTACAAATGCAAAATTGCTGTTACATAAATGACAGTGTGTGTTCTGAATATTTCGTGGTGTTCGCAGAAAAATTTCACGAGAAAAAACATGGCCTCGAGCCGGTTGAACCAGACGCGGTCTGTCTAGTAGTCTGACCGGCGACGTCCTATTCTACTTACATCGGGCGCACGAGGCACGCGTCGCGACGAGGTGAGCGACAGTATCGAGTTCGAGCGCCATAAGCGCGATACCAAAGGGCCACGAACCCGAAGGGACGAAGATTAGCCGTTTGTCTCGCCTCTCACGTACGCCGATCGTCTTCGAAGTTTTTTTCCGGGACGCGCGCCGTTTATCGTGCTGCAGTTCGCGAAACGCGGCCCTTTACTCGCGTGGCAAAAGAAGCCGGGCATTTTCGTGCGTTCCACGTGCCACAGAAATGGCCCCTTCGGGTTTCTTTTGGCCGTTGGACTTTCGGCCAACGAGCACGCTTACCGCTGCTCACCCTGAAGACCGACGCGAAGCCTTCTGTTTGGGAACGGCTATCGAACGCGGTACGAAACGAGTGGATTTTATATTATTGGAAGCAAAAGTTTGTTTAAAATAGTCGAGGAGGAATTGTTCTACTGTTACTTAAGCTATGTTTTAATCTTATAGATAGAAAGGGTTCTGTAGGTTAGAGATTAACCCTTTGAATCTGAAAAGCGACACTCACCAGTCAAATGATAGCGTTTTCGTAAATTTTGTAATTACAAGGATTTAAATAGTCATACTTATAGATTTCAGTATTGTTGATCTAAATTAAGTAAATTTTAATGTAAATAAGTAGAAGTACTTAAATAAAGTGGAAGTATTTTATTTAGGTACTTTGCAATTGGAAAACTTTGAACATGGTTTTATCTGACGATTGAGAATCGTCTTTTGAATGCATACTGAAAACCTCCGAAAAATTATAGATTGAAAATGTGATAAACAATATTGGTAAAGAAAAAGTTATTATATAAAATAGTAAATACAATAATGCAATCACTGAAT
>JAOPTO010000910.1:157406-221585 GCA_033822845.1 Tetrapedia diversipes
TTTTTCTACAAGCAAGGGAACGTTTTCTTTTCTCTCGATCACAAATTGATTGAGAAACCACCGGCACCTTTCTTCGGGCTGTATCAAAAGCAATCGAGTCGAACCGTCCGTTCGATATTGAATGCACGCGCGATACACAGCCGGGACGGCGGTCTATCGATGTTTCCCTTCTCTGAATGGCGGTTTTGTATTTCGAGAATGTTAATATGACGAAGCGTCTGCTAACGGCTGCCAGACGCTGAATAATCAAACGGAATACCTATGCGGATCGAATTTCTTCGCTCTTTGGAAGCAAACGATGTTTATTTCGAGGAACGACGGGGCTGGCAAATTTTCAATACGCGTCAGCGGTATCCGACTGAGAATCAACGAATTCGCACGTTTAATCCCCCCCGTTTGTGTAAAATTGACTTCCTCTTTCCTTTGAACCACTCCGTCGAGACTACAGCTGTCAGCAAAATTGATTTCATATTCGACTAAAACGGTGTTCATTTTTGAATTGCTGTAATTTTATAAAGAGAGGACTGTATAATCTTCCTAGGATCCATTTTAAAGGGTGAACCCTCCACTTTTACATCCCTGACTTGAATCCTCTTAAGAATCTTTCTACTGTAAGGAACGATTGAGAAAGTGAAGATAGCTTTCTCCAAAAAATTGAAAAAATTCAAATAGTTCTAGTGCGAAAGTGAAATTTTTCTTGTAGTCAAAACTACATCAAGTTCAAAGATCAATGCTTCCTCTTTGCAATAACCCTTTTAAGAGTTTTTTTAATGTTACTATACCCTGTACGAAGAATACACCTCTCGTATATATCCTTCCATTATTCTCTAACTATTTTTTAGCATAAGAAAAATTTCAAGAAAATTCGAAAATTTCAAAAGCGTAAAAAAGGAGAATCTCCCTTTTAAAACGACCCCAGAAATATTGTCGTACGATTTCTTCTTACAAAGTTACAACAATTCAAAGGTGGCCACTATTTTAATCGAACGTCGACTTAGTTCTGCTAACAACTGCATATCCTAATCTTTAATTCTTTTTCTTTAATTCTTTCTTGTGGAAACAAGAGTCATCGAAAGGTGCATTCGCAAACGTTAAGCTGCATCTACACCAAAGCAACATCGAGGAACATTATTCCCCATTCTCTATATTCAGTCATACGTTAGAAACGTTTTGGCGCATGCATCGGCAAGAAGCGACAAAATGGCGCTCGACGTTGCTTCAGCGTAGTCGCTGCAGCTCGATATCGGTACGGTTGCGAAATAAGCGGGACCGATTTCTCGGATTCAGCCCCGGAACACATTGTTCCGCTATTCTTAGAACGGATCAAGCTTACTTACAACGTTGTCTACATTTGCATAGGCAGGCCTGTGGCGCGCAGAGGCGAGCATACATCAAATCGTATCGATCTACGCCAGTCACGATCGGCCATTGTTCCTGTAAGCTCTCTCGCGTCTGCTGACACTTCGTACGGAGACCTTGCTCAGCTGCGTGTAATCCGGTATTTACATTATTCCCGGGTGCCCGCACGAGTCACCGATCGCGAGCGAACTGACTTAGGCTAGTGTTGTGGCGCCTGCTGTGACTTCTCCGTTCGAAGGACTTTTATCGACAAATGCCGAAACGAAACTCGCTCGTTTGCAACCTTCGAGCAACGCAATTGGGGGAATCGAAGGAGCGTGTACAGGTATTTATGTGAGGCTAGCTGTTGACCATGGAAGTACTTTGATTTCAGTTTTAACCCTTTACACTCGAGAGGTGACCGTTAGTCGTCTAATGATACTAACTTCAAAAATTTTCAAATTCGAAATATTTGCTAAGATTCGCCTATATTAAATGTTCTTTAGCTTAGTTAGGTTGTATTTGTGATATAGTGTACGAATACTTTTTGGAGCCACTGTAGGTCTAGTTTCTTCGGGGAGCCTCGGAAACGAGGCGCACGCTCGCCGCTTTCCGCTTTGCGCCTCGTGGCCGTGTGTGGGTCGAGGAACCGGAGTTATTTATGAAGCGTGCTCCACGGGGAGAGGCGCGACCATGAGGCCGGCCTCTATCCGATGCTCTTGTTTCGTTGTTTGCCGCCGGCCGCGTAATAACCGAGCAGGAAAAGCGCGACACGTGCGCGCGCTACCCGTGCGTGCGTCTTCCGGTTGGCCGCGTGCGTATTCGACTGATCGAACCCCACGTGGCACAGTGGACCAAATCGCCGTTCTAGCTAATAACAAGTCCAAAAATGAGTATTGTTGTGGATCGAAGGAAAAACCCCTTAACACGTTAAGTGCCACGCCGGTCCATAGGGACCGGCCACAGATTTTAGATTCATGTTACAGCTGCACGCGGGTCTGCCCTCGCATATTAATAGTGAAACTAAAAATTTCGCTTAGGGGACATCGGTTTGTGTTCGGTCAATACTTTAAGAAAAAGAATACAATATAAAATAGTCAATGTAATTTATTAAAAGAAGATAAACAAAGGTTACAACATTTCGTGTACCACTTCATGTAGTCTAGGTCTGAACGGAACGGCAACCGAAACAGGCTGGACACTTAACGTGTTCATTATTAATCCTTACTTAACACATTGTATGCCGGTGGCATCTGAGGCATTTAAAACTGTAGGTGAAGAAAATATTTAAAATTTTATACATTATTGTAAAACACTAAAATTTGTTTGCATATTCATTATATGCAATTTAACGATAACGAAAAATAGAAACAAACAAATCGCCAAACAAAAGAATGTTGTATTATCGCAAACCCGGCGCTAAAGCAACAGACTTCCAAACCCGCGTTTTCGCGGGGCCGGCATACAATGTGTTAAATATAATACTTTATAACTTAACTTTAACACTCAATTTTAATATTTCACCTTCTGTGTTCCCGCACATTTTACACACGTGTAAATATCGATAAGTACGAATTTTTATCAGCTAGAACCAGCAATTTGGCCCACTGTGCGTGGGTGAACGCGCGGAAACCCGCACCCGTGACCGGCGGAGTCGTCGCTCGCGAACAATGCCATGCTTGTTCGGCTGCCTCCTAACCGATGCTGGATTCCTGCGTGACACTGACCGGCCTCGTGATGAATTTCGACGCCGGCCCGAGAGACCGCCTTCCCCTTGACGCTAATGAGGCACTTGGTCGGATCGCGATGTGTTTGACCGAGGTTCGCAGCCTGGAATGGTGTCTCCGGGGACTCGACGGTGTTTAGCGGGATTAAGGGAGAATTTTGGGAGGCTCGAGATGCTTTGATGACTTTCAAGTGTCGCGGAGAATTTCCTGGCAGGGGGTTGGTTCGGGGAGATTAAAAAAGAATCTAGAGGGAAATTCGTGATTGTTCGGTGGTTTCTGTTTTTGGGGATTCGAAGAAGAATTTTGTTATTAAAGAAGATTAAGAAAGGTTAAAAAAGAGTTTGTAATTTTTTGATGATTTTTGTACGCTTTTGAGGATTCGTTGGTGTTCACAGAGATTAAAAAGAAATTTTCAGAAGTTCGTTATCGTTTGGTGGTTTTGATACGTTTCTGCGGACTTGACGGTGTTCAGCGAGATTACTGATGAATTTTGGAAAGTTTAGGATTTTTAGGGACTTTTGTAACAGCTAGGTCTATTCACTTGCAAGTGGAAATAACAGATTATTTGAAAAAGTGTTGAGGAGACTCTGAGGGTAGTTTTTTAGACCATATTTCGGAAATCTTCAGAATTCCAACTAGTTATTCAGTGCTACATCACAGTCCTTCTGAATAACCCTGACGTCGTCACTTCAACTATAACCCACTCGTTCACTTTCCTATGTCTAACCTCTATCTTGAACAATAATATGTACATCAAGCTCGTGTCGATGGCAATTAAAAGCGTTTCGTGGCAATACCAGTTTCGGGACGATGATTACTCGTCGGCCAGCCCGCGAGGGCGATTACTCATTCGAAACAATTTACCGTACGCTCCGCGATGTTTAATTCGAGTCCAACTGGACGCATTCCGAGATCGTGCAGCATCTCGTGCCAGCCAGCCGGCCAGCGAGACGCGTCGAGCCGATCCGCGAGCAGAAACGTGGCGAGTACCGGATCCAAATAAGCCGAAAGCACGCCATTAGCGTATGTAAATATCTCGTTCAGACAGGAATCAATTACCCTGGTCGTCCTCCTGCGATCCTTGCGCCGTTCCATGCATAGCAATGAGGCATCGGGGAGTCGTGGGGGAGGGGGAGAGGGGCGACAGAAACCGGGGGCCAAAACACAGCGACGAGCAACCCACTTAAGACGTAATTGCGCGTAAAGCGTTCGACGATTCCGCGAACCACGTCTCGAAAGGTGCGAAGGCGAGAATTTTAATTTGCCGCCCGTTTAAACTACGGATAAACGGTCCGGACATTGCGCTGACGTTTAATCCGGCGAAGGAATTTCCTCGAACACGAATATCCTTCCAAGTACCGCGAGAGATAACACGCTTTTCCCACAGGCTAATTTCGTTAAAGGGTGTGTTTAAGCACGTGTCCCGTCGAGCTTTACACGATCAGCTGTTACAGTGTAATGGCCCCGCCTGATTTATATTGCACCCTCGAGACGAGAATCCTTGAGCGGGCTTCTTTTTAATTTTCGAGGGCGCCGAGAGGCGTCGAGGCTCAAAATCGAACGTTTCGAGGCGAATTTTTTCTAAGAACCGGTTAATATATTGAATAGCAAATAATCTTGAGACGTTATTTTTCTAACGGCGTTTTATAATCCTAGCGGTACTGTTAAATTATAAACAAGGCTGCATCGAACATCATCATTTTTGGAAATTTGGTAATTTTTACGTGGAACGAATTTAAAAAATTGGATTTCTAAATCATATATTTGTCTCCCTAAAAATTCTATTATCTTCCGTTTCATCAACACCCCTGTTCAATTTCCAACTACAATGGAATGGAAAATTGTCCCTTACCAATACATTTTATCACCTATAAATTCGAACGAGAATTCTACCCCTAGAATCGAACGCCTTCCAATTTCACGACTCCAAATCAAGCCGGATCATAACTTAGGGCGCGAAACGATCACCCGGAGCATTTTATTTCAACGGAACGTTTCGAACCGCAAAACCGAGCTCGCGCTGGTGATAAACAAAATCGCAAGGTAAGAGCTATCGGCGCACGAGCAGTTAACGTTTCAAGGCGAGCCATTTACGGCGCAGAAATGAAAGTTTTATCACTTTTCGTCAGCGTGCACGGCCGAGATCTTGATTAACCAACGAGGGGAGGATTTTACGACTTAGAGCAGGATGATCGCTGATTCAACTCGGTAGTCCGTGGACGATGTCTATTGGACCAGGCGCGAATTATGCTTGGAAATTGCCTTCGAAGAGAACTCCCTCTCTCTCTCTCTCTCTCTATGACCGTGAAATTCGCGAAGCTTTTTACGAGCCATTAAACAGCCACGGAGTTATTTATTTCTTTGCTCTGGCGAGCGAACGAGGGCAACGAAAATGTTCTGCGAGCCACAGGAAAAATCTGACCACCCTTCGTGACCTCGATCTTCTTCAGAATGCCTTTGAAATCGTCCCTGCTTCTCCGCCAGGAGGAAATAGAAGGATTGAACGCGAACCCGTGCAGAAATATGCTACCGTTCAGAAGAAATTCGGACGTTTGCACATTTTTAGGAAAATTACGTTAAAATTCTAGGGGAATAATTTAATATTTTCTGTGATATAAATAATTATATGGTATGGATATAAATTTCTTTTCATCCTAAGTATTTGCGAATGCCAGATGATCTTTGCTCGAAACTGTAGATATTCGAAATACGACTATTCTTTTTGATGTTTAAGCTCGAATATCACAAAGAACGAACATTGGCGCAAACTGTTATCATTTTTAGCATAATCTCGAACTTTTAAGAAACCACATAGCAGGTACATTTTCTAGGGCACGAAAAATGTCAAACAGACGGAAGTACAGTACTATGTCTGTTGGTACGCGTGTTCCTAATGCAATCTAGTCAGAGAACGTTGGATCCCCTTGTTGAGGAAAACGACAATGTTAACAAATATAAATGTATTTATTTGGTGTAATAATTTTCCGATACCATTCACACGTCCTATTCTCAATCAATCTCCAAACAAAAGGTATACACTCACGATCCTCATTTAACTTTTTTCATTCTCTACTCCATTCACTCATATTTTTATCCTTCTTGTTTTTCCATACATTGCTTCTCATTCTAATTTCTTGACCGTTCATTCTAGAATCTCTTTCACACAAACAAACATACACACGTCAATAAATTAGCAATCACCCTCACACCCTTCTATGATCACTCTGTACTCTTTTGTTTTGTATATCCGTTATTATATTTTTTCTGTCACCGACGTATCGTTTCTGCGCGCTTTTTTTTCATCTAGTGTACGTGCTTACAATATCCTTTATTTATTAAAATATTATATGTAGGAATGCGATCGAGCGGATGCGAGTTTGGGAAAGTCTGAAGAGTACTTGAGTTGGGCGATTGTCGTGCAAAAGTATTGGACGGTGAAGGCAGAAAGCTTTTGACTAACGTAGAAGAAAGGTTTTGATTGTGAACGTAGAAAGAGTGTTGAAGTTGCTAAGCTATAAAGTCGTTTAAGTTGTTTTTGTTAAATTGTTTTAAATATACTTTTATTAAATTTTTAATCGCTTCACTTTTATTTTTCACACCTGAATTCCATCTTCCGTTCTACATTTTATAGAACTTTCCTATGTATATAATCAGAATTATTCATATTCTCACGAATTCCTTAACACGTTGAGTGCCACGTCAGTCATCGGTGACCGACACTGAACTTTTCATTCAGGCCACGTCAGTCATCGGCGACCGACAGTGTAAAGTATGATATAAAACTAAACGTGTTTGATGAATGTCCATATAAGTATTTCCTTCCAAACGTAAATATCTTCCACTACGATAAGAAACAATGGCTCTAATATGTTTAAACACTTGCATCGAGTAAATTCTGATTTGCTAGTATCGCCTTCGCATTGCTGTACCACGATACCCGATGGGGAAATCGCTATAAAACCGCGTGGCACTCAACGTGTTAACACTATTCCTACCACAACCGGTCAAATGACCGTCTTTAAAATTTCGATTAGAATTTCATAGATGCAACGTAATCGAATCGCTTTTAAACTTTAGACTTTTTCTCAAACATACGTATAATACATTTTTTAATATTCACTTCTTTTTTCATTGTCTATTTTTTAAGAAAAATTTGTAGTCTGCCTTGCGTGGAAATGTCGCGGTAGGAATAGGTATACGTGAAGTGTTGGTAGGAATAGTGTTAACCGTTTGCGTACCAGAGGGTTTTCAAAAAACACGATCGAAAAACGCCAAGGAGCGCGATCGCGCTCTTTCGATCATGTGTTGAAAAAAGCCGAAGAGCGCGATAACGCTCCTTTGATTATGTGTCGAAATATTATTTGTTCTTTTAATTTTTCATATTTTTAATTTGTAACTTATTGTTTTATGAAATACTATTGTATACATATTCTTATACTAGCTGATGGCGATGCGACGTACATGCGTCTAAAAGTTTGAGCGCATTTTGGCAAATTGTAAGCGCACTGTCAGTTGTCTGTATCGGTCAAATGCACTGGGTTTTCTTGACAGGAAATCGGAAGAGCGTGAAAGCGGCTCGTGGTACGCAAACGGTTAAACTAACAATGTCTGTTCGAGGAAAGAATGAAATTGTACCATTTCGCGAAGAATTCCAAAAACCAACATAAATCTCCCGCGTTATTTTTTTGAGCGAAGAAAAACGCGTTCTCGGGAACACCTTGTGAGAACAGTTCCTCTTCTCCTTTCCTCGTTTTTTTCCTTCTCTGTTCCTTCCGTTGTGAAACGAAGGGTGTTCCAGAAAACTCGCTGGAACAGAAGTATAATTGTGCTGATCGCTGTTGCACTCACGTTCGAGACGCATGATAATTTCACTGTGCTGTTCATAATTATTCCTTTCCCCGCGATAAGTATACCGGTCGCGACTCCACACCGGTGATTAAACGTACGAGTGAGGTTGTTGAAAAAAATTAATGTCCACCCGATGATGTCGTGGCTTCAGTCATTTCGAGTCATTGCTTTCAGGTGATTTCTTAATGCGTTTAATGCGTTCGATCTCTTCTTTTTTCCTTTCTTCCTTTTTAATCACGAACGCTGCACTCCGTTGCAATCAGAATGAATATTCAGCGAAACCATAGCTCATTCATAATTCAAAAGGTGGTCAAAACGGTCACACGTGCATGCGTGTGCGTACGTGGGTCTTGTTTCAAACAAACACCAGTGGAAACAGCGTATAAAATACCAATGAAAATCATCGTAAAAATAATAAATTTCATTCCCTACTTCAAGCTTTCTCCAATCCTAACAAAAGCATTTTGAAATGAACTTAATCTTCTCAACGATGGCTAAGATTTGAAAATCATCGAATAACCCCGAATTCATCTCCACTTATTATCAAAGAAAACAATATATTGGGTTGGAGGGAAAGTTCTGTCGTATTTTCCGTTTCCATTAATTCATGTGGAACCCAAACACTTTGCTTGAACACAAACCCAACAGATTTAATGTGATCTCCAACAGTTGTACGATGAATGTCAAACTCTTGTGCAATTTCTCGACTTGTTAAACGTGGATTATTTTTCAACATGGATCGCAAAATATCATTATCGATCTTGGATGGTCGTCCATATCGATCACTTTATTGGAAGCTCAGATCCCCGAAACGAAATTTGCTGAACCATCTTTGACAAGTACGAACATTTACAATATCTTTTCCAAATACCGCACATAAATTTTTACACGCAACCGATGTGTTGCTTCCTTCTTGGAATTCACACAAAATGCAGTGTCGTAAATGCACTTTATCTATTAACATGTTTTCCGCTTTAAATATCACAAGTAAATGATGAACGGTAAAAAAGAACTCCTTTTATATTATACAGCAGGCAAAAAAAAACAAAACAAATTCCCAATGACTCACTAGCCAGACGTTTTTTTTATTTACAAGAAAAATTACAGGCCTATTTAAAATACGACAGAACATTCCCTCCAACCCAATACATATCTCCGTACAATACATTTCAACGCGCAGGAAGTCTCTCTCTCTCTAACATCAATTATTCTTCTATTATTAATGCACCCGACCTAAAACAAATTCAAATCAACGCAACCAAACCCACAAGCCTCCTCGGAACCTCCAGCTCTGAATTCCTCCAGGCAGATCGATCAAACCCTCCGGGCACCCTAATAAATATCGGTCTCCCGAAGATTCCTACGAAATCGTAGCGCAAAACCGTGAGAGACCGAGCTGGGTACCGGACGCGTTCCAGGCGGGAGCAAAAGGTAGCAACAAACGAGCGGTCGCCCCTTGGACATCAAACGGAGCGCGATACGATAGATGTAGCGCGCGTTCACGAATCTTACATCCGATTCCCCGGCCCTCTGCGATCCGTCTGCGTTAAAGGCTCCCGCCCTGGTCCGGATGTCAATCTTCCTCCATCCGATCCCCTATCTCAGGACGATCCAACGTTGGTTCGTTCGCCCTCTCCCTCCCCTTCGTCGGAGGCTCGCGAACGCTAATCCGGCAAGATCGATCCCGCTTGAAGAGGAGGAGGAGGAGGAGGAGGTGGACGCACAGCAACGAAATACGATCGCGAGGAGGATCGCGTACCGGCCGCGGAGAACAACGGGGACGGGTTCGTAGGAACGGAAGATAAACATCGGATCGAAGGATGTCACGACGACGAGAGAGGCAGCCCTCGTCTCTTGGCCAACGTCCGTCAATCACGCGGCGGAGTCGGCGACAAACGTGCAACGCAACACGCTGCTGCGTCTCTGTTTGCTTCGTGCTCCAGCCTCGTTCCTATCCACGGATTATTCCACCCAGACGCACCACGGACGGGGCAAACAGACGATTACGAGGGAAACAGTCGGAATACATTCTCCGGGCAGCGGCGAGCAGCTTGTTCCTCGAATCCCCTCCAACAACGGACCAGCGCGTGGCTGGGATCCTCTGGTGAGTCAGCTTCGGTTTCTTCGCTGCGAACTCGTGGACTGGCTGGGAGAAGATTGTTCTGGAGCGGTTTTCGAGGATTTGGTAGAGCGTTTGGAGAAAAAAATTGGTTGAGGGCAAGGTTTAACGGAGACTGGTGTGAGATTTTTGGAGAGAGAGTCGGTTTTGTTTGAATCTTTAGAAATGAATTTTGAATGTTTAGAAAAATTGTTCTGGGTTGGTTTTGGAGAGATTTGGTGGAGCGTTGGACAAGGAAATTGGGGTTGGTTGAAGTTTTATGGGGAATGGCGTGAGATTTTTGGAGGGTGAGTCGATTTTGTATAGTTTTATTTTGAATCTGTTGATCAGTTCGAAAAAGATTGTTCTGGAGCGGTTTTGGAGAGATTTGGTGGAACGTTGGACGAAGAAATTGGGGTTGGTTGAAGTTTTATGGGGAATGACGTGAGATTTTTGGAGGGTGAGTCGGTTTTGTATAGTTTTATAGTTGAATATGTTGATCAGTTCGGAGAAGATTGTTTTGGAACGGTTTTGAAAGATTTGGTGGAGCGTTTGGCGAAGAAAATTGGTCGAGAGTAAGGTTTTATGGGGAACGGCGTGAGATTTTTGGAGGGTGAATCGGTTTTGTATAGTTTTAGTTTGAATCTGTTGATCAGTTCGGAGAAAATTGTTCTGAAGCGGTTTTAGAAGATTTGGTGGAGTGTTAGGTAAAAGAAACTTAGGTAGGAGAAAGTTTGTTAAACAGTGGAACGAAGGAGAGTTAATTTTTGATATTTTTATTTTAAGCTCGTGAAACGATTCAAGGAAACAATTCTGATTTAATTTTGCACGCGCAAAATTTCACCGTTTAATAGTAAGAGACAAATTCAAGGAAACGATTAATATAGATTGAATTTTTGCACGATTCAATGTAATAATCCAACTTTTTACTAACAGCGACCAACAAGAAATTGTCTGCCGACAAACTTAAAATTCCTTTGCCCGTCTGACTATTCCACTGTAAAAAGAGCGAACAGTTAAATTAGCATAACTTCGGCTTGGCCTTTTGATATTCAAAAAATTCAAAGAATCGAGAGGCACAGGCTAACTCTTGCCCGAGGAGTCGCGAAACGTTTCACGTCTGGGCAGCCGCGATAATTCATTCGTTGATAAAAAGCTGATGAAAATGTGGCTTCGGCAACGGACATATTTGGCTCGTTCCCCGTTGGATCGCGGCGTCCCACGGTTTGCCAGAACCGTCAAAAAACCGAATCTAGATGCGATCCTGAGCGGGCTCCCCGTGCCCAGGCGCAGGCTCTCCCCCAAACAAGGCTGCCCTCCCTTTCCAGCTCTACGAATCTCACCATGGTCACCATTGTCCATCGTTCCAGAGAATCAAACATCCTTGATGCTTAACCCTTTTAGCACCGAACGACGATGTATCGTTCCGTCTCCGTTGGAGCCTTATATTTATGTTATTCTTATGATTTTCAACAAACATTGAAACACAATTGGCATCGTTTCATTCTCCATTTATTTCGCAATATGCAGCTTTCTAAATTTTGTTAATATCACTCCTACTTTAGTTTTCACAAGAATTTTCGCAAACCTTTGCGAATTCGTCGATTTAGCCCGGTATTCTATGCTCTTTTCGCTCGGTGCTAAAAGGGTTAAACATTTCAGCATCATTCACAAATATTCATCCACTCCTTTACTTTATCAAAGAGAAAAAAGATTTTCACTTTCAATAGAAATACTATGTTCCTTTTCCCATACATGAATTATTTTCTTACAAGATACATATGCCTACATTATTTCAGGGTACATTAAAATAAATTACTAAACAAAACAGATAATAGATAAATAAAAATTGTTGCAGCAAAAAGCATATAAAAATTAATTTTGCCCGCAATCTTCCTAAACTAATTAAAAATACATTATCTATCACAGAAAAAGAACCATTCTCTTTTCTCTATATAAGCAGTTATCGCCGCATTAATTTTCATTCGATCCATCTAACACATTTAACATCCTTACTGTTATCGTTGTTACCGACCACTTTTTCCCATGCCCGCCTTCAACGGCTAGACAGATATTTATGACGAATAGCGCAAGCATTCTCCCACGTACACGCGTCCGCGCATCGGAATTCGGGGTGAAAAAAAGCGAGCGACGGTGCTCCTTCTACGCGGCAAACCAAAAGAAAAAGATAATTATCGGTCGCTACCAGAAGGGCGCACGATCGTTCCCGAGCACCGAGAACCCGAAGAACCGCTCCTCTCGGTCGAGCAACATCTGTCAATCGATCGGTACGCGAGTTCAAGCGAACAGTGTCATCTTATTAATATCTGCCCCCTTTTTTCGCCGCTCCTCCCCCCTTGGCCCCTTCTTCCCAATACCAGGAGGGACCCTTCTTCGTCCAAGCGCCGGTCGATTCGATATCCCGTATTGGAGTTTCGAGCGTTCCTTCCGATATGCCAGCCGGCGACAAAAACCGGCAAGAATGCTGCGCGCAGCCCGATCCGGATAAAGGGGTGGGCACGTCACCCTTCCGAAACTGGTCACAGGGGACAACAGCGGGACCACTGTATTAAATATTGACTCGATCCGTGCGAGCAGCTGCCGCTTCTTCGCGATCGATCCGAACGGACCACGGCCGCCGATCGGTGTTGCGTTTCTGTCGGCTCGTTTTCGGGACCGCCTTGCGAAACTCGCCTTTTCGGGCGGGCCACGTCGGCACGTGCAGTTTGGCGAAACGAGCGACGTTTCAGGGTGAGCTTGTCGAGAAGGAGACGCACTTGAAACGGTTGGTTTTCGTTGGGAAGGGTTAACGTTTATCCTGGTTTCAGACGAAATTTGGGCGTTTCGTTTGAATTGATGCAAGAGATTATATGGAATCACTGGTGGGTAAGGCAAAGATACTTTATTTAACCCTTTGCACTCGGCTGTTCCCTCTCATGGGACATAGTAATCCTAACATATGATAGTTTCGCAAATTTTCAGACGTTAAATAGTCATACAGTAGTGGACAAAAGTTCAAGACGATAGGACAATATAAAACATAATTTTATGGTATGCAAATATTGTTCATATACTTATTTTTATTGTTATTATAGTAAAACACTGTTTATTGATTAGAATAGAATACGAATTTTATTTGTCGTGCTATTTCTTATTAATTAATAAATTTGTTTTCTACAACCCTTTCGTCATAAATTTTTGTCCGCTACTGTATATGTAAATTTTAGTATACGACTTAACTGAACTAAATGAAGTTTAATATACGTGAATCATAACAAATATTTTAATTTGAAAATTTTTGAAGTTAGTATCATTAAACAACTAATAATAGTCACCTCTCGAGTGCAAAGGGTTAATACTAGGTTTACAAGATCGGTCAATTTGATGGGTTTCGAATTTCGTGAGCAAAATTTGCAAAATCGATTGCCATTGCTCTTAGCAATTTTTGCTAACTTTTATCGATGGAGCGATGCAAATATACACAAATCTATTTCCCTCTCAGTTGTGCAATTTCAAATTCTGTTCGATGTATACCCTATTCCTTGGTATATGTATGTTGAAAATAGATATATAAGAGATGACCGTAAATGTTAATGGTTAAACGGAATTCGCGGTTCGATTTAAAAATATGTAGGCTATTACACGTTTGTTGGAGTGTTCAGGAGTGATTGTGATACGAACAACAACAATGATCTACTACGATTCATCGCGACCGATAAAAATACATCAAAGACGACCCTTGTACCATCGAAGTACAGCTGCCTGGATAGCGCGTGGCACTCGGGGTGTTAGATTCGACCCTTCGTAGATCCTCCTTGCGACACAACAATCTCGAGTGTCGTGCAGATAAAAAATTGCCTCGTTCTCTTTTTTTGCCCACACACGACAAACGTACACGCACGTGGTCGAAATTTTCATCATCTTACTCTATTTCCTGTCTTGAACCCAAATTTGATTGCGTTCAATTACAATATTCAACTACATCGAATTTCAAGCGATGAAACTGTACAGTACGCATAACTGTCCTAAGGATTAAGGCAAACCTGGGTTTTTTTCCTGATTTCCCCCGGTTTCCTTATTTTATAGTTTTCAAGTCGTTTCCCTTTTCGATGGCAGCCAATAGCCGCCTTGACATGCACTTCTATGGTTCCCATCAGGTGATCGAAGTAATTTCCGAGAGAAGCTTTATTTTTTAACTAGTAATAAACATAGTTTATATTTTCTTAGTACCAGCGTTTTAACTCCTTAATGCACAATTAAAAAAAAAAACTGGCAAAAGAAATCAATTTTTTTCAATGTAAACAAACACAATTTAGAACATTGTTTCGGCAAGAAAATTAAATGAATTCAATTCTCGATTACATTCGAGCGTAAAAAATTATAGCAGCATAAAATACAATAGCGTTCGAGTTAATTCGAGCGTGCACGTTAAGGGGTTAATGTCAGTTCACAAACACATCCCTAAATATTGAAAGACGTTGATTCAATTTAACACTTTACCGACCGGAAGCCTATTAATCGGCTTTCACATGCTTAATCTGTAAATTTTGTGCTGTTTCCTTACGCAAACATGACTGCTTCGAGCGATATCATACATATACTGTAAAGAAACATTAAACTATCAATTACGCGATTAAAATCATTGCAATCAATTCATTAGCGATGCATCCACGTTAAAATGAGCCGGTCGGGAGTATGCATGGAATAAGTTAAACCACGAGCGGTCTGTAATGTGTTAAAAATTAGGAATACGTGAAGTAAAACGGAACGAACCGACGTTCGCGAACGTTTTCCAAAAGTGCGAGTACTGCGTTTGCACGGTTTCAAGCATCGAATGACCTTGGAGATCCTGAAAAGCGTTCAACCGTGTCCGATAAAGTTTCCGCCTGACTGTTTCAAAGCGTGTAAGACACACTATGTACACCTCCGATCGAGAAAGACAAGTCGCTCGACCCGCGCCTAACAAGTCCCTTGTTCCCCGGACGATTAATATCCGTAAGCCCACGTGGCGCGACACGCGGATCATCCACGGGCCATATTCCTATGGCTGGCGACGCATAAGGAGCACGAGGAACGCGGGAACGCCTAATTAGATGCTCGTAGGCCGGTCATTCTCAGCGCCTACCCCCGTCCTTTTTATCATGCCTCTCGAAGCTCTCGTGCCTTCTCAAGTGGGCCGACCTAACCGTGCGTGTGTAGGCTTTAAGGAGGCTCTCCGATCGAATTTATTCCGTGAACCGTCCGCAGATCGTGAAACATCACCTTCTTTGGCCTTTTTCGAGTCCTGCCTTGCGATTAAGCATTGTTGCAACACGATTTCGCCTATCTTTGTGCTCGAAGATCTGAAGGTAGCATTTGAATCCTGAATTGGTAGACGTTCGTACTAATTAAGTAGTAATTAAGTATCATAATTTTATCAAATTTCAGCGAACTGAAAACAGTTCCGCCAATTGTTCATTTCGCTGTGTCGAAATTTGTGACCTCAACTAAAGTTCTACCGACAGTATATCCGCTGTGAGGCAATTGGTAGACAACTAGAGTATGAGGGTTAAAAGTGGTTAGATCTTTTATTAATTAGGAAACATGTTGAGAAAAGCTTCTTCTTTTGTCATTTTTGCTTCCTTTTTAATTCTTGTAAAATACTGTTTCGCGTTATGATTTGACATTAACGAACGAAAGTTCAGAACCAAAAAGTTACCAGAAATAAAACAGATAATTTATACACGAGAGATAGCAGAATAAGTAAATTTCGTGTTTCGTGCTAATTAATAAGTATCGTACATTTCATAAGTATCATAATTTTATCAAATTTCAGCGAACTGAAAACAGTTCCACCAATTGTTCATTTCGCTGTGTCGAAATTTGTGACCTCAACTAAAGTTGTATCGACAGTATATTCGCTGTGAGGCAATTGGTAGACAACTAGAGTATGAAGGTTAAAAGTGGTTAGATCTCATATTAATTGAGAAAACATATTGAGAGAAGCTTCTTCTTTTGTCATTTTTGCTTCCTTTTTAATTCTTGAGAAATACTGTTTCCCGTTATGATTTGACATTAACGAACAAAAGTTCAGGACCAAAAAGACAGCAGAAATAAAATAGATAGTACAATAAACGAATTTCATGTTTCATACTAATTAATAAGTACCATACGTTTCATAAGTATCATAGTTGTATCAAGTTTCAGCGAACAGAAAACAGTTCCACTAATTGTTCATCTCGCAGTGTCGAAACTCGTGACCTCAACTAAAGTTCTACCGACGGTATATCCGCAGCGAGGCGATAACAGTGATCCGGTCTAGCTACAAATTACAGCTCACTCCATTCCCGCATCCTGCTCTAACGCCGAGAAAATGTCACGACCGAGCAGCACGCGACGACCGCGGAGCTAGCAAAACGGGCCGAAGAACGACACGATTACCCAGTCACCAAGCCAATCACGTGCCGTTTCAATTGCCCCTGACTAAGAGGCGCGGCGTGCACGGGCACAGCGACAGCCTTCGAGATTAAAGAAGATAACTTTCCATTAACCTCTTCAGCGCCGGTGCACGTCTTCGAGGCTCGCGTGACGAGCGTCGTTCCCGACCTTGTCAAATTAAAACGGTCCCGTTCCCTCTGTCTCTGCGACCGTTCGCAACCGTTCCTCACGATCGGGAGGGACGGGGAGGACAAAGGAGAAGGAGAGAATGCGACTGCTCGATTTCGCTTCTCGTTCCTCTTGCGAGAGCGCAGCTCGCGTTTCGTCCGCTTCATTGCCGTGGCATTAGCAATTTTATTGGCGGACCGCGGGTTCATGGCGACAAAATGGCCTCGCGGTTAATTTCCGAGCATCGCTTTCGCCAGCCGTCGTATTTCCACACTGCTACATCAACTGATAACTCGCGAAGGGATGGTTATCGGAATGTTGCTGTTCGATAAGTGAACGCTGCGAAATGGTACTCTCGTTAAGCCTTCGTTAGTTTTTCCATTAACCCCTTAATGTGCACACTCGAGTTAACTGGAAACTGGCCAAACTGTGCACACTCGAGATAATTCAAGTGACAATAAAATTTACAACACAATAAAAATTTTGATTATTTTTGTATTTTTTTAATTTTCTTGCCAAGGCAACGTTCTAAATTGTGTTTTTTTTTTTTACATTTAAAAGAATTGATTTTTTTCGGTCGGGTATTTTTTTCTTTAAACTGTGCATTAAGGGGTTAACTGTACTATTGTTGTATCGATGCAACTATGAAATATGCTTGCCATATAATTTTACAAGTGTCAATTGCTGATTTGAAGTCATACATAAAATTAAGAACTTCATCGATAAAACTAATCAAATCGTACAAAAATTTTAATATTGTATTCAAAAGGGCTTGATCCATTAAAATAAATAAATAAAATGTGATCGATACATCAACGATCGTAAAACTGGTTTAACAAAAGAATTGCATTTCGATTTTTTTCCTTCCTTACACACGTTGCACTGCACACCGGGTAGGCCGGACGAGCCCACACGACAGTTTTCCATCGTGTATCGCCAAATACGACCGCTTATACACGGCCGAACCCACACCTCAGCCGAGCCCACACGTGGTTGCGTTTCTGCATTGTCGCCCTAGCAGCGGGCCACCGGCCGAGATCTAGTAACCCGTGCAAATGCGCGTCGATCGAAGCAATCGATGATCGCTTCAAGATTCCGCGGGATCGGTTATTCCCGATCGCGATCGCGATCGCGCGCGTCTGGGAATTTCGAATCGACGCGGTTAAACGAGAGAGCGTGAGATCATTCGGTGATCCACAGTCGAGAAATATCGAGGTTGGCTGGATCTGGGTCGTTTATGATAAAGTCGCGTCGAACCGCTGCGCGGTGGTCGGAGATCGGTATCGCAATGTTTTCTGTACGAAATCAAAATGCAGGCGAAAGTGTGGAACTTACATTGAAAGCGAATCCTTTAAATTTCCAAGGCAGATGTTGGATACTTTGGGATTGCACTGTCTTAAATTCACGACTCGATTTATTTGATACCTTCTAGTTATTTTACAAAATATGCAATTCTAGGAAATAGAATTCACAATGCAACGAAAGCAATCTTTGGTCGTCGGAAGTGTGGAACTTACATTGAAAGCGAATCCTTTAAATTTCCAAGGCAGATGTTGGATACTTTGGGATTGCACTGTCTTAAATTCACGACTCGATTTATTTGATACCTTCTAGTTATTTTACAAAATATGCAATTCTAGGAAATAGAATTCACAATGCAACGAAAGCAATCTTTGGTCGTCGGAAGTGTGGAACTTACATTGAAAGCGAATCCCTTAAATTTCCAAGGCAGATGTTGGATACTTTGGGATCGCACTGTCTTAAATTTACGACTCGATTTATTCAGCACCGTTTAGTTATTTTACAAAATATGTAATTCTAGAAAATAGAATTCTCAATGCAACGAAAGCAATCTTTAGTCGTCGGAAGTGTGGAACTTACATTGAAAGCGAATCTTTTAAATTTCCAAGGCAGATGTTGGATACTTTGGGATCGCACTGTCTTAAATTCACGACTCGATTTATTCAGCACTGTTTAGTTATTTTACAAAATATGCAATTCCAGGAAATAGAATTCACAATGCAACGAAAACGATCTTTGGTCGTCGAAGAAATTGTATTAATCGGAAGCGCAATAAATTTTGTCGACAGAAAAGTTTAGATTTATATTATACAATTGCGACCCTAGCTAAGAATATGCCTGACCTTCCTCCTTCTTACAATATTTTTAAACTACAGTGATTACGATATAAGACCACATTAAATTGTAACAACTCAACTCTGTCGTTTCAAATTTAACACCTGTAACAACTCCCAATTGCAACCTTTTCATCATCAAGAGCAAACTTTTCGTTGCACAAGGTGAATCGTTTAATACGTCCACATCTATGCGTCTTACTTTATATTAACTAAGGGTTAAGCGTTCTCAGTGCCGAGCAAACGTTCGTCCAACCAAAGCTGAAGTACTCAATGGTAGCCAATAAAAAAGAAGAAGTGCGTGCAACAGTGTTCAATAATTCAACCGCCGTATTGTGATACATTCGTATTTTAATGGGATTCATAAATTTCACCTCGTTTCCAGGCACCGTACGCGGCGACAATCGACCAACACCGATTTCATCGTTTTCTCCTCGACCTTTTCCAGCTCTTATTTTTGCGCACGGGCGCAAGGAGAGAAACAAGCCTCATGCAAATAGTGCCGGCGCGCTCGCCTGGCACGGAGGTGTTAACGATCGACAATTCGTCCGGCGTGACCATTTTAGTCACGCGCCAGCCGTAATTTGTCCAGGCCGTTATAACTAAGGCTTCCCCGGGCCGGCAGCGTCGTATTTCATCGCGGGAACTGTTGTAGGAGTTTAGCAAACGCAAGATCAAGATCTTGAGATAGAACGAGCCCGCGCGATCGCTCCGCTGCCGTGGGCCAGCGTGGTTTCTAGGGACGAAAGAGGGACACGGACAAAGGCCCAACGCGATATTTCATCCGATACTTTACCCTTTATGTATGGAAGAGGCATGAAGTATGGAGCGGGACTTCGCACGAATTAGTATCCCGTTGCTAGATACCGCGTGCGATAGGTGTGAAAATGGCGGTGCTAATTTAGAAATTAACAACATTGTTTCTGGAGGAATACACTCGTTTGGATCGATTCTCGCTGCCTGTTTTGCAACGCCCGTGATCGAAGCAATTCGAACGGGATTGTTTGAGAATAATATAAATATCGTGAAATTGATCGTTAACACTTTGCCGGCCGCACATTTATCGAATCGCCGTTACGCCGGCAAGAATCACGTAGGTTCTACTACTCACAAAATGTGATATTTACGCAATTGTTCTTAACATAAATAGTTACAATCTGGTAAATTGGGAAGGGAAAACAGTTGAAACCACTGTTCCCTATTCGTCAAATATTGCTCTGCAACAATGTATCTACCTAAACAAACGTCGAAATGCAGCATCATTGTTGGCGAAAAGAAGTCACAAATACGTGACAGCGGCCGATAACGGTTGGCAAAGAAAAGTCACGCGTATGTGATAGCGGCCGGCAAAGTGTTAAGAGTATTCGAACGTTCTAATTCTATACTTAACACATTACGGACCGCTAAGAAATCTGTAAGACATACGCCTGGGACCGCACGCTTTTGGGCAAACTTGCTCGTTTTATTAACATCGTCGTAACATTTTGATCGATGAAGCGATGTTTGTCAAACAATTTTTTTTTATTTCAAAAGAGACACAACTTGACGGGTTTTATTAGCGAAGAAACACAGCCTGTGGCATGAACGTGGAGCTGAACAACAATTACCAAAGAAAAACGCATCGATTACGAGTTTACTCGTGGCCGGTCAGCAACGTTTGAACAGCAAAACAGAAATTAACTCGTGATCGGTCAATAATGTGTTAAATATGGACGACTGTTCTGTTTGATCACGCACCCATTTTCTGTTGATAAAGTACCACGACCGGTCAAACGACCGTTTTTAACCCTTTGCGAACGAGTGTCGGATATATCCGCCCAATTCTCGCGCTGCGGCTGGCGTTTGTCTGTCGTAAACGACACGTATAAAATACGCATGGGTATACTAGCCTAAGTCAAGTTGGCCTAAATTTGTTTGTTTATGATTTTGTTAGATTTTGTGAAAAACTTATTTAAATACAGCTTTAGTTTTTATAACACAAACGCGCGACGTGACTATTTTCTTTACTGCTCCGTCCGCAAAGGGTTAAAATTTCGATTAGAATTTCATATGTGCAACGTAATTGAATCGGCTTTAAACTTCAGACTTTTCCTCGAATGTACGTATCATATATTTTTCAATATTCACTTCTTTTGTTATTGTTTATTTTTTGAGAAAAATTTGTAGTCTGTATTACGTGGGAATGTCGCGGTAGGAATAGTGTTAACACTTCACGTATACCTATTCCTACCGCGACATTCCCACGTAAGACAAACTACAAATTTTTCTCAGTAACTAAACAATGAAAAAAGAAGTGAACATTGAAAAATGTATTATAGGTTTATTTGAGGAAAAGTTTAAAATTTGAAGGCGGTTCGATCACGTTGTATACGTGAAATTCTAATCGAAATTTTAAAAACGGTCATTTGACCGGTCGTGGTGGGAATAGTGTTAAATGTACATTATGAAACGTGTACAAGAGACCGACAATCCATTAAGGATACGGGTGATTTGCAGTTTTAATTATCAGCCTCTCATGAATTAAAATTTATCAGAAAACTGTCGTGTTGTTACAAGAACCTTGAATTTATGTGCGTTAATTGTTGTATATTAAATGAAATTTCACCCCGAAAACGCTCGAAAACACGGTTGCGTCTCAATATTGCTGTCGAAACGTTTTAAGGAACACGAGGACGGTGCCGACAGCTCGTAAACACCGGTGGCTGTCAGCGGAATAAAAACGCGTATCGCAATAAATCGTGCGTGATCAACGAAGACGGCCCCGATCGGAACCGCTGCTCGTTGATCCCGAGTTAAATTTTCGATCATTAAGCTTCGTTCCGTCGAACGACGGTCCTGCTCGACATCGCCGGGACTAAATTTATCGGGCTCGGTGATGGCGCGTCGATGTCGACAAGAGCCATGTTTCGTGTTCGTGTCGCGGCGAGGTAACGCGAGAGAAAAGAGGAGAAAGAAAGAAGGAGGAAACGAGGCGAGGCGAGAAGAAGAGGCGCGAAGCGGGATGGAGGTCGAACAAGAACACGAAAAAAAAAAAATGAAATTATAAATGCAGAAGACGCGTGAAGGATGAAACGACGACATGAATAAATTAGAAAGTTAAAAAAGGGCCTGAAACGGGGTGGGGGGAGTGGCGAATATCGCTGCTGCGTTCGTGTCTGATCTAACACGATCATCATCTACTTAAAAGGATAAAATGGATGCAGATTAGTTTGCGTATCTTTCGGGATCATGCTTTGAACGTTCTTAACGAAGTAGTAACTTCACACTTTGCATGTCTTGCGTTATCTGTAGCTCTAGGTAATTCTTGCTCGATCTAAAGTTGATTCCTAAGAATTGCAGTCTAAATACCTACGTAGTCTGTGCACTTTTATAAAAATTCCTTTATAAGAATACCCTTGCTTCTTTCTCGCAATTCTTCCCCATCGACATTAACGACCTTACGCATTATCAAATTGCCTAATTCAATCCTCTTCTAATTCTCCACACCTCGTTCTCAGTAGAATTTCCGACAAGCAAGTTCAGCGAGTCGACAGTACTGTTAACACTATTCCTACCACAACGATTCCATCACAATTCCGATTAGAATTTCATAGATACAATGTAATTGAATCGCCTTTAAACTTTACACTTTTCCTCAAATATACGTATAATACATTTTTCAATATTCACTTCTTTCTTCATTGTTTATTTTCTGAGAAAAATTCGTAGTCTGTCTTACGTGGGAATGTCGCAGTAGCGAATAGGTATACGTGAAGTGTCGGTAGGAATAGTGTTAATAACCCTGTACGTAACTATAACGTTAACAGGTCCAAGCGCACCGAACCCTTCCATCAGCCGAACTCTGATGTCACCCTTTATTCCCAGCCGTTTAACCTGTCCTTTTATTAAATCTTCCAAGAACTACCGTAGCACGGAGGTATCGTTTTGCGCAAGAGGAGGCTAGGAGGCGGCCGCGAGAAAATGGAATAACGAGAAATACGGTGCCGCGAGATAGAGGCCGCAGAGCGGAGCAGCCGGGGACTCCCACACGTCACGTCGTTATAGGACGCGTCACGACGACGGCGTCGGTGGTGGTGGACGCACACGACGTCCCGGTATCTGGGTAACGACCTGGACCTGGCGATCCGCACGCACACCACGACGATCCCACGCGGACGCCGCACCGACGCACCACGTCCCACGTCCGTCCCGGACGACCCACCCCCAACTTTTGATCTTGTTAGCTACGACTCGTTCCCGTGCGCCTTCCCCGCGCGGAGCCGCGATAAGGATTTCAATTTATCGACCGGTGGAACGCCGCCTCCTGGACCCACGGTCTCGCAGCATGCAAAGCGCGTCGTCGTTGAAGCTTGAATAGAATACTCGTTTGCCGCGGCACAAACCTGAACCAGCGTGATTCCACGTTGGAACGTTTCTATGATTCTTGATTTTAATCGAATTTTCGTTCGTAACGAACGAATTATACTCGTTTGGTGCACGATATCAAGGCGACGATGTTGAAGGAGTTGGGACAAGGCATGTTCAGTTGGTTAAAATCAATATTGAGTTGTATGTGGGTGTTAAGTTAACGACGCGGTTTCTGAAGAGTGTGCCGGAGAAATTTAGAGGCGTGGACAATTCGGTGTTTAACCCTTTGCACTCGAGAGGTGACTGTTGGTCACCAAGTGATAGCTTCACAAATTTTCAGACTTTAGTTAGTTTGTTGATTAGTGAGGCTCTGAGGTTAAATAATCACATGTGTAAAGTTTAGTAAATCACTTAATTGAACTAAATGACCTTTAATATAAATTTAATTTAGAAGTTACATCTGTGTTATAATTTGCAATTTTCAAACCAGCTTCGTGAATAATTGCACGGTACCCATAACTGCACATGATGGAGTGTCTAAGATACAAAGTACCATATGTGAAATTTCCAACTACTCAATGATATCTGAACGTTTAAATCAAGTTCGCGTAAAGTGTCCTTATTCTCTGTTTAAATACATCCAAAGTACCTCATGATATTCAATCTTAAGAAGCAATTCTCGGTGCCTTGGCTAATTCGATTAATAGCCTGCATACTTTCCCGTGTTCCCGGATAATTAACTAACCGGTGAACTACATCCCGCGGGACTAATAGAACACCGGGGGTGAACCGAATACGCCACGGCGTCGTAAATCCGCAAAAAAGCGAAGCGAGCAGCGCAACCGCTAATTAAGCAGTATATCTATATTAAACCGGTCCGCTTGTTCCCTCTGTACCTGTCTAGCTGTCCACGTTCAAAGCTAAATGTACGGTTGCGAAGGCAGAGAGTACGCGGAACGCGGCTCGTCTGAAATAACTCGACCCAGACTGGGCGTCGTCGGGCTGTCCAGCACGAAATGAGCTACGGTTCTTTCTTTCTTTCGCTCGTCGTCGCTTCTTTCCACCAGCAACGCGATCGAGATGCACGACCCGGCATCGGCTATTGTGTTTGACGGCGGACGAGACAGCTTAGGCTTGTTTAACTTCACGTTCCTTCGCCTTTGAACGTTCGGAGATTGTTTGGAGACGAGGCGACTTGGTTTTGATAGCGTTTCTTCGTGTTTGAAAGCGGGACCGCTTGCTTTTAATACCCTTCTTCTCTATAGTTAGCGTTCTAAGATCGTTTGAAAGTGAGACTAAGTGAGTTTGATACCGTTGTTTCGAGTTGAGGGTTGTTGATGAAGGCGCGACAATCTTAGTTTAACCGTTTGCGCACTGTCAGTCATCAAATGGTAGTTTCGCAAATTTTCAAACTTTAGGCAGTTTGTTTATCAGTCAGACTCAGAGGTTAAACAGTCGTATATGTGAATTTTAGCATATCACTTAACCCTTTGAGTACTGAATTATTTGAAGATTTTTATGCTCATGGGACGGATTTAATTTGTTGCTATATGGATTAATATGTAAAAACAATACATTTTATTTGAAATATACTTATATTGAAGATATAAATATATTATTGAAACAGAATTGTAGTTACAAAATAAAAATAAATATATAAAAATGTCAGGCAAATGTCAGGACATCAATGTTTACTTCTTAAATTCAGATGACGAGTCAGAGTTATCCAACGTAACTTCGCTCAAGTAAGCAGATGACGAGTCTCACTCGTCAAATGTACCCAAAGGGTTAACTAAGCTAAATGACGTTTGATATAGGCGAATTTTAGTAAATATTTGAACATTTTTTGAAGTTAGTATCATTAAACGACTAAGAGTCACCTCTCGAGTGCAAAAGGTTAATACAGTTGTTTTATAATTGAAAACTGTTAGAAAGTGGTCAAGTTGATTATGTTGTTATTAAATTTTATTATCTTGTTCTGCGTCCCTTCTTTATTTTTTTTTTGTAGAATTAAATTGAGGTAGTAGCTTGGACGATGAATCGAAGCGTGATAAACTTTGCATATGCAGTTTCTTTGAACTCGATGGAAAAAACTAGCGTTTAAGAGGAACTAATGACAGAGAACGATGCTAATAAAAATGATACACGCTTTGTCACGACGACCTCGTGATGAGCACCTGGCTATCTGTTCGTATTTACTGAGAAATTTCACGTGCTACGTGTCACGTCAAACAGTGGAACTTTTTCCCTGAAATAATCGATCATCAAACTCTGAGGTAGGACGCTGCTATCGCGGTGTGTAAAGATAGAGTGCAATCCAAACGTTGTCTCCGACAACGTGATGCTGTGATGAATCACTGAATCAGCGAACCATATCGATATCAACGTCGAGGCTTGAAATACTAGGTTCTCAAACGTAATTCTTACTTTTTTCCTTACTTTTTTTATTTTTTCTTCGAAAAATACAATAAATCAAACCAGTGAGCTAAAAATCGAGATCCTTAATAATCGCAATCCTTGTTTTTATCCTTCTTCATTTGAAGAAAATTTTTGCATAAAAATACAGAAACCTATTGAACCTATAATCCTCCTTCTTCTCTAAAAAAAAATGACTCAAATGTTTTCCAAATATTTTTATCCTTTTTCAATTTGAAGGAAATTTTGCATAAAAGTACAGAAACTTATTCAACTAATCCTTCTTCTTCTTAAAAAAAAAAAAACTATCCAAATGCTTCCCAAATATTTTTATCCTTTTTCATTAAAAGAAAATTATGCATAGAAATACAAAAACCTATTGAACAAATCTTCTTTCTTCTCTAAAAAAAATTACCCAAATATTTGTATCCTTTTTCGATTTGAAGAAAATTTTGCATAAAAGTACAGAAACCTATTGAACCAATCCGCCTTCTTCTCTAAAAAAAAACTATCCAAATGCTTCCCAAATACCTAAAAGTCCATCGAAAACACCCCTGATACAGCTCTTCGTCCACCGTAAACCTCTCTAAACTGAACTCCGTCATACTGGCCGTCCTCAGGCTGTCGCAAGCGTCCCCGTTATCTCGTAACCCGTCGTCGAGGACGTCGCTGATTAGAAGGTGACGCGAAAACCGTGTCCTTCGTCGGCTCGCGTACGTCTCCCGGTTTCAAGGCGAGCCGGCCGTCCAATTAAGACATCAACCGGCTCGAATGAGACGAGGATCACCGCGCGAGACCGCACGCGAGCGCGTCGCGAGAGACTAGAGTGGTCGCAGCAGGAGAAAAGGCGGTCGAAGAGAGGTTAGGGCAGCGGCCGGAAGGTGGGAGCGAGAAGGAGGAAGAGGCCAAACTTGGAGTACACAGCTGCCGCTCAGATTTGCCGGCGGATAATTGCGTGGCTTTTCCACAAATGGCATCCGTGGACGAGCGCCGCGGCCGCATTGTCGGTCGACGGAGGGGAAAAATGCGAGATGCATAATTTCATGCGACACGCGTGAGCGGAATGCCGTATAGGCCGCCGTCCGTCCGCTTTCGTAACCGCTCGAGCCACACGCAGCATGATTCGATCTTCTCGAAACAGTTGCTGGAACCCACCATGGTTGTTGGTTGCTCGTGGGATTTTTGGGAATTTTGCAGTTCGAACGATAACACTGCGGGGGGTTCCACGTTTGGAACCAGTTGGAATAGAAAGTTTTGCCGATGAGTCCCCTAAGTAGGGCCCAAACGATGAACGAGTGAATTTCTTTCGTCGTATTAGTAATCGATACGACTACGTCATGTTTCTATTGAGATGCAATATTAACATCCACTAATATTACATGGAATGAATCAAGATTAAGCAGGGATTTTAGAAAATTCCTTTAGTTCATTAATTGACTCCAATATGAAAAGTTCACTAATCGTCAGCTACTGACTTTAGAATTCAATTATAATGCATGTCGCTAAATCTATAACTAATACAAAATCTACAAATTTCACTTTTCTCGTTTAAAGTCCTATTTTCGATCTTTGCAATATGAAAAATTCGCTAATCGTCAGCTGCTATTCTTAGAATTCAATTATAATGCATGTCGCTAAATCTATAACTGGCACAAAATCTACAAATTTCACTTTTCTCCTTTAAAGTCCTATTTTCGATCTTCGCAATATGAAAAGTTCACTAATCGTCAGCTACTGACTTTAGAATTCAATTATAATGCATGTCGCTAAATCTATAACTAATACAAAATCTACAAATTTCACTTTTCTCGTTTAAAGTCCTATTTTCGATCTTTGCAATATGAAAAATTCGCTAATCGTCAGCTGCTATTCTTAGAATTCAATTATAATGCATGTCGCTAAATCTATAACTGGCACAAAATCTACAAATTTCACTTTTCTCCTTTAAAGTCCTATTTTCGATCTTCGCATCTCGACGCGTCGCAACCCACGACGGCTGCACATGTCTCCAATAAATTTTCGCACACGGTTCAAATGACAATTGAATCGGACTCGAAGCTCGCCACGGCTCGCGTTAATTCGAGGCAATCGGTTCGAGGGGCCCGTTCATCCATCACTGACTTACGCTTGTCCATCACCCCCCCTTTAACGAGCATTTTCATTCCCCAGGAGCAACGGATGGACCACCTCGCGGAGGTCCCGCGGCTTCAAGGAGACAAAAGGGGAACGAGAGCGTTGTAAACGCTGCGCGCTCATGCGTCACGCAGAGTTACAAACTTTGCGCCCGGTTTAATCCCCGATTTGAATCCGATTTTGGCGGGAACCGGTCGTCGAACCGGTCGGCGAGAAAAAGTCGCCGGGACGTGATTGAAGGCGAGCCGGCACCCGTGTGCGAGCGATGCGCGCGGGCGGGGAACAAAGGATAGGGAACAGAGACGACGAATGGTATGCGTGAACGGGACGCGTTCCTCTGTCGGAATGTTAAAAATATGACCAATTACGTGCTACATATATGGAGTACGGCGACGCCGAAAAATCGGGCGCCGTTTTTGTCGTACAGGTGTACGTTCAAAGGGGCGCCCTCGACTGTTCCCCTCGATGATGATCCCTGGACGAAGTAAAACACTCGTCACTGACTGTGTTAAAAACCCTAACACATTACCCAATCCTATCTCTTCAAAATCTGCTTCTTCTAATCTCGCGAAACTGACTTTGTAATATAGTCCCAAACTAACCCCATTTTCTTTATTTAATCCTTTGAGTGCTTATATGCATCTGACAAAAGTTGCATGTGCGGACTGTGAACACATATACACGACTCTGAATTTTTTCGATCCTTGTGTTTAGGGTGAGGAAGGGTTAGGAACGTTAGAAAGTTTGGCGAAGGATTTTAAAGGATCTGCAAACAATTAAAATAAAATTTTTCTTTCTTTTTCTCTTATTTCTTCAGCAATCTTTACTGATCATTCCATGGGTTGATTGTATAGCATAGGATCAACAGAAACTCAAAAATTTGAAGTTCAAAATCAGAAATAAGCTCCCGTCTAGTGAAGCAATCCCGCGCCTGAAGCACGGCAACCACCATCCACCATCCACCTCGATGTACGACACGAGAGACCGAATCGATCGGTCGTAAATTTTGAAACGACAGGGCGCCCCGTGGAAAGGCTTGCTTTTTATCGCCGCGGAGCAGGAAGCCGGGCAAATATTTTCGTTACGTCACGGTGGACCGTTGACTGTGCACCGGAGCCGCGAAAATATTGGACCGGGATCGCGCGATCGCGTTGTCTGGCAGAGGGACAGCAGGCGCGAGTGGTTGGCCCGGCGGACAAGGGCCAGGCTCGCAGCACAATGGCTAAACTAATATTGAAATATTGCCGGGCGATTGGGCCCGGTGGGCATTTTTCAACGTCGCTGCCGAAGCGTGGCCGCTAACAAATGCCTCTGATTTACGAGCCAATCCGGCCCCGTTCAATGCCAATTGTTAATACGAAATCATTTATTTTGCGGCCGCGATCGTTACGCGGGCATTCTCTTTAGGCCCATCGCACACGAGCGTGTTTCGTCGCCGTAGATTTGGGACTCATCGATAAGGTGATTTAGTTTTTCGCTTGGAGTATAGAAAAATGTATGCTACGATTACAGAATGATCCTATCATACAGAATGACTCCCACTTTTTAAGGCCCTACAGAGAGGGCCTTACAGAAAGGGCCCTACCTAGCATGATGGGCATTTCTTTCAGAATTTATAAGTGTCTCGTGATACATTTAAGCATAGAATAACTTAATGATTGGTAATAGAAACCGACGATTCCATCGCTATGAAATTAGCTCGCGTGTATTGGGCCTTACGCGAGTAGAGAGACCGTATCTAAAAAAGAGACGGTCCTGTCTCTCTTTCGGAAGAGGAGCACTTACCCACGAGCTGGACCGAGCATGAGACGTGTTCAGAGACGAGTTTATTCCCTGTTGGAATTGTAATTTGACCGGCTGGGGATAAATTAGAAACGGGTCTCGCCGGCGGCAGTCGGCCGTCCATTGATTGTGAAATATATGGCGGCATTTTTTAAACGGCGACGCGACGCGCCGCGCAGATAACGAAACTGTGCTCTTGTTTTTGCGCCGTCACGTGCCCCGGCACCAGATAATGCCGCGATAACGGCCGGGGCTGCGAGTGTTTGCGCGATTCGCCATGATAACTGTTATCGTGCGCTCTGAGGCCGTAACTGAGGCCTGCGTGACTGTGATTGGGCGCGATTGATTCGTGACTGATTTCACTCTGAGGTCGGTAATCTTCGTGGAATCGTGGATGGTGGAGGACAACGAGAAAGTTTTGATTTTGCGTACAATTAACCCTTAACGAACGAGCGCATTTTTCTTGAACAATGATCAGTAGATCGACGAATTTTTAAGAAATTAATTATTTCATTTCCAGAGCGAGGAAAAGTGTATAATTACTATCGCTTTATTGAACTTTACGGAAATTTTTAGTAATCATAAGTATATGAACTTATATACAAAAGAGTACTGAAGTGAATGTTTAGAATTTTTATAATGTCGTAAATATGGCGGCATTCGTTCGCTAAGGGTTAATAGCAGCTTCAAATTCAAATCTCAGTTTCGAATTTTTCGTAGTCCCAACGGGACTGATTTATCAGGCCCATTTAATTTACTCTTCAGTATTTACACTGTTTTCAAATGGCCTGGTCAGTCAATGGAGACAGACTGATAGTTTTTCGAGCTGGTCTCGCTCTTATATACTCAAGGAACTGCGCGAAAATATAGTCATAACCTTCGTTACTTGAATATACATCTGTTTGGCCCCGAAATTGAATGATTACCAGGAATTCGTTTGCAAAGCGAGTGAAACAGGTTTCGCGTTTAACACCAGATAATTGAATATTAATTATCATGAGAAAATAACGTCTATTGCATTTTTGTGCAACTACCAATTCGCGAATAAACGTCGACTTCAGCGCTAACCGAATTCGCAAAACAGAATGTCTTTTTTTAAGTTACTTTACGAAGCTGTTGCAATATATTTGCATTTCATTTTAATTCATGCATTTCTCCGTGATTCGTACGTGGTATCGGTCTGGGAAGTCGATGATAAATCACCGTGGCGTCTCTTTGTGTCACCGACCGCGTTCGTTTCTTCGTTCAAGGCTGGCTCGCGGCGCTATTTCCTGCGGAGATGCGCCCACGCGCGCGTGGCGCGAATCTGATTCGAAATTCCGCGGCATGTATATTGATTCAGCTGAATTAACACTTAACACGTTCGCGGGGCGTGCAGGCGGCGGCCACGCACGTAGCTTCGTGGAACGCCACGCGTTTGTGAACCAAAGCGATCTCCCGAGGCCGTCGCTGTTTAGAAGTCGCTGACAGAGCTGTGAGGCAATATGGGCGTTGTACGATTCGAAACGAAGGAAATCGAACAGGTGTCCGAATTAACCCTGCCACAGTTTTACAATTTCACTCTACCGAAAAAAATACCGAAAGAAATTCTAACTTGAAGAAATACAGCTTCTTTTTTTTAATGGAAACCCCTAATTTTTCTTTTTAATGGGAGAGGTTTGGTTGAGGTTAGATACGGGTTAAGTTCGAATTATGAATTTCAATAAAAAGAAATTCTAACTTGAAGGAATACAGCTTCTTCTTTTTAATGGAAACCACTAATTTTTTTTTTTAATGGTAAAAGTTTGGTTCAGGTTAGATACGGGTTAAGTTCGAATTATGAATTTCAATAAAAAGAAATTCTAACTTGAAGGAATACAGCTTCTTCTTTTTACTGGAAACCACTAATTTTTTTTTTTAATGGTAAAAGTTTGGTTCAGGTTAGGTTCGAATTATGAATTATATTGTAATGGATGATGACACAAAAGAGTGTAGTTGGGTTAAAGGGCATTTAAATCATCAAGAATTGTTTTTTTTTAACATTAGAACTACCAACAATTATAGTGTGCTTATTTGCTTAGAAGAGATCAAATTGAAAATTACATGAAAAAATACCGAATACATAGAAAACAGTTAGTAAATTTTGGAAGCTTCGCCACAGTGAATTTATAAGACTGCTGTGAATAATTACTAATTGGTCATTTTAACTACTCTGGTAGTTCTAGTGTTAAATATAAATCGAATCTTGAAATAGAACCTCACTAAAGAAACAGCAAACGAAGATTTAATTTCTAAGTGTTTTCGTTACCGAAATGATTTAGGTCTTTTGATTTTCTTAACGTAGGTTCGTTCGAAGCGATTCGTTTTCGATCGTGGTTGATCGACAGCGATCGAGTCCATCCATGGACAGCTCAGAGGAAACGGAGCCCAGCCGGTAGCCTTTGACCACGCCGACGAGCATCGAACGTGACCTTAATTGGCGCGTTTACCTTAGCTCTCCATTTAAATACTTCACGAGGTTAAAACGAAGCAAAGCGTAAACCACGGGAGCCTTCCTTCAACACTGACCCTGACACTCTCACGATGAATGCTTTCGAAATGGTCGCAGAAGTTTAGTCCTACCGCGCACTAACGCGTTCAATAGTAGCGCTGTTTGAAGCTGTAAGCATTTGAAATTTCGAATGTCGTTCAAAATAATGAACCCACCGTTTCCTATGGAATTTTTGTTATCAAACTGTAACAAGAGATCTAATTTATTCCAGAAATATTGTTGAAACAATTTTTATATACGTCAAATTATGAGAAACCATTTACATATGTATAAGAAATTTAATAGAGTACATAGATATTATCCCTTTATCTGGTAATATTGACCTCAAGCAACATGTGTTTCTAGCAGCTAGCATATGAAAGAGCAACATGCCCTAATTATTTATGCCCATTGCATAAATTATACTAATAAAGTTTTTTCAGCTCTTCACTCTCTTAGAAAGGGTATATATACTTAACTTGGATAACTCCCAAATTTGTTTATTTGAAATTTCAATGCTTGTCTAATAAAGGGTTATACTTGAAATGTCTAGTACGCGATAAATGTGATTTATAATTATTTTAATGTTCTTGACACATTTAAATCATCAAAGCATGTGATTTGAATCAGTTCTGAGTTGCTATTGCAAAATTTTCAAGTCTCACCATCGAAGGTTCACATATCTTATAACTTCACCTCTTACTAAGGTTCACCATAGAAGGTTCACATATCTTATAACTTCACCTGTTACTAAGGTTCACCATAGAAGGTTCGCATATCTTATAACTTCTTACTAAGGTTCACCAGTAGGTTAACAGCTAACCTTTTATGACGTTCAAGAACGTCACCCGTCGTAAGTGTATTCAGACAATTTCTTCCCACCGTGACTCGTCCCTTTCTCACAGCCGACGTCAACGAGAGACGACGCTCGTCCTCCTCCATGGGGAGCCACCAAGACGGTCTTGTGGTACCAGACTAATGAAGTGGAGTTCCCTTCATGGTGCTCTCCCACGAACCACTTATGAAAGTTCATGGTTGTTCTTTTCGTTGCTCGTCCTCTGGCTCGCATTAATTGCGGTTGCGCGAGCATGAAATGTCGCCACGCGGATGGCCGTCGTGGGCTTTCGGGGAACGTGGGCTAATACTCTTCGACGGGATGTATTCGCGTTGGGAAACAGATGGCGGTTCCGTGAGAAACTGCGGACAACGTTGGAGGTGCTGACTTTATAATGAGAGCCAGGGTGAACGTCTAGCAGAAATCTTCATTACAAACGCAGAATGTTTCGGTTGTATTATATTTGGATAATGCACAACGTGTACTACAAGCGTAGGTCTCAGTTACGTGACAGAGAATAAATTAGTTCATTTAACTAGGTGCACAATTACAAAATCAACGTTGGTCCTCCAAATTCCACAAAGTTTTATTGGCAAAGAATTTTGCTGCTGGCCCTAACGCTTGCCAAAGCAACACCTTTCACTTCGCTCATCCAACAGGACAGGTCCATCAATCTATCTACTTTCAAGAATAAAAACAAATCCTCTTCTAAAGCGTTAAGTACTATTTATAAAGATAGAATTGATGCAAGAGATTAGGGCAAAGATACTTTATTTAACCCTTTGCACTCGGCTGTCCCCTCTCATGGGACATCGTAATCCTAGCGTATGATAGTCTCGCAAATTTTCAGACTTTAGTTCAGACCCAGACGTTAAATAGTCATACAGTAGTGGACAAAAGTTTAAGACGATAGAACAATATAAAACATAATTTTATGGTATGCAAATATTGTTCATATACTTATTTTTACTGTTATTATAGTAGAACACTTTTTATTGATTAGCATAGAATACGAATTTTATTTGTCGTGCTATTTCTTATTAATTAATACATTTGTTTTCTTCAACCCTTTCGTCTTAAATTTTTGTCCGCTACTGTATATGTAAATTTTAATACACGACTTAACTAAACTAAATGAAGTTCAATATACGTGAATCATAGTAAATATTTCGAATTTGAAAATTTTTCAAGTTGGTATCATTAAACGACTAATAATAGTCACCTCTCGAGTGCAAAGGGTTAAAAAAGGGTTCGACGAGACAGAAATTTAATTTAGAAGTCACATCTGTGTTATAATTTGCAATTTTCAAACCAGCTTCGTGAATAATTGCACGGTACCCATAACTGCACATGATGGAGGATAAACAATCATATATGTAAAGTTTAGGAAATCACTTAATTGAACTAAATGACGTTAAATGTAAGCGAATCTTAGTAAACATTTGAAATTCGAACATTTTTCAAGTTAGTATCATTAAACGACTAATAACAGTCACCTCTCGAGTGCAAAGGGTTAAGTGTTAACACGTTCGTTAAAATTACGAACGATGACTATACCCGTCAAAACTCTCAACCATGACTTCACGAAGAACTGGAATCTCCAACAAAGGAAAGCAAGCCGCTCTCAGCGCCGCGCAACAGCCGCGTGTCGTTATCTGATTTCTCCTCGATCCCGCTATCAATCCCCGACAAAGGGCGACGCGACGACGCGACGCGCGTCGGCCACGAGGAGCCACGAGCCGTCGCGTGGGACTAAGCGGCTCAACCTCCCCCCCTGACTCTCCCCGTCCCTCTTCAGCCGCCGTACCCTGGCGAGTGCCAGGTTCCTCCTCTCGCTTCCTCTCCTCCAGCTCTCTCTCTCTCTCTGCCTACTCTCCTCCACCTTCGTTGTCCCACGGCACTCTCCACACGCTGCGACGTCCGTGCTCTCGCACACGCGCGTGCGATCGACACGCACGCAGCCGAACCCACACGCGCCCGTAGGAGTGCTAGCTCGCGCGCCCACGTGCGACGCACCGCCGCGACGCTAATGATCGATGCATTTATTTGCTTTAGCCGCTTTCGATGCCGAATTGCGAAACCGTCTGGCGGGGTTCTAGAGGAGCTGCGAGCATAAGTGCGGCCTCTCAGGTGTTTGTTTTCGGAAGACAATGTAAATTAGGCTCCCCAGAGGAGGAAGTCGAGGAGTAGTTGCGGTTGTGCAACGCGGGCAGATTCTCGTGAGAGGCGTTTCCTTAATTTTTGTTTCCCTTCTTTCGTTTTTTTTTTCTTTTTTTGTAGGAAGTCAAGTATGAGGTGCTTGCGTTTTAACCCTTTGCGCTCGAGAGGCTACTGCTGACAATCAGACGACAGCAATTTTGCAGATTTCAGGAGAAAAGTAGTCATGTTTAGTAAATTCTGAATTCTCTAATTTTAGTGTTTTGTGCTTGGAGATTTTTGAAGACAGACAGTCGCCTTTCAAGTGTAAAGGGTTAATTGAAGAGTTGTCCGGAGGTGTTACAAAATTATCTAATAGAAATGTACGATGTCTGAGGAAAGATTTTTTTCAATTTATAAAGTGTTGAAGACGAAGCATTTTGGAAGTTAAACTTAAACTCATATCGTTATCTAAATTTTAAAATAATTATTGAAGTACTTGTAAAATGTCTTCAACTACCTAGTATCCACACCGAACTCCCAGTTCCGAAAGTTTCAATTACTCGACTACCCAACAACGTGTCCCCTCCTCGAAAAGTCTCCTCCCCTCTCGTCGTTTCCATACATTAACCCGAGCCAACAAAAGGGAGGCGAGAAGCGACGAACGGGGCGGGGAAAAGAGGAAAAATCAATTTACAAGCTAATGCACAACAATAACCACCAACACAATGCCCAGCCGCGGGCGTTTTTATCGCGCTGCCCAAGATTCCCTCCGCTACCCTCTCCCCCTCACCCTTGGGGCGGTCTTATCGCGCGTTAAGCGTCGCGAGAATTTATAACGTTTCGCGTGAGACGTTTCGGTGTGCCCGTGCCAAGAGTGGGTTCCCGCGGCCTCCGTTATAATTCATTCGTTTTGGGCGGCCGCCAAAGTCGTACGTTTGCGGCCGCGGAGCGTGTACGCAGAAAAACGAATTAGCCCCGAAGAAGTTCCCTTAGCCACGGTGCCAAACATCGCGTGGCGGGCTTACGCACGCGCGTGGGCGCCCTTTGGCGCCAATAATAACCGGCGATCGTCACTCTGTTTCGGGGTGAAAGCCGGCTTCGAGCCCGCGCCACCGGCTGATGCATCGCCTCCGCGAACGTTTTCCCATGACGAATTCGTATAAATAGTCCAGCGACTGGGGCTTCCTCGAATCGCGACCCGCTTCCTTCCACGCGTGTCCTCTCTTCCTGCTCGCGCGATTACGGAAGGAAATGGAACGAGAGCGAAAGCAAAATCGCTGGAAAAACGCTTGTTACGTTCTAAATTGGAGTTTAGATTTCATATTACACGTATTGGAGATTATGGGTTGAAAAGGAAGAAATAAAGAAAAGTTTTTGTTTTCAACAATTTACTAAAGTTTATATTAAATAGTCCAGCGACTGGGGCTTCTTCGAATCGCACTCGCTTCCTGCTCGCGCGAGTAGGGAAGAAAATGGAACCAGAGCGAAAGCAAAATCGCTTGTTACGTTTTAAATTAGGGTTTAAATTTCATGTTACACGTGTTGGAGATCATGGGTTGAAAAGGAAGAAATAAAGAAAAGTTTTTGTTTTCAAGAATTTACTAAACTTTATATTAAATAGTCCAGCGACTGGGGCTTCCTCGAATCGCGACCCGCTTCCTTCCACGCGTGTCCTCTCTTCCTGCTCGCGCGATTACGGAAGGAAATGGAACGAGAGCGAAAGTAAAATCGCTTGTTACGTTCCAAATTAGGGTTTAGATCTCTTATTACACATATTGGAGATCATGGATTGAAAAGGAAGAAATAAAGAAAAGTTTTTGTTTTCAAGAATTTACTAAACTTTTTATTAAATAGTCCAGCGACTGGGGCTAAAATAACGAAACGTGTTCCCTGAAATTTTTATGGGACGCTCTACGGAGCTAAACTTCTCACATCAAGATAGGGAGCGGCACGTTCTTGCTCATATGCATTTTAATCGAATTATTTTTCAAGATTTTGCGAAACCCAGCTCGGTTAACTCCTCCCTCGACCCTATCGCGTTGGCTAATAAAAATTCGAGTCGCGCGCGCCAGGAGACGCACGGAGACGTATAATCAGGCCTCTCTGCTCGAATAGAGGACGGGCTAGAGAGGACTGTCTGAAAATTTAAATCGACCTAGACGCTTCGTTCCTGTGGCGCGAACGCGTTGATTAGCCTACTGTTCGTGGCCTGTCACGAGCAAACCGGTGATTATCGTTCGGGGATACCAGCCACCGAAAAATTGCTAGAGCATGGAAACGGTGGTTCGGTGCATCGATTATGGTGGAAAGATAGCGGACAGATGGAGGATAATAATGTTATTTAAACCGAAGATCTTTCGTTCCCTTCGTTTTGCGTCTGTATTATACCTGAATGTTTTAGAAGGAACGAGGCCGATCCTGAACATCCCTCCTCTCTTAATTGATTCAAGATTCTTAAGAACGGTAGAAGCTTTGGGGAGTAATTTTTCAGCAGTAGAATATCTTCTATAATTTCGACTAATCGAGATTAAAATTCACCCTTCGATCTCATATTTATTTAACCCTAGATAACTAAACACTCGTCTAACAGACTACCGATCTGCCAAGATTGCAAACGCTAATTTTCTACGAATCGCCTTTAAACTTTACGACCTTTCCTCAAATATATATGTATAATACATTTTTCAATATTCACTTCTCTTTTCATTGTTTATTTTTTGAGAAAAATTTTTAGTCTGTCTTACCTATCACGATCGGTCATACGACTGGTCGCGGTAGGAATAGGTATAGGTGAAGTGTCAGTAGGAATAGTGTTAAAATGTTAAGCTGATGTATTGTTCCGGCTCGTGTGATGATGCCCCTTCCTTAATGACTATCACCTTGACTCTGACCCCGGGTGGCGCGATTTAATGAAAATAGTATTATGCTTCTACGTTCGCTTTGCTTCTTTTTGTTTTTCTTTCTGGTTTGCGGACGAAGGTCGATCGGCCTTTAAGGGTTTCGGAAAATAGCAAGTGGGAGAGTGAAGTTGACAACTGTAAGGTAAAAAAAAGCAGGGAAAAGTTCGGGGAAAGGGCAATCCCTGGTAGAAAGGGGTGGTCATCAGGGTGGGTTAGGCTCTGACCCAGGGAATACGCGATGGTCAGGCCCAGACTCCGTGGTAATAAATCAGAGCCGATTTTTTTATAATACAGACAATAAATATCGATCCCTAACAGTTATCGACACGAGCTACGCGTCACCGCCAAACCAAATTCCCAACTTGACGGAGCCTATCGATCCGAACGCGAGGTCCACGATAAATGTTAGCCTCGCGACTCGTTCGCGGCGGCGGCGTCTAGCTGCTCCATAATTGACTCGGCAGACAGACGAATTTATCGGGCCGATTTTGACGTGGATCCAGACGGTGCGGTGCGCGCGTTGGCGATCGTTGGCGCGAGCTCCCGCGCCATAAAATATTTGCCGAGCCACGAAGTGGGACGGTGGGTGTATAAATATTCATGGCGCGCATCCGGCCGATAAAAATCGACGCGGTTTCCACGCGCGTCCGGCGACGGGCGAAATTTTTCGTCGATCGATAATCATTTGTTCCAAAATTCGATCTCCTTAACCGTTCGAGTGCCACGGGCCTTTCTTATGTGGGAACGTTATGAAAAATAGATTTATTTTTGGGTGCTCCGTATAAAAATGACAAAGCAGTCAAAATGACCAATTGGTGACTCGTTGATCTCCATAGATCTATCGAAGAGAACGAGTTATCGAGAAGATACGAAAACTTCTACCGACTATTACCAAGACTAATATCGATTTCAACCGAAATCACTTCGAACGATGCCGTTCTTCAAACTTTCCCGACAACTTTTTAGACCTCTCCGCGGAATGCGTCAAGGCAGAAAGATCAAGAGTCCAAGTTGGAGCACGCGAGCCGTAATCCCGGCTACGCTCGCGAGACCAAATTTGGCGGCATTGTCAGGCAGCACACTCTCTTCCTCTGCCCCTCATTCAGCCACGGACAGCTGTTTCCCAGGGCCGTGGCCGACAGAAGCATCGGCGAGCAACAAGACAATTCCGTACGATTTATATTTATGAGCGCACTGCCATTTAATAGCTGCCGCGCTGCGTTGCGCTCACTGAGTCATCGGGAGGGAACGAGGGGGGCGAGGGAGGACGACTGACAAGCGACTTGTCTTCCGAGGACTTTGAATCGTTCGAGACTCCGCAGTCAGTCACTAGTTACCCGCTGTTGGAACGCGGCCGATTAACGCGTTACGTGCTACGTAGGGCGTATTCCCGTTTAACCCTTTCGGCACGGGTGCCGGATATATCCAGCATTCATGTAGCAATCCCTGCCACAAATAGTATAATTGATGTAACTATAACTAACTTCAAAAATGTTCAAATTCGAAATATTTACTAAGATTCGTCTATAGTAAGCGTCATTCAGTTTAGTTGAGTGATGTACTAAAATTTACATATGTGACTATTTAACCCTTTGACTGCGGCGCGCTCTCGGACGAATCCATCAATATGGACGGTGCGTTTTTCACATATCAGTCGCTGTGACTGGTTATCCACTGACTAGTAACCAAAACAGTACTCGGAAATTTGATGCCATCCTTAAGGTTTAAAAATTAATAATGGCATATTTAGTTGGTATGTTACATAGGACAATAAATTTCATGTTTAATTAATCGGCAAAACAGTAATAAAGGTGTTATAGTAAAAAAATACAGAGGGCGTATATATACGCCTTTCGTATATATTGATGGATTTGTGAGGGCGCATATATACGCCTTTAGCAGTCAAAGGGTTAACCTCTGAGTCTGACTGATAAGCAAACAAGTTTGAAAATTTGCAAAACTATCGTTTGGTGATTAACAGTCATTTTTGCTCATTGAGCTCAAAGGGTTAATTATTAATTACACGTGCATTTGTTATGGTTTTTAAACTGTCTTAAAGATATGATTTTGATTCCAAATTTTTCAGAATTCTTTTTATTTCCCAGACACGTTTTATAGACGATTTCCAAGCCGTTCCAGAGATACTCTCTTGATCTGAAATCTTAAGGTTTGCTTTCAACCCCTTAGTGGATCGTCTCCGGTAGAAAGAAGAAATAAAAGGTGGACCATCGCGGGCTTTCATTTGTCAATAGCAACCAACGATCGATTCGTCTCCGTGCAAAGGACACCTCGAGCCATCAGAAATGTCCTCCCACGCGAAAGTGGGGCTCGCACACGCGGCTCTCCCTAATGGCTCTCCCTCGGGAGGGCAGAAATCCAGGGCGCAGCATCCGTTCTGATCGATCCTCATTATGCACGCTGACCCTGCCACGACCTCATTCCCCGAGACGGAAATTGGTTTTATAATTTAAACCAGCCCGCGAAGGTAATCGAGCCCTGCGGAGGAACGGCACCGTGTGCACGGCCGTATTAGGTTTCCGGCGTTGGCATTCACGACACCGTCGGCGCACGTAACCCCGGGCTTTAGAAATCACTTTCCCTGATTGACACTGAATGCCGCCCTCGAACCTGTCCCGCTCGATTCGATCGTACCTGTTCGTTTATTATATCGAACGTCTTCGTGGCCCTCTTCACAGATGTCTATCTAATTTTTCGTGCCTCTATCGAGGCCATCGATCGCGCTCTCTCCCCTCGCCTCTCTTCTCCACCCCTTCCTCTATTCTTCCCCTGTCTTTTTCTCTCGTTTCCGTTTTTCTTCCCTCTTTTTCTGTCTTCTTCCTATCTTCTCACCGTTCCATTTTTCTTTTCTTCCTTTCTCTGTTTATTCATCTCCGTTTCTTTCTTCCTCCCTCTTTTCTCTTTCTTCTCACCGTTCCGCTTTTCTTTTCTCCATTCCTCTCAGTTTCTTTCTTCTTCCCTCTTTTTCTGCTTTCACCTCACCATTCCTCTTTTCTTCTCTCTCTTCTGTTTTCTCCTCTCCCTTTCTGTCTTCTCCATTACTCTCCTCTTCTTTTTCCTCCCCTTTTTTCTATCTTTCGCTTTTCTTCTTTCCTTTTCTCTTTTCTTTCCCTTCTTCTGCTTTCTCCTCTTTTCGTTTCCTCTCTTCCCCTTCTCTTCTCCTTATGATTTCTCTTTTCTTCTTGTTTCTCTTGTCCTCTCCTCTGTTTTGCTCAACTTCCCTCTCTTTTTTATGTGATCGTTCCCTTTTCCTTTAGAGGAGACGAATGGCGATCACGAAGGTAGGCTGCTGCTCGTGTGGGAACATGGCAGGTGTATTCGAGGGAGAATAACCATAAACGGTGCTACGACGCTCATCTTCATGCAACCCCTTCCACGGCGCAAGGAATCAATTATTAGCGAATTTGCATGGCAGATTATAACACGTGACCGAAAAGTTGGCCACTCGATGGGCTCGAGTCTTCTCACTTTTTTCCTTTTGTTTGAATTAATTTGCCCGTTCTGGAAGCTCGCCTCTGCTAATGGGAGACGTATGCAGATATGATTCATGGGTCCCAGATGGGTTTTTAGATAATTAAGCTGTCCTTTATAACACGGTGGCCACTGACGGCCACCTTTCTGCGAGAAACAGGCTTCGTTATTGCGAAAGGCTGAGTTATTCTTTAAGAAAGACACCTGTCAAATTTCTCCAAAAATTACCGTTATTCCTTTATGATCATCTGTAACCAATACTTGTCAATTATCAAATACATGAAGTTAGAATATATTAACTCTATCATATCGAGATCAAGTTGTTCTTTTCTACTTTCACCTACACTATTCCAATGCTTCCCCTTGCACACGCGTTCCTAACCCCAAACCCAAACCGAACCCACACGCTTATCTCGAAATACCTAACCCAAGGCGCAAATAACCAAAAAGTACAAAAAAAGCAATAAATAGATATTAACCCATTAAGTACCAACATTTTTCTATATACTTAGATTCTTTTTTACAAAATATACACAATAAGAAACATAAAAAATAATGTAAAAAGTATTTAACCAAATAAAATTGCAAATAATTCGCTTTTATATTTGTTTTCAAATGAGAACATTGGGACTTACAACGTAAAAATCTACATAATTGAGTCATGATATTGAATAAAACAAATGAGAACATTGGTGTTTAATGAGTTAAGACGTTTAAGTATTAATTGTGTGTAAAATAAAAGTTTAAAGAAGTTATATGTACAGTTAAGATAAGTTTAAGTTAAACATATAAAATTTTATAAAATTGTTATCGTTTGTAAAATTTGGCGAAACGATTCCCAGACAACCAATAAAGAAAGACAAAGACAAAGACAAAGACTTGACCCAAGCTCCGTTCCCCTTGCTCCAACCCCCATCCAAGCACATTTCGAAGAGTGTCGAACAAATACACTCGACGAGACCATTAGAGGGATACCCAGAAGGACCTTGGTGGGTGCAATTCGAGGGGGAGGAAGGCGACCTGCTGCTGCTCCCTTCTGCGGTGCACATGCTGGATCCGGAATCAGGGTGGTTCCGGTTTTCTTCGTTTGTTCTATGGGAAAACCGAGCCGTTCCAGGCGGGACGACGTCGGCTAAAAGGACGTCACCGCCCTGTCTGCAACTCTTCCAACGAAACTGGAAGGAAGTCTTTCTCTCTCGGGCGGCCGGTCGGCTGCTTCGGGGTAAAAGAGGGCAGCGAATTGCAGCGGTGTGGTCCTACGTTCTGGGCGGACGTCCGCCCCGCACCGATCCAGATATCGATCTCTCCGAGCCATTGTTCCCCTCGAGCTTGTTATTAACTGTCATAGATCTCACGAAATGCCGACCTGTCCGCCGTGTCTTCCGCTACGCCTATGCTCAAATTAATTTATCACGAATCCATTAGGTTCGTTTCGCTGGCGTGTGCTCGCTTCCTTTCGCTCGAGAGCACCGTGAAATCGGTGTTTCCATTAACACTTTCAGCGTTGTGAACGCATACGTTGGTGTTCTTACACAGCCGTTCAATTTGTTTCGATTAATTTTATAATCAATAGTTTTATAGCTTTCTTTTTTCTATGATTTTCTTTAAGGTAGTATAATTTGGACGAGCATGTTTGCTGAGAATCGCAAACAATAAAATAAGCTTCGCTCTCCAAGCATTAACTTTGGTATTAATATCGATCACTATACTGATCGACAATTCAAGATTTTTAATAGCAATGTAATTAAATAAAATGACGAAGAAGAAGAGGGTAGCTTTACTTTACCAACTGTTAAAAATTCACATTCCTATATGAATATATACATATACACGATAAAACCATAATTGTGCAATTTAATTAATGCTCCTTTACATAAGTGAAACGAGCCGCATATCATTCCTAAATCAATCACAATATACATTTACTTATTGCCACCTAGACAGATTGTAAATAAAAATAAGGAAGATACAAATATATAAAAAAAAAAAATTAAATTTATAAACGTTAACACATTATCAGTACAAAGTTTTACCCTCACAGTCAAACCAAACCAGTTACAATTTCCTGCTCCTACATTGGGTCAGCAATTCAAAAAGCCCAAGAAACTAAGAAAAATCTCAACAAAAAAAAAAAAAAACCTCACGCCACATCGACCACAGGGAACGTACATCCGGAAAATTCTGGCGGAAATGTAAACGGTACAAAGGCAAGACCGCCCTCGTCGCAGCGACTCTTGCAACGGCCACCCACCCCTGGCGAGGGGGAGGGAGACGCGGGCCACGAATTGCAGTTTCTCGAATCCAGGAGCCCCGGGGGTAGAAAGGTGAAGCACACGCGAGAGCGGTGTGGTCTTCCATCCTGGCAAATGTCCGCCCCACGCGACCTCAATTTATTCGACACCTCCCCTCGCCTTCAGCGCTCGGAAACTGCTCTGAATCTTTTTCGGCGCGAGGGAGCGACTGCTTCGAAACGGGGCGTAGAGAACAAGCGGGTCGTGGCCAGGGGTGAGCAGGAGAGACCAGGCATCGTAAAAAGAGTTATTATGCTAATGAACCGCCAGCCACCTAATTACTTCCTCGGGAAAGGAGAGCATCTTATCCGGCTATCTCACCAGAGGCGTATCGAACGGCCGCGAAACGATTGATAAGGAATAACGATCAGGTGGAACGAGCGTAATAAATTACCGGCATGCCTAATCACGGTGCTTTCGTACAGCCAAATATAATATCTTAATTCCGACTCGTTAACGGCGGTGTCTCGGGAGATTGCCGCTTCGGAGAATCTTCTCCCCTGTCTCTGCGTAAATCGACGTCGAATTTTAGCGCCCGGGGTGTTGCGAGGCTTTGAATATTGTCACGCGCGCGACGTTCGTTAGCATGTGGTAGAAACGCCTGTTAGTGAGGAAATTATCCTTTTTTATTCTTTGAGACTGCGAAATTTTCAAATGCAAAATTGCTTTCATAAAATGTCGTAAAATTATCTGCTTGTAAACGGGCGAAAATTGAAAGATTGTGGTAAATTTTATCGTATGTAACATTAAAGTGATTAAACAACATAATATTTACATAATAAATCAGAATAACTAAGCTAAATTATCTATTTTTCACCAACACTAGTTCTCAATCGAAAGCCTTTGTATCTCAGTCTAGAATTATTGTATTGCCTGCTGTATATCTAATGAATTTTTAATTCTGCGATCAACGCCATCTCTTGTTTGGAAACTGGAAGCTCCGACTTGTTACGCGGCACACAGGATGGGCAAGGAGGTCGTCGATTCTAAGCAGTAGACTTATATATATATATATACAATGTAGCGGTTATAATACGCGCGATTCTGACCAATAGGGACATATAAACAATAGCGGCCATAATGCGCGAAGGGTGGGGTTATTTTGACAACCAATTAAGAAAGTGGAGGGGGTCATCGATCTGACCAATAGATGTCTAAATAAAAATTGCCGTACTCCGTGGGAAGGGCATACGTATTTTTATTACCAAGCAGGGAAAATTAGCTAATTACTCGTTTTATAAACGTAATTTATGCATCTTTGGAATTTTAGCTTAAAGATAACATCTCAACCTACTTTCACATATAAATTTTAATAAGAATTTCATTCTCCACAGTTAATTATTAACGATTATGTAACACATTCTTTAAATGCTAAAGGCAGAATTATTTTTACAAAAATTAGCTAATTACGTGCTAACGGATAACATGTTCTACACTTTTGCGCATGCATTATGTTCAGTGAAAGCAGTAGAAGATTCTTCAGCAAGAAATGTATAAATTATCCACGCAAATCGGTGAAAATAGTAATTAATTAATTACCCGTTGTAATTGATACGATATCTGAAATTTATGTATCCAAAGAATCTACAACAATTTCGAAATTAGGAAAGGAATCGTTATGAAATTCATTGTGGAATGTTCCTAAGGATGTAGCGTTTACGTATAAATTTTATAGATTTTAATTATGCTACACGGAAGCGTGTAATTAATGATAAACCTGTAGATGTCGGTGATAATTCAAAAAATGTATCAGATAATCGTTAATAATTAACTGTATGGATTGAAATTCGTATTAAAATTTATATGTGAAAGTAGGTTGAGATGTTATCTGTAAGCTAAAATTCCAAAGATGCATAAATTCCGTTTATCAAACGAGTAATTAGCTAATTTTCCCTGCTTGGTAATAAAAATACGTATGCCCTTCCCACGCAGTACGGCAATTTTTATTTAGACGCCTATTGGTTTGATTGATGACCCCTTCCACTTTCTTAATTGGTGGTCAAAATAGCCCCACCCTTCGCGCATGATGGCCGCTATTGTTTATATGTTCCTATTGGTTAAAATCGTGCGCATTATGGCCGCTATATTGTTTATATATATCTATATGTCTAATGCTTAGAATCGACGACCTCCTTGCCCGTCCTGTGTGCCGCGTAACAAGTCGGAGCTTCCGACGTCCAAACAAGAGATGGCGCTGATCGCAGAATTTAAATTACAGTACATGCATAGCGGGAAATAAAGTATTTAAAACTTTTATCGCTTGCATTTCGGTACGGCAAATTTATTGATTAAATAATCAAAATCATTATAACTTAATACAACGTTTTTTATATTTAATAACCCTTTTATATATTCATATTTGTACGTAAATAATTCCTTACACGCGTTAACACTGAAAGTATTTGCACAGTTTATAGCGATTAGTTATAAAATTATATAATTAAGATCGCACGATTCCTTTATTGTGTATGTAAGAAATTTTCTTCAAATCAAGTGTCTCTCACAAGGCTATAGCCCGCTCGCTCAGCTTATACCTAAATTCACCTATGTTGTTAAGTGTTATTTTTTAAAGGTAATGCACTTGATGCTATTTAGTTTTAAGATCCAAATATACTTTTAACCCTTTGAGCGTTGAGTTGTGTAACGTTAAGCGTATGCTGTGGACCGCCCATTTTTTACGACAGAGCACATTATTTTATAAAACTGTGCAGCGTTCATAGCCCAGATTGAATTATTGTGTGAAAACCGATATACGCGTTCATAGCCCAAATTGAAGAGTTGTGTGAGATCCCATATATGCGTTTATAGCGTTCAAAGGGTTAAAGCACCCATTTTATGCGAAAAAGGACAGGTGTTTCACGTATTAGAGAGTTCGGGATAAATCAGCTTTCTAACGACCATCTCGACCATCGAGTTTTAACCAGTAGAACGCGAGGGTCTGTGTGAACCGAGGAATTCACGGAATCTTGTTGAGAGGACATAAAGTTTTCTCGACGCACTTGGGAACGACGCGCGTCCCTGACAGTCGACCTCTGAGCGTCGTGGCGGCGTCGCAAGTCTGGACGCGAGCCAGTCTTTGCGAAAGTCTCGTAACACGTGTTTCAGGTCGGTTGGCACGTGTTGGTGGTCCGTCGAGGCCCGTAAACGTGGCGACTCAACGCCGGCGGACGCCGACAAAGGACGCCTCCGGTTCTCCTATTGTGGAGAATTTCAGTCCGTGGAAACTGGACGCATTGTGGTGCCTGCTTCTCGTCCGACACGCACGTTCACGGATTTATCCCCGAAAACGGAGAGGAAAAAGAGGATCCCCCATAGATTCCCTTGCATTCTTTACTCTGATCTCTTTCGTTGTTCATCGAAAGATTCTTCGTTGTCGTGAATAATTTCCGCTTCCACTTTTCTTATCTATCTATCCTTTGCTCCTCATTCGTTTGGTGAAAGTTTCTAATAATACAATTTAACATGACATCATATGACATGCCTGACCATACGCTGCCTCGTAAATTATTTTTCACAGCAGCGGAAAACGTGTTTGATGAATCATGAACTACTGCAGTCCAACACTGACTGATGACGAAAGGAAAGAGTGGACAAGATAGAAAACGGTGCATTGCTAAGGAAAAAACAGATTTTCTCAATCAATAACAAAGAGCATTAAATATTCTAATTTTCCAGGCAATCTTCCTGATCGCCAGAACAGGGATACCTTGAAGAGTAGATTCCTAAGATGCAAAATTTTCGTAATTTCATTCTACCTAGATTGCAACTTATCAATTAGTTAATGAATACAAAAAGGTCCAACTGAAACTGTTCTAACTAAATACGTAGAGAAAGTCTACGCTCAAAAATTGAATAAAGATTCCCTTCGTCTGCGAACAAATAGAGGCCCAATCTGGGGACCGTCTATCAAAATACCAAACTGCCCCTCTATCAAAATACCCCATGCTGCCCGACAGGGCCCCACGTTTCCCCGTCCATATCCCGTAAAAAATCTATAATAACCCTCCTACCGACTTCCAAATCACCCAAAAACTAAACGCTAAACACGGTTATCGGTACCGATACGTAATTACCGCCGCTATACCTGAAACTAGCTTGCACAAGCCTGAGCAAAGTGCACATTAGACCTCTGGAAACCTGCGAGGGGAGCAACGGGGGAACATCGAGCCCGGCTGCCATCTTTATCTACGTGGCACGTCGAAAAAATGGCGAACGCGGGCCTGGAAAGCGTGGCCGACTTGGGAGGTCGCGGATCCGCCACCGGGGGATCCGCATGCCCTCCTAAATATGTTATTAGTTCGGTCGTATAACTGCTTCATTTCGAGCCGTATGGCCCGAAGGCGATCATCTGCGTTCGCGGGCCAGACCGTGGCCCCTGTGCAGGCAACAGAGAAAGAGGGAGCCGTTTTCGCGAGACTTACAGCCTTTTCACACGTGTCGGATTAGAACCGACGATCGTGATTTGTATATGTTGAGGGGTTGTGTGGAAAAACTCGTGTAAAAGAAAAATCACTATGTATACTTATTAACCGTTTGAATGCCACGGCCGTTTCTTATTTCTTGATCGAAAATTGCCAAACGGCGCGATAGCGCTCGTCATATTCCGTGCCGAAAAATGCCAAAAAGTGCGATTCCACTGTTTTTAGCTTAGTTTTTAGACAGTGCAAACATTTTATACCTGATTACCTCGTCCCTAAACCATTTTAGTATGTAGAATTTTCAAGTAGAAATAAATTTCTTATACCTCAACGGTATAGAACGTAGTATATTGGATTCGATTGAATAAAATATTTGTTAACCCCTTAACGCACAGATTTGTTGAAAAAGAAACCGGCCGAAAAAATCAATTTTTTTTTTAATGTAAAAAAACACTTTAGATCATTGCCTTGGTAAAAAAATAAAAGAAATACAAAATTAATAAAAATTTTTATTTTGATTTTGGATTTTTATCCACACTGCAGAAAAGAGCCGAACGGTTGATAATTTCAAGGTACCCAAAATTATTATTTAAAAGGCCAGCATACCATGAAGCGAAGCATAAGTAGTAATTCTAACCATAAACGATATCCAACTACGTTATACGACAGTGTTCGAGTGCTACCTTGATATACGATTCGTGTAAAACGAGCCTTAAACGAATGCGCACGTCGAGAACAGAGGTACGACACGACGTGGCTCGCCCTCCCAGAAGTTCTACCAGGGAGGCCTAGATTGTTTAATCGTCCCCCCCTAATCAATGCCGCGGCACCCTGTAATTTCGCCAAATTGCGGTAGAGACTGTTCTACGGGACATTCAGAGCGGAATAGGCAGCAGCCCGATGGTAGGTCTTAATTTAGGCAGCCATAAAAGCGGCTAGCAGCCAGCTAGTCGTTTCAACGACCCGTTTAGGTTAGACTCGCGTTTAGCTTATGCTGTGCGGCGACTCAGCAACGCGATTTTCGATTTTTCGCCGGTCCCCGTCAGGTTTCTGCGACCAGATCGTGGGAAGCCGCAGAAACGGGCATGGTGGAAATACATTCGAATGTTAGGACAGACCTCATGGCAGGCTAACACTTAGCGAAGCAATTAGAAAAGAATCCTCAGAATACTCTATAAAATCCTTAGGACCTGTTGGCTTCGCTTGAAAGATAGAAAAGGAACTTCCAATATTTTAGTAATTTAGAAAAATGAAAAATCACGAAATCGGATATTTTAACATTTAGCTGACCGAATGGGGTTTTAGTTTTTAAAAACGGCGGGAATTTAGTTGCCAACCCATTACTTTTGTTATTAGTTAGTCTTGAACTAGTGTTGAATTTATTAATAATTGTGCTTTGGAAGAGCAGAAAATGGATTTGATGAACTGTTAATAACACTAGTTCTAATAATAATAATAAAAGTAAATAGAATCAATGGTACAGGAAAGAATGGGAGACCTATCGATTCGGTTGGTTAAGTGTTAAACATAGTTCCTCCTGGCCGAAAGAGAGAGGACTCTAGTATTTAAATACAGTGGTCTACCGGAGGCTTTTGTGATGATCGCGCGCCTACGTTGGACATTACCCGTGAGCGGAAGAGCTTAATGACCGCGTAGATTTGCAATATAAATCCGGCAGGAATTTCAGCGTTGAGCCCCGAGGGATGAAAACCCTCGTACGCTCGCGGAGGCCACACTCGTAAAGTACCGTTATTATTCAGCTACGCTTGTCGTTAAGCTTCCCTCGCGCTGATACACGTGTAATTTCGCGGAGGATGCCTAATGCACGAACCCTAGACAAACAAACGGATCGATCATGGTCGAAGAGAATTTTCCTTTAAAAATTGGTATGTTTGATTCGTCGAGCTGAGTGTTTAATTCGAAACAATATTTTATAATTATTACTCTGTCTTGCCTTCTCTGTTAATCTTGTACTGAGTTAAGGACTGAGTTAAGGACTGAGTTAAGGACTTAGTTAAGGAACTAAGTCAGTTTTTCGCGAAGAATAGATTACTGTTTCGTTATCGCTGAATAACAAATCATGTTCTATTTTATAATTATTACTCTGTCTTGCCTTTTTTGTTAATCTTGTTCTGAGTTAAGGACTTAGTTAAGGAACTAAGTCCGTTTTTCGCGAAGAATAGATCACGGTTTCGTTATCACTGAATAACAAATCATGATATATTTTATAATTATTACTCTGTCTTGCCTTCTCTGTTAACCTTGTACTAAGTTAAGGATTTAGTTAAAGAACTAAGTCAGTTTTTCGCGAAGAATAGATCACGGTTTCGTTATCACTGAATAACAAATCATGATATATTTTATAATTATTACTCTGTCTTGCCTTCTCTGTTAACCTTGTACTAAGTTAAGGATTTAGTTAAAGAACTAAGTCAGTTTTTCGCGAAGAATAGATCACGGTTTCGTTATCACTGAATAACAAATCATGATATATTTTATAATTATTACTCTGTCTTGCCTTCTCTGTTAACCTTGTACTAAGTTAAGGACTTAGTTAAAGAACTAAGTCAGTTTTTCGCGAAGAATAGATCACTGTTTCGTTATCGCTGAATAATTAATCTGAATAATTAATAAATGTTACAAGTGAGTAAGCAGCGGGTAGTAGAAGCTGCTGCTAATTTGTATTTGCAAACATTAATTTAAGAGGGGCAGTTTCGCGAAACGCTTCAAAGTATTATGCATTGGTACGAGATGATGGTATCGTGAAATTACAGGTATTCCCTTCGTAACTGGATCAATGAAGGGCCACGTCATAATTGCCTCGTCCGCGATATAATTGCTTTATTCTAGATACCACAAAAGGGCAGCAGCAGCAGCAAAGAAAGAAGAGATCTTAATCGTTAAATTGTCTCGAACGGAACCCGAGCCAATTTACTCGGACCAAATTATTTCCAAATTGAACCCTTTCAGAATCGTATTACCACGGTAATCCCTTTCAACTATCCCCTTAATAAATATCAATAAAATAGCCCGTTACGCTTTTCGTATATTCTCTTGATATTTAAACAAGCAAATTGTAAACCACGATTCAGTCGGTTTTTGGGAAATATTACAGATCGATTATTTACGCAGACAAAGCGCAACGTGTGATTCTGAAAGATCACACCACTGTCGGATGTATAATAATTGATGGAATATTGAGGTAAAACAAGCCAATGGTAAACTCCAGTATTATAACGAGAACAAAAATTATATTTAAAATTATATTTTATATACAACACAAACTTGGGACAAAGGATGTGAAACGAATGAACGAAAAGATAATGGTGACAAATGATAACATCAAAAAAAAGAAATGAGAACACGAGCATACCATTCGCAATCCATGAAATGAAAAACACTACGGTTCCAATGTCACCACATAGACGCCGCAATTATACAATTTTATTTTTATTCATTTTCAACTGATAATTCGATGAACTGTAATTAGCCATGTCGAACTCGCAGCGTGTAATAAACGAACGTTTTGAATAAACGAGTTCAGGTGACCGACGAACCATCGAATTAACGCAATTACCGCCCCAGGCTGGCTTTATCGATGCAAATCGTTCGTGTTAACTTCGATCACCATCATTGATCGTGTCAAAACGTTTGTCGATCCGACCTTCTTATTCCACTTTGGCCGTCGAGACCGTTTCATTACTTATCGTTCGACTTTTGTAGATCATCACACGAGATATCTTAAAATAAACGATATAACGGCGCAGAAAATTATTCTACATGTAAAAACAAACGAAAAATGTAGGATAAAATCTTTTTCGGCGGTTGTTTCATTCTCGAGTTGATCAAGCTCGAAAATTTATGCAAATGACGTAAAATAGAAATCAAGTAGGCTTAACCGAATGTATGCATAAATTCACAAAGTTTTTAGTTGACATTTCTAGGACATGGAGCAGCGTATTAAAAAAAAATTAATTGCAATGTTAAGTTAATTGTTATAAGTAAAAGTAAGATGAAAATTTTCTTGAATAATAATATTATTGGTCGCTGTCGACGTACGATCGAATTCCTCGAGGATGAAAACGTACGAATATAATCGGGGACGGTGCTTCAGCGTGCGGCGGACTTCTTGGGTGGCGAACCGATTAAACCTTGAATCGGCCTAATTCCCGTTTTATCGCCTAAGATCGGGCCTTAGTATGCGCGAGCGGAGCGTATGGCACGTCGATTTCGTTCGGCGGAATTTCGAGATGAACGCCAGCGATGAGAACAACACGATCCGAAACGTTTAGAGTTAAGCTTAAAGGAAGCCTGTGATAAAAATACGAGCCGATATTATTGTTATAGAGGAGGATAAAAATAACCAGAAATTTTAATAAAACAGTTATTCGTGTATGAAACATAACTTTGAATTATTACTGAACAAATTGTCACTTTTAAATGTAAAAGATAGCATAAACTAAAGTAATTCCAATTCTTAAAGAAAATTACCATAAATTTTACACGTATTTTTTTAGCAACTGAAAAAATTGCACTACTGAAAAATGACATTCTTTTTAAGAAACTTATTCACGTTTATGCAATCCTTATAGTTGTTTCGTAGCTAGAAAATAACCTAAATAAACTAAACTAATTCTGATTCTTAATAAAAATTACCATAAATTTTACACGTATTATTTTAGCGATTGAAAAAATTGCACTACTGAAAAATAACATTCTTTTTAAGAAACTTATTCATGTTTATGCAATCCTTATAGTTATTTCGTAGATAGAAATTAACCTAAATAAACTAAACTAATTCTAATTCTTAACAAAAAAAATTACCATAAATTTTACACTTATTTGTTTAGCGACTGAAAAAATTGCACTACTGAAAAATGACATTCTTTTTAAGAAACTTATTCACGTTTATGCAGCCCTTATAGCTGTTTCGCAGATAGAAAATAATCACTGTTCACTACGAAACGAAAAGGAACCGCTTGAAAAAAGAGGAACCTCTTGCTCGAAGATTCCAAGCAATCGGGAACGGAAGCCCATCGCTACGTTCTCTTCCGGCGGTAGCTCTCAAACGGCGAAACTGCTGGCAGCCATGCACGGACCACACGCGCGTCTATAGACCTTTTAAGAGCCGTTTTGCGAAACCGAATTCGAGCTGCCGTTCGTACATAATTGCTCGTGTAGCCCGCGCATCGAGATCGAGAAGCAGATTCAACGTTCACGGACTCCGGAACGCAGGGGATCACCTGGTCTCATCTCGAGCGGGATAAAAGAAGAAAATAAAATCGTGTTGCCACTGTCCAACCATACTACATTGGCTCCAGAGATCGAGATAAGCCGCAATAATCATCCTTTAATCCGATTTCTCCCATCGTGGCAGCGACAGAATATTCGATGCGTTCCGATTTCGTAATCGTTAAAAATTACCATGCCGCCTGGTTCGCGTTACGTTTCGTAATTTTGCATAACATTGTTTGCGCATTGATTACATCTTAATTAACTCTAAAACTACCAAACCAGTCAAAATGAACAATTGATGATTATCCATAGCAATCGTATCAATTCACTGGGGTAAAGCAGCCAAAATTTGCTATGATTTTCTGCAGAAGGCATAAATACAGATTTGTGAAAGAATGCGAATAAGTATACTATAATTGTCGGTAGTTCTAGCGTTAAACTCGTATCACTAGAAGATCATCCTTTAATTTGGTTGGCTAACTGATAACACTATTTCTACCACGACCGGTCAAATGACCGTTTTTAATATTTCGATTAGAATTTCATAGATACAATGCATTTGAATCACCTTTAAATTTTAGACTTTTCCTCAAATATACGTATAATACATTTTTCAATATTCACTTCTTTTTTCATTGTTTATTTTCTGAAAAAATTTGTAGCCTGTCTTACGTGGGAATGTCGCGGTAGGAATAAGTACACGTGAAGTGCCGGTAGGAATAGTGTTAAAGAAAAACCACCAATTTTACAGAACTGCGACCCACGTGGACAGCTCGACGGACATTACTTTCTAATTACCTAAAAATACTACACCCGGCAAAGGATTGCTGACGTTCGCCTCGCAATCGTTAATGCGTACCACGGAATATAATAGTTGGCGCCTGGCCACGATTTCGAGATCGCCACACGCTGGTACCCGGTACCATTACCCGTGGGCTCAGCGCGAGTCGGTTTTATGCATAAAAGTGAACGCGCGGCACGCAAGCGGACGCATTAAAACCGCATAAAAATAAATTCACCGCGTGCGCGGCCCGGGCAAAAATAAACTTCCTTCAACGTTACCTCTAATTACGCAGCGATATATTTTTTTTTTTTTCGGCCCACGCCGGCGCTCGTGTGCACGCTGCGCGCTCCCGGGTGCCGGCACACGCTTCAGAGCTCGCGTTTGCACTTATCGGGCATCTACACACGCGATGCGAATTTCATTTTCCGCGGCGAACAGGGGGGGGGGGCGCTCCCCGTGAACTGCAGGCGTTGAAATCCCCGAGAGTGGGTTACATTGTTACGCGACCGCAGCAGTCCTCGTGGAAACGGATGCCCACCGCCATATTGGCGGGCAGGTGCATCCACGGCGACGTATTTTACCGGTATAACCCGGACACCACCCCTTTTCGGAGGCCAGCCACAAGGGGGATTGTTTTAATTGGAAGGGAGTTTGTTTTTAATACTAGATTTACGGACATTTCTTGTATATCTGCTTCTAATATTCATATATTAGGGGGACTGGAAAGTAATGTTTTTGTCATTCGATCTCTAGATATTTTGATGACATATGCATTGAAAATTTGCACACTAGATGACAAAAGGTTGTTGATAATAAGGATGATTACATCGTTGATTAAAAATAAAAACTCGTTAAAAATGTATGCGTTTCAATTTAATGTTAGAAAATGACATTACTTTCCCGGTCCCCCTAATATTAGGGAATAGGTGTACGTCAAAAAGAATTTGAGATTACAGAACTGAGAGGGAAATAGATTTGGGTATATTTGTATCGCTCCATCGATAAAACTCAGAAAAAATTGTTAGGAATAATAGTAATTATTTTTGTAAATTTTACTCATGAAATCCAAAACCTGTGAAATTGACGAATCACATAAATCTAGTGTTCTTTGTAGTAACATAAAACTTATTTTACACTAGATTTACAGACGTTTCTTGTATATCTATTTCCAATATTCATATATTAAGGAATAGGTGTGCATCAAAAAGAATTTGAAATCGCAGAACTGAGAGGGAAATAGATTTGGATATATTTGAATCACTCCATCGATAACAGTCAGCAAAAATTGCTAGGAATATTAATCTTATATTTTTGCAAATTTTACTCATGAAACCCATATCATTCTTTATATTATAATTTATTCTTAAATATAGTATTATCAAATCACAAGTGTCGTAATTTACTCACAATTGCAACCACACGTTTCATATGTTTGCACCAAAGATCGTTACCATTCGTCTGCTCACACAACTGGTCGATGGGACTAATTAGGGTGGAAAGTTTAGACTGGAAATATCACGTGGAATACGGATAATTAACCGTTAAGAGCCAGCGCAGGCAGAACTGATGGAAAAATTGAACAAAAAACGGATTTGGTCGCTTGGAAGCGGATAACTAAGTCAGTTGAACAGCTGGAGCAAAGAGTAGACCGATTTGTCGCGAGGAAAGGGCCCCAGGGCTGGAATTAGCCAAGCACGCAGCGACCAAGCGGCTAATTAGTTCGCCAGCCAATCGGATTTTCATTACTTCTAAACAGCCCGCGTTATACTTTCCTTTTTCTGCTCGGGCCCCGATAATGAAACGCAAAGGAATCTGACGTGCGACTTGCTCCTGGCATGTTTACTAACTTGTGCTGCTTATCGAAGTCGAATCGACTTTCGTGGCCTCCTGAAGCGAAGCAACTCCTCGATAGCTAAAATGTATGCTGCTCATTTTTTCACTAATGTATGGCCATTACTTGCAACATTGAAATCGGACGTTTAAAAGGTTTTAATTATTTTAAGTTCGTGTGCATTTTAGCAGACCCTCCAATTAGACCTTTTATGGCCTTAGACAGGACGTTGACTTTCTTTATCATATTCCATTACAACTCTTTGAAACGTTCGAATTTTATGGCTCTAATTATAATCTACATAACTGAAAAAGTTACAATAATCCATTGCAGAATTTTTTTCGATAATCACTTCAAACCCCAAAGGTTCCTATTTAGGACATTTAATAATCCAAGAGCCCAATGTACCATTACAAGCTATGTAAATTCCTTATATTAACCTTTTGCGCTCGAGAGGTGACTGTTAGTCACCAAATGATAGTTTCTCAAATTTTCAGACCTTAGTTTGTTCATTTATTAGTCAGGTTCAAAAGTTAAACAGTCACATATGTAAATTTTAGAATACCACTTAACTAAACCAAAGAACATTTAACATAGGAGAATCTTAAAGAATATGTCGAATTTGAAAATTGTTCAAGTTGGTATCAATAGACGACCGACAGTCGCCTCTCCAGTGCAAAGGGTTAATCTGCATCAAATGCACCCCATTCAAATGATTAACTCATCGTTCCACAAAGACATCATTCTCAGCAGCCGTCGAAAACTGAAAACAGCCTCGAAGAGCAAACAGACGCGTCGGTGACATGTTTATTAACTCGCGTAGCCCTTATCAACGATCGAAACGGTTCTCGGTTTTTAAGGCCCGGCGAATCGTCAGGGGCCAGCTTGCCCAGAAGATCGGAGACCGCCCATGTTGGGGCCTGTCCGTGGCGCGGCGGAATCGTATTATGAACATTTTATCGAGGCGGACCGCGAAGAGTGGCGAACCGCGAGTACCGAAACGCTAATTGCGAGCGGCTCTTTTCAAGGTCCCCGGCACACGTGGCCACGATGTACGCCTCGTTAAGGCGGTCCTTAAGGCGATCCTCAGCCGACTAAGGAATTCCACGCTGCCCGCTTCTGGGAGGGTGGACCTGGGTAAAATAGGTATTCCAAATCGGTCGGTCATAAGAACACGACGAAGTTCCATACAACACGCAGAATAACTTCTGCATTATACAATTAAATTTTCTATCTGTTTCCAATATTATCAATCGTAAGTAGGTACAGCATTTTTAAGGAGAAAACCGGAAAAATGCGTCGAAATGTTAAATATATTTATATCACGTTTTTGTTATTCAAAGATACGAATACTCAAAGCAAAGTGTTATATTTGAGCGTATCTTATCACTTAACCGACCGAATGTGGAGATCTCCCATTCTGTCTTCAACAGGGTGCTGCAATTGATTCTATTTGCATTTGTTATTAGTTAGTCTTGAACTAGTACTGTTTGTAAATTTTCTAAAACACAATTTTTAATAAATTCAACATCAGCTTAGGACCAACTAATAACGAAAGTAAATAGAATCAACGGCACTATTTTGTTAAGGAAAAAATTGGAGATATACCCATTCGGTCGGCCAAGTCTTAATAGCCACTTATTTTCGATCTGAGCAACGACGTTTAACACTTAGCCGACCGAATGTGGAGATCTCCTGTTCTGTCCTCAACAGAGCGCTGCAATTGATTCTATTTGCGTTTGTTATTAGTTAGTCTTGAACTAGTACTGTTTATAAATTTTCTAAAATACAATTTTTAATAAATTCAACATCAGCTTAGGACCAACTAATAACGAAAGTAAATAGAATCAACGGCACTACTTTGTTAAGGAAAAAATTGAAGATCTCCCAATTCAATCGGCTAAGTGTTAAGGTATCCAAAAGTGAAAGGAAAGTTCAATTTCTCGGTATATAGACTTCTGAAAAATATTAATTTATAAGAATGATCACTATCTACCATTCAATTAGCCAAGCTTCTTCGCGTGTGATTCAATTGACCAGCAAATTTGTAAGCCAATTTGTAGCTTCACTAACAAAATGTTCTCCTACAAAGAAACCATCCTCAGCTCCAATATAAAAAAGAAACCGACCAAATGAAGTAGCCAACGATCACAGTGAAAGATGGATTCCCTACAGAGGCTAGGAAAAAGTGTCTCGAGTACCGCAAGAAAGCGGACAAAGGGACAGGAGGGGTTTCTCTGGCCCGTTCTGGAGTGCGGGTCCAGAAATGGGCAGACAGGAAAGCCGCAGGAAAAAGTCGCGACGCGTGCTTGAATCGATAGAGTGCTCAGCTACGTCAACGTTTATGGCGTCCCGTCAGCGCGCGCTTTACGCGGCATTACGTCGGGGCCCTTCCGGCCCCACCGGCTGCGGCTGGGCCCACGAGTGTTTCCACTTACAATAACATTCCGAAACACGTAAATACGCTCGAGTGGGCAAAGCCACGCGCTGCTGTAGGTCCTCGCGGAGACGACGGTCAGTCGGTGGACGTGTCTGAACCTGACGTCTCTGCCAAAGGACGACGGGATATGGCCTCTTTGTCGACTACTTGAACGCAGTCGTCGTCGTTGCCGGCAGCCTCAAGGATCGTCTGAACGTTGAACTTCGTTTCCTCGGTCGGTAGCAGCAGCCCCGTTCACGGGGCCGCCTTAATAACGTCCGAAATGAACGCATGATTAATGATCCGGTCGCGTTTTTCTGTGGAATGCTTTGAGAAGGCTTGGAACGGATGAAAGGGTTAGGTTAGAGTTAGGTTGGGGTTAGATAGTCGAGTCTGTCACGGTTTCTATACACAGGATGTTCGGACGAAACTGGGAGAAAATTGAGGGGGCAACTCTATGCAACATTCTAAGATAAAAATCAAGACTGAACAATTTTCATTTGACGCTTTGTTTATTAGTTGTGAGCAATTAAAGAACGGGCTGTTTTACGCCTGAGAGCAGGCAAATGTTACACAGCCCGTTCTTTAATTGCTTATAAATAATAAACAAAGCGTCATATGAAATTTTTATCTCTCGGGGGAAGTACTGGACGTGTTCTTATAGAGTTCCCAGTGTTTCCTCAATCGCGGTCGATGGCCACCGTGGAAGTTTTAGTGGGTAAAAATCCCACATAACCCAGCTACCCCCCTCAGGGTGGCTGGGTGTCTTTGGAAGATTTCCTCCACGCGAAAAAAAAAGATAATTCGAGGTTTGGGGGAGTACTGGACGTGTTCTTCCAGAGTTCCCAGTGCTCCTCCAACACGCAGAGACAGCGTGGAGATTTTAGCGGGTAGAAATCTCGCAAAACCTCGCCATCCCCCCCAGAGTGATGGGGTATCTTTTGAAGATTTTTTCCACGTTAAGAAAAATAAAAGATAATTCGAGGAGCTGGTAAAGCGTGCTGGAGTTGGAGAGAAAAGTGTAAGGTAATTTTGTGAGAGGTTTGAAGAAATTAGAAGGGTATTTCAGGGTTCACTTTTATCTTGTACTCTATTCTCTGGTTTTTAGCTCAGTTTCTGAGTCATGAGTACTGCATAGCTCCATATTTTTTTGAAAAATTGAGTATCTGGCAGTTCAGTTTACCTGTTGTTATTTAAAGATGCTTAATTTCAGGATACTGCAAAATTCGCCGAAATTTAAGGCCTCTACCATGCTGTCCATCTAATTATACGACTATTTTATGCACCTATTTTATGTGTAACATAAATATTCTAACATGTACGCTTTACTGCCCACCACGGGAAAATGTTCCAATTTTATCCTCGTTGTTCTTTAAAATAAGAAAAGCGTCCCGGCAAGCAGAATGCCGGAGAAGTTGGAAAACTTTCAGTGTCATCTCCATTGGGGTTGTGCTACGTAGGTATGGTAATGCGATCTATGAATGTCAGTTAAGAGATTCCAGTTGTCGATCGATAAATCAAACAGCGTTTTCTTGTTAGTTATCCGTGATTTACGAGCTAGTTAATGTCGCGGGGAAACGGCGAACACCTAGCCGACGAGACACAGTAGTGGGATCGTAAAGAGGAACATTTAATACCGGACACCTTGCGTATAGATGAATGCTAATTAAATGGAAGCACACTTTTATGGGCCTCCATCTGCTCATAAGCCTCCTATAAACGGGACGCAGGTTGTTTCCCGATCCACACTTTAAGACTTGAAAATATAAGCAGAAGGATAATCCTGGAGAATATTTGGAGAATGAAAAAGGATGCAAAGATTTAAAAGATTGAATTTTTTAAAATGTGCGAAAGTCGAGGGCCGCTTGCACTCTACTGTCTTGAGCGCTGTTTTGCATACCGCTCTCGCTTCTCGTTCCAACCACAGTAATTTATTTATTTATTTATTTATACCTGTATGGAACCCTTTGGTTCACAAGGTGAATAAATTGAATAAGAATCATAAGGTGACAGTGAATTAAACAGTGGAAATTAAAAGAGAGCAGAGAAAAAACAAAGACAGCACATTACACGATGATGCTTACAATATAAGGCTTAATCATCACAATATCTTATAAGAATCAACCTTGAAATGTATTATGATCATCAATGAAAAAAATAAATATCAATATACTAATTAAAGTATAAAATTGATTACAATAAAACCAGTCGACCACTGTAAACAATAGAATCAAATTTCTAACGAAACTTAAAGCCTCATTCACAGTGTTCCAGCTATCGCACAAATCGCACACCGTCTTCCAGGCTAATCACGAGGCTAATCAGTTTCTTCGCAGCGCCATTAGGGCGCTATTCAGATATCCGACGAGGGGGCGTCGAATTTTTACGCGACACCGCGCGTCCCTCCATCGCGAAATGACGTCGAACTTTTGCAAACGAGTCACGTTCGTCTCGACGGATGCTTCGACGACTACCGGGGATCGTTAGCCGCTTCTTTGCCTCGCACGGGGATCAAACGCGGCTCTCAGATCTCACCGCTAGCGGGTGGCGGCGTAACGAGAAATCGCCACGAGCTGTTCCCCGTCCGGGCGCCCGCAAAAATGGACGCCTGGCATCCTCGAATTACGAGCGGTCTTCTACACGCGATACACGAGTTTCTCCCGCGTTCGTTCTCGCGGCCACATTTCCTTTTTCTGCGTTTCTTTTTCTGTTTTCGCTTCCCTCGCCGCCCCCTCGAGCGAGACACGGCTCTGGTTGGGTTGTTCCTGGTTATTCGATGTCAATTTGGGGGATGCAATTGCGTTCGCCACGCGGTACGCGTTCATGGAAGCGACTCGGTCGCTTAGGGCGATTTTGATTCGAGGAATCGAGGGACAACGTAGAATAATTCTTCGAATAATGTTTACCCTTATTCTTTTATCGTTCACCTTGGAAATTTGTTTGACTTTCACTAATCATATAATTAGCGTTTAATTAGTGTTTCTTGCTTTTGGATGTTAATGTAATTTTTGAGATTGAGTTTATAATTTGGAATTTAGAAATTGGGGATTGTAATGGATACGGAAAATATAGGGAAATATAGAGAGCGGAGGAATCAACATTTTTAATAATAGTAAACTTAATTATTTATTCAATAATGTATTGTAATTGTTAATTAAATTAATCTCGAAAGCGTCAATTACTCCTACAATGAAATTTGGAAAGGAATTAATTGGAATCAAGAAGTACAGTGAAATATGAAAATTAAAGTTTAATTTGAAATTTAGTTAGACAAATTTTGTATACTGTAATTTTGTATCGTCGTGAAATTGTACAACCGCTAACCAAATGAACAAACGACTCTTAATGTAACCGCAAAGAATTGATTATCCCTGTAATGAAATACGTAAGAAATTACCTCGATTTCCTCTGTTATCGTTCAGCGAGAAAGTTTACGTAACGTTACGTGTAAGAGGGCAATTTTCTGCTGCCAATAGTGGGTCGTGGGACCGCAAAGGAGCGACCGGAATCGAATCGCATCCCAACTGCCGCTGGCTAACTGTACGTTTCGCCGGCCGGAAGGAAGTTGCACGGATCGCGAACAAAGGACCACCCGAATGCTGACGCGTCCCCTCTCCACCCACCCCCCCCGTTCGCATCTTTCCCGAGCGTTCCCTGAAGCGAATCCCGTACAAATCGCCATGGATTTTATGGCCACCGGTGGCAAATTCGTTTACGCCATGCCCCGCTTCTATTATCTCGTAATTATCCCCGTGCACACCGATGGAACACACCTGCTTCGTAGGAGGGCCACCGACGTGTTCGTGGAACAATCGAAAACAATACGCGTATCTCGAGACAGAGCCCGTCATGGATTTTAGGTTTTAACTTGGAACAATGGGTCCCGAACGGTTTAACGACGAGAGCGGCGATTCGTCAAATTTTTAAAACTACATTCGAGGTTCAGAGGGGAAGATGACTTTTGAATTGAATAGAGTGTCGAGTAGAATTATATGAAACTGTGAGAATTCTTTGGTAAGCGTTGGATGGTATAAAGTTGGAGAAAAATCACGATTTTAAGCCTTATCGCTAACGATTAACGTTTTGAATTAGTTCTAGGACTTACTTCTGTTAAACGTGAAAATATTAAGCTACTAAAATTTTCTTCAGTCTGTTACTAATCTCAGAGACTTTCTGAATCCTATGTCTAAAATTACAGTGATTTCAATCGTATTACTAATCTCAGAGACTTTCTGAATCCTATGTATAAAATTACAGTGATTTTAATCGTGTTACTAATTTCAGAAACTTTCTGAATTCTATTTCGAGAATAACAATGATTTCAGTCCTGTTACTCTTGATTCACCTGTAATTTTAATAGAAGAATGTTTGAAAATAATCTGCTATCTTTTAGATAAGCAAAAAATTTTGATTTTGAATGCTAAGTTACGATTAGGGATGTCAATCATAGAGAAAAGTCGTGTTTGTAAATCCCACAGCAAAAATAGGCGGAAACGTTCGCCGGCCGAAGGTACTAATTTAATCATCTTCCAATATTTACACCGGAAATTTTCTCGAAAACCTGACTCGACGTAAACGAGTTTCACGAGCTGTCTTCGAGTCCTTATCTCTCGTTCCATCGAAGATTTCCTTGCTTCCGGAGGAGAGAGCGAAGACAGGCCATCAGGATCCGACTGAAACAAAGCGTTCGCCTGACAGTCATTCGCCAGTGCACCGACAAATCCGTGCAGACAAGCGAAACTTCCGCTCGAGATCACCGATGGAGACAGGTCCAGCATCGTTCACGAGCAATACCCTAATAAGGGCGTAATTACTTAATTTCTGTTTTGAGTTATGGGTCGAAGCAGAGTGGCGTGTCTCAAAATTGCTTGTTAGGAACTCTGGAAACGTTGTCTTGTCTAGGTCCAATTATGCGGCAGAACCTTTTAAGGCGTTCTACTTCGCTGTTCGCTGGTTCGTGTATAATTTGGAAGGTTCTTGGGTGGCAAGCTCAAGCAGAAACAGGAAGTCGCGCGACGAAGGGACGCGAAATTTTCGATAGAATCCAGACACAACTCGAGTAAAGGAAGATTTTATGTTTATATTGAGAATCATTTCTAGATTTCTGTACTTCGAAAATAGGTAGGTATAAATAAAGATGCAAATTTTTGAAGAAATTAATTGCAACCCATCTGAACTCTTACAAAAATTTATAAATCGATTTCTTTCATCAAAAAGAAACAAGAAAGAAATGAAAGGAACTCAAGTTCTTTTCATAGCGACTAAGAAACCTAACAATATGGACGTTCAACGTTCTTTAACACCATTTACCCTTTCATCCCTCCCTTCCAATTCGTAATAACTCAACCTGACCCAAATTCCACACCAATTTCCCAAACTACACTCTCATCTCTGTGCTTCTGCTTGACCAAACGCTTCTTACATCTCCACCTGGCCCCTTCACGTCTTCCACGATTAAGGATCCTGCGGTAACCCGTGTAAATCCTTCGCAGTGAATCACTTCTCTGTCCATCCAACACACACAAACACACACACACACACAAAGCTCTAAATTTACCGTGGGCCACGCGAAAGCGTAACGAGGATAAATATTTACCCCGGAAAGAGAGCGGGCTCGAGGTAAGTCCTGAATAGAGGGATGGAAACGGCGCGAGATAGAGATCTCACCGGGGGTGAAGCTACCTGTCCAGGTTCGTTGATACGCGGGAATCCCTCGGGAAAGCCGGACGGGTTTCACCTAATACCGTGGATTAGGGTTTAAGCAGCCTGCCTCGGGCATTCACTCGATGGCACAATAAAACGCGCCAGCCATTCAAAGGATATCCTCCGACGACACCGGCAGCTATAGTAATCTGTCGTAATAGGGGCCGGAAGTGACGTGGGTGCGGGGGAAAGGTGAACTGAAATCTGTGCCAGTTGTG
>JAOPTO010000911.1:0-212415 GCA_033822845.1 Tetrapedia diversipes
AAACAAACGCCCCGTCGCCCGGCAAATAGACACGAACGCATCCGTTTCCTGTTTCCCTCTCGCTGCGCAATTTTTAGTTACGCAAACTCGTTTCACTCCTTTTTTTTCCCCTCCTCTCTTCGAGAACGTAAGAACGGAACAGAAGGAAGATCGGCGAGAAGAAGAAGAAGAAGGGGAAGAGCGACAAGATGGCGGGAATCTCGTTCGGGTAACGGGTTGCACAGAGTTGAGCGGAGGAAACGGGCTGTGGGGACAGGGGTTGGAGAAGGATGACTGATCATTATCCAAGTGGAAAACGAAAGAACGGCGCAGAAGTCGAGACCCGGCTAGGAACGAATGGAATGTGAATAAGAAGGATCGTTGTGAGAGAGGAAACGCGTGCACGGGAAGAGAAAGAAACCGACGAAGTGGTTTTTCAACGGCGCCAACTCGCCCCGCTAGGTTTATTCATACGAATCGTTGCTGTTGAGGGTGATTCTGAAGCTTGTTGCGCGTTCGGAGATGCCTTTGAGGTACTTTCAAATATTTTCGGTTGTAAACCAGGTCTTACGAAGACCGTGCACGCGAGAAGAGTGATGGATGTCGTTGGTGTTGTGAAATTGGGTTTGTTTTATAAATTTACAATGTACATCTATTATATTTCAAGCACTTCGCTTTATTTTATTCAAATCTGAGCCCTATCATCACGCTCTACTAAATGAATAAAACTAGAATTTCGTATAATAATAGAAAAACGAAAAAACATTGAGTGGAAAGAAAAAATAAATGCAACGATAACGTCAAAACGTTCTCTGTGACTGCATCTAAAATAACAATGCATCGAAGACTGAAATTGGGTTTGTTTTATAAACTTACAATGTACATCTATTATATTTCAAGCACTTCGCTTTATTTTATTCAAATCTGAGCCCTATCATCTCGCTCTACTAAATACATAAAACTAGAATTTCCTATAATAATAGAAAAACGAAAAAACATTGAGTGGTAAGGAAAAATAAATTAATAAAAGAAAAATCAACGATAACGTCAAAACGTTATCTGTGACTCCACTTAAAATAACAATGCATCGGAGATTGAAAAAGCAAAAAAAAAAGGTCGCTGGCACTACGAGTGTCTCCTCTACAGAGATATCGGCCTAAGAGATAACAGCCCTTGATGCTGTGCTCGTCTAACATCATCGTTACGCTCTAACAGTTAAAACTTCGTACAATGAACCGCGTAACTGGTCACGGAAGGCTGTCCGATAACTATCTCGTTACCGAGCGACGCTTCTTTGCTCGATTCTACTCATAAATTATTCCATCTTAATTTCATCGTCGAAGAGAGGGGAAAAAGAGGGATCTTCCGCGTCGCGTCGAACAAAGATTCAGCGAAACGGAAGAGCAATTCCCCTAGATTTTCCTCGGGAGTGTAAACATCAGGTTTAACGTTCCGCTTGCTCGCAATCTCTCAATCTGCCCATTATTTTCGATCATATCAATCAGCTAATGGCGACGAGACTCGTAATTTTCGTTTCTGTGTGCAAAGCCGTTGTCGGGCTAGCAATTTTCCGCCCGTGCTCCTGTAATCGATCATCCTAGATGTGTACAGCCCTTGCTGCCGGGACTCTCGAGAAGCAGCTCAAAAAATTTCTGTCGGTACACTTGTATCGGAACAGAAACACGGTTGTATTAGGGGGGAACATTGTTCCACACAGTTGCTGCGAATAAATGCGCGAGTGCATCCGCGATCATTTCGAGGATTTATTTTTTAGATTAGATATTTAGGGTAGTTTCTATAAACGTAGAAATTACTTTTCAGGATTTTCAGATGTTTTCTTTTCAGTATTTGTTTCTTGTTGAGGAAAACGATAATAAAAGTGTATAATTATGTTTATTTTGTATAATAGTCCTTTAATGCCATTCACACGTCTCATTTCCATTCAATCAATAAACAAAAGATGTATGCTTACAATCCTCATTCAATTTTTTGGGACTCTCGAGAAGCAGCTCAAAAATTTCGGTCGGTACACTTGTATCGGAACAGAAACACGGTTGTATTCGGGTGGAACATTGTTCCACACAGTTGCTGCGAATAAATGCGCGTCGTGGAACGGGCGAGAGCATTCGCCATCATTTCGAGGATTTATTTTTTAGGTTAGATATTTAGGGTAGCTTCCATGAACGTAGAAATTACTTTTGAGGATTTTCAAATGTTTTCTTTTCAGTATTTCTTTCTTGTTAAGGAAAACGACAATAAAAGTATATAATTATGTTTATTTTGTATAATAGTTCCTCAATGCCATTCACACGTTTCATTTCCATTCAATCAATAAACAAAAGATGTACGCTCACGATCGTCATTCAATTTTGTTCATTCTCTGCTCCATTCACTCATATTTTCATCCTTCCTGTTCTCCATACATTCCTTCTCATTCTAATTCCTTAACCGTTCATTCTAGAATCTCTTTCACACAAACAAACATGCACACGCCAATAAACTAGCAATCACTCTCACATTTTTTTTCAATATTTGTTTCTTTCGTTGATAGTTTCTCCGAGATTTTTTTTCTTATTCAAGAATCGACGAGTATTGCAACTTTTTGATTGATTGCGAATAAGGGTGGTCTTAAATGGTAGTATCATTAATTAGAAGAAGAATGGATTTCGGATGACCTATGGAACGACGTAAGTCATCTTCAGTTAGCGTTAAAAGTTGAAGATACTTCGAGAAGTTATATTTCACGGGTAAATTGAGATAGAATACTTCATTCGTTCTCGTAAGAGCAAATAAAGTTTCTCAGAGTTCGAGTCCCCGTTATAAAGTAATTGAATGAAGCTGAAGAATTGCAGAATGAAATTTGCTGTAGATAAAAGTGAGGTATACGAAGGAGATAGGTGCACACTGTCCGAGTTAATCTAGCTAATTAATTTTCGTAACTGCGTTTCCTGCGAAATCAAGATCTTTAGAAACGTGCAAAGAGAGCACCATGAAATCGCATTTCATCAAACTTGAACGGACAAAATTATTTCATTCTAATCGCACGATTTTATATTGATTTCAATATTTGACCAAAGCTATCGATCAAAATTTAATTTTTTCTCACAGTTATCGCAACGAGCAATTGCTTTAAACACACGAAGAACGTTTTTCGAGTGCTTTAAAAAAAATATCAATCAATTTGCTTTCGAAGGAGCGTAGTTCACTCTTTCTTTACATAATTTCCTTCTTAGTTACATAAACTTCAACTTTTTCTCTCGGTTTCTTTCTGTTTTCCCAAAGTTCTCAGAAAAACCGCGACCCGTGTCCCCGTCGCATTTCTCGATGGCCCATTCGTCCAATCTCTTACGAATTCAATCAAACAAAACGAGAAACCAAACTTGCGACCGATCCACGTTTCTCCTAGTATTATAATTTTTAATAACAGTTTCAAACGTAAACTTTCTTGTTTTCCTCAAAGCAGCTTGCTCTAGAGGCAAGAGATTTTATTTTATAAGACATTTGGAAGTTTGGTAAGATTCACCCTTTTCCTGTGATATTTGGCTAGTTTCTTCATTAGTAGGACAACTTCAGGAAGTCATCTTCCAGTTTCCTTCGGAATCAAAAGATTCCCCTTCGTGGATCCTTTCAGAGGATCCATTTTAGATTTTTTCTGAGCTTTATCTTTCATCATTTCTCCGTTCCCTTTTCTCCTCTTATCGCTTCCTCGTTGACCGTCATTCGGCGCAACGAGCAATTAACCCCTTGACACACGAATTAAATGGAACTTGATGCGACCGAAAAATACCATTTAATTTCGCTCAACTGAACGGTTACGTGAAGGCTGAGAAAGAGTATATTTTATTTTGAAATTTGGATTTTGAAGTTGAGAAGGTGATAGGCTGGACCATCTCGAACGTTGTAAACAAACAAGAATCGACGCACGAGTGAAGCAACTATGTAATCTAATTGTATACTGCACGGCGTCCGCCGAAAAAAGCGCTTGACGAGTCTGACTCGTCAAAGTCTACAGTGGCCCGTAAAATGAATGACGAGTCAGACTCGTCATTGTATGTCAAGGGGTTAAAAATGCGGCGCTTCCTCGATCGGGCGGTTTCCTGTTCTCTGACAATTACCTAATTGCGCGATCTATTGTGCGCCATTTAAGAATCTTCTTAACCAGTTAGCTGTGGCGCCCCCTTTTGAGAGCGCGCACCTATACGTGTCGCAAAAATCGAGCAACGACGAGTATGACAAAATATTTGTTACCTGTCTTGACACTAAGGAAATTCTAGAGTAGATACTGTGAGTTTGATCAAATTTCTCAAATTTGAGAATATGTTTTATTTTTTATAAAAATTACAATTTAAATAGCCAATGGTTACGCATGACGAGTATACTCGTCAATCACAGCTAACTGGTTAATTAGTATTTCGTCCGTACGGTTTCTCGACTTCTGGATTAATTGAACTATTTTTCGTTCCTCTATTTCTCTTTTTCTCTCCCTTTTTCTCTTCTTCTCTCTCGATGGAAACGAAGTCCTTCTTACTGTGATATTAATAATAGACAATCGTTGAATTAGACCAAGTTATCAGAGCGCTCGTTCGAGTTTCTTAAAATTCGAACGAAAAAACGAGGGAGGAAATTCTTTAAAAACTATGCTGGAAGTTAAAGCGCCCGAAGTTTAATTAAATCCTTGAGTGGTTGGAGACTCGCCTCGGTCAAAAGTTGAAAAAGTTACGATTGAATTTCTGCATTATGACCCGCCCCATTCGCTGACAGTTACAATCTTAACCCTTGCGTTCTCCGCGTTCCACGCTGTTCCGTGGATCCGAATTTCCCGTAAACGCATAAAAATCCGCCGGTCCGGTTGTTAGAAACGCCGCGTTCCCTCTCGCACTGCACGCGACCGTGGCGTTCGATTTCCTGGAGGGAAATTCACGGTCGTGGAAATGTTTTTTGCCAGGAACAACCCTGTTCTCGCGTTCTCACCCCCTCGCGCCTCCAAATCTTCCTCTCGTGCTGGCTTTTACGAGGCATTTGCAGTTCCTCGAAGCGTAACCATGGGCACTATCGTTTTACTTGCACGTGACGTGAACGCCTCGTAAAACTCAATCGGGAAGAACGTCTTTCCACCCCCCTACCCCGTTCACCCTTCGTCAGTGGCCGGTGCAGGGTCAGAAATTCAGCGGGGACAATTTAACGTGGCGTAAAATCTCCCCGACCTGCTTCCTACGCATCCCACGTAATTCCAGCGATCGCTTGGATATACGTTTTGTACACGGTTCTCTGTAAACGATTGCGCATTGGGGGAGAAAGAAGGGGTGAGGTGGGTGCCCTCGTCGTCGAAAATGAAAATTTTTGATACTTTAACACTTTGACCGCCACGTTGATCATCTATGACCGACCACGGTTTCTCCTGTGACGGTGGTCATCGGTGACCGGAGAGTTTCAACTACTTATAATTGTAAAAGTTGAATAACAATTGAAAGTTAATGAATTTTGAACGTTACCGATAATTAAAGGATACTTAAAGTCATCGGTGACCGAAGAGTTTCAACTACTTATAATTGTAAATGTTGAATAAAAATTGACAGTTAATGAATTTTGAACGTTACCGATAATTAAAGGACTTTAAAGTCATCGGTGACCGGAGAGTTTCAACTACTTATAATTGTAAAAGTTGAATAACAATTGACAGTTAATGCATTTTGAACGTTACCGATAATTAAAGGATACTTAAAGTCATCGGTGACCGGAGAGTTTCAATTACTTATAATTGTAAAAGTTGAATAAAAATTGACAGTTAATGCATTTTTAACGTTACCGATAATTAAAGGATACTTAAAGTCATCGGTGACCGGAGAGTTTCAGCTACTTATAATTGTAAAAGTTGAATAACAATTGACAGTTAATGCATTTTGAACGTTACCGATAATTAAAGGATACTTAAAGTCATCGGTGACCGGAGAGTTTCAATTACTTATAATTGTAAAAGTTGAATAAAAATTGACAGTTAATGAATTTTGAACGTTACCGATAATTAAAGGATACTTTAAAGTAAAAGGTGTCCATTGAATGATTAAAAATTTTTATTAGAACATCGAAAATAACAGATTAATTTTTATGAAATACTGCATCTAGCGGTGTACTCTCATGGCGTCCTGAGCGAAACATGTGATTTCGGTGTGGCAGTCAAAGGGTTAAAGGATATTTTTGGCCGAATGCAGTTTACGGCAGTGGAGGTGGTTTCTGCAGTTGAGAGTTTAAGGTTTGCTTGTTTCCTTGGTCGTATATTTTGTGGCGAATAAAATGGGGCGAGAGAGAGAGAGGAAGAGTTTGTAGAAGTTAAATGTTGATTAGCGGAAGTATCACAGTTCTTTGCAGGTATATTTGTTAAACGAATTCTGAGTCATATTTTTGGTAATTGGAGCGGGATATTTTTGTGGATGAAATGAAATACGAGAAAAGTTGTAGGAAATGAACTTTAGTGAATGAAAATAAGATTTTTTAATTAAAAGAAGTAAAGAGTAAACAAATATGAATTTCTCCGAAAGATCCTACAGATCTTTGATTTGGTGTAAAATTACATAAAACCGACTTTCACGATTATCCTCAGCTTAGCTATTGAAAATAATTATCCTCTACCCTCACCTTCATCCCTCTTATCCGTCTAGTTCAGTTCTCCAATTTTTGATGGCTTCCTTCGAATGATTCTCGTCGAACAAACGAACCCGTAGTTTCTTTCACGCTGTCGTTCGTAGTCTTAATTAGCTAATTAACCGGTTCGCGCGGAGTCGTCGCCCCTTTTCGCTGTTACTCCATCCCCGGAGTGCGTCTCCGGTCTGCTTCGATTGTGAATCGGAAAACGGTTCTTGGAAACGGCGAATTAATTCCGAACTCGTGACCTTTTTCCGCGCGACTTGTCACGCGGAAGTTTTCTCGCTACGCGCCGCGACGCCTGCCATACCGGGTCGACATCGTGTCGATGGAATTATTCGAAAGTTTGCTTCCTCCCCTGTTCCGCGTGGGCGTCGCCGACAAGCACTCCCGGCGACAGGAATCGCTGGCAAATTTGCATTTCGCGTGTTCCGTGTCGCGATCTCCATCTTGTGCTTCGTAGCCGTCATCTGCCAGGCTTGTACGCTAACGTTCAGAAATATTTGCTCGGTCGGTCGAGATCGAGCGGCGCTCTGATAATGATACTCATTTGTTCGTTAATTATATAGGAATTTACGTTTATTTAAAGAAAGAGAGAGATGGTATACAGAAAGCGTGTAATAATTCTCATATTTCATACATTGCCTAAAAACGTCGGGCATTATATAAAATGTCTAGGTATTCTATATGTAGTATCATAATTAATTTTATAGAGTAAGAGAAAGTGAGGGGTGGACAGCGAGAGTTCAGACCTGCTTGGGGAAAATCCTTGGCGACGCGCGAGGCCCTCGAAAAATGCCCAAATATGGTCATGTTTTTGGAATATGCCCAAATATGGCCATACTTGAGAGATTTTTCCGAGGTGCGTGGTGGGAGAAAGGCCAAGGGCTAGCGAGAGTTTTCTCTGGTCAAAAAGAGCAGAGTTGAATTAGACGTTATACCGTGTAGCAGAGTCGTGCGAAGAGTAAAATTTGTTCATAATATTGTAACCATATTTCCGTAATCATAGCAATAAATATTATTATTATTATAACACTACATATAGAATGCCAGCTTTTCATAGATTGCCAGTAACATATATATATTTAAAATAATTTAATAATAACAGCTTTGATAGTGTACAAACGACTTTTCGACTTAACATAACTTCAACGTTTCTGCTTCTTTCTGCCTGGCTCTCGCATTTTCCCCGTCATATATTCTTCCAAACCCTCGTTTCCTTTCTTTCTAATTCTAAACCTTTCTCACTCGATCACATTCGATCACGTTCAACCAAAATTCCTCGATCGCGACATTTTCTTAAGTGCTCATCTTTCGCGTCTCAGAAACACTCTCTAGTCCAAATATTCTACGTTCACACGGCTATCGCTCAACTCAAGCACTCTTCACAGTTTCCCAGAATCGTACGCACTACAATTATACATGGCTAAGCTGAAATCGCGTGCAACGTTGCGAACACGCATCGTTTCCGAATGCTGCGTTCGTGCAGTCGGAAAATTTTCCTGGCGAACCTCATAAGAAAAACATGGAATAACGATTGGATGGTGGACGGTCTCTCGTTATTCCTCGCTTTGCATCTTCATGGTTCATCAGAAGTTTGCGCAAACGAGTGGCACTTGTTTCTATTCATGAAACTATGCAACCGGAATCTTCATCTGCGGGGTGGAGGAGAAGTCCTCGAAACTTCGCAATTACTTTCCCCGGCAAAGAGTTGCCTCCGATAAAGAGAGGGAGGCCGCGAAGCGAAATTGCATCGTTGGATTGACCGAAATGAGAACGATTGAAAGTGTACACTCTGCACCGGTGGTAATAAATATAATATCGATCGATGGGAGGCAGAATCGGTAGCGTCAGCTCGCTTCAAAGACGAGTCCGATGGTTTTCTACGGTCGGTTCTGTTTGAGGGACCTTTAAAAGCTATTTCGTTATTCAGGGTTGCCTCGTCGAAAAGGTGCGCCCGAAAAGGTGGCTGTGTTCGACGATGGCCACGTAAGATTTACGGTGAAACGCTTTGAATCCTCGAAAAGGGCATAGAATATTTTCTTTTTAAGTGGCGAAACGTTTTATCGATGCTTCTAAAGGTACACGAGAAAAATTTGTGCCCAAACGACGAAACGAATTCAGATCTTTGCGAATGAACATAATAATTGCTGTACGATAATGTTACTTGATCATTAAAACGTCTATGGAATATTTGAAAAGGTTCTGGTATGAATACAGACATGTTTGAAACGAGCAGTAAAACCCAATTGATGAGTTTCGCTTTACAATATCTCGTTACGCTGCCGTGTACCGCTTCGTAAAGGATATTAGAACAGTGTCTTTTATATTTGGACTTCTTTCAACGAAAGAACGTTGAAACCGATGAAAATTACAAGAATCGATGTTCGCTCGTTTGAGATCGTGTTTCTGTTATTCCCTGATAAGAGGGGGCGAACGGACAAAGGATGCTTGTTTCGCAGCCTGATCGAGTATCGTTTCATTTTTCATTCGGCTGCTTTGTCGTTAGCGAATATCAGAATACGTGCATTCGCGTTCTCAGATTTCTTTGCAGAGACTATGCATTATAGATTCGGAAATGTGCGCTGCACAAAGGAATCGCGTAGCCCTAAAGGAAGTTTCTCGCGTGGAAAAGGATCTAGTTTTGCGAAGCTTCGAGAAGTAAATAGACAGAAGTAGAAGTGTAGAAATATAAATCAGAGAAAAAGTAAATAATTACTTACCACCTTATTATAATCTTCAGACTTATATAATTGACTTAACATCGTTTCTAATAATTTATGTCCTCCGTATATTGGAAATAGGGTTTTAAGTTGCTAAACAAAATGAACTCTTATTTAAAATACTTTAATATTTTTGTATTATATGACACGAGGAAGGTGCAATTCTAGTCATGAGACTGACAAACGCAGTGGTCGAAATTCCTACGACCCCTTCCAGATCCTTTAGCTCTTTTCTTCTGTATCTTAATATTTTCTTATTTTCTGAATTCCCAGATGTGGCTTGGTTTTTTTTGGAAGAAATCTTTCAGAAAGTACGTTAAGGGAAAGCTAATTTTTCCTTCGTAATATTTCTGTATTCAACTACAGAATAAGTACAAATACAGAATTTCTGTATTCAAATAGAACACCTGTGACGATTACTTTATTTCTTTACAAAATAGCCTTTCGTTCGTAAAATACGGTTGCTGTCTTACTGACTAACTATGCCCTTTTTCTCATGCTTTTATGGGCGCATCCCCACTTTGCACTTTTCCGAAAAACAAATCCGCCGTTGGTGCGGGCCTGGAAAGTGTTAGCGGCCGTGACCGAGTCTCGCACGTACTCGGTCCTAACCCTTATTGAGGACCTCTGATTTATGGGGGCCCTAATGACCACTCTGGCCATCGTCACCCCTGATTGTCTGGTTCCTCTTACACACCGTCTATGATTATATCAACTAGGATTCGATGTAACCATTTATTGTTCCATTACGAACTATAGACTTGTAAGTTTCGTTTCGTATTGTTTCTAATAATTCATATCCCCCGTCTGCGATCGTATCGATTATGACATGTAAAGCTGTCGCGTAAATCTTGCACGAATTCCTCCCTCCCCTCGGGGTTAAGGGGATCAAAAACAACAGCTTGGAAAACCTTCGCCGGCGACTTCACCCGCGAGACAGAACATCGAAGAAGGAAGAGGCGACGTTCGCGTGGAACTTGTCGAATTCCCCGATAAAGAGGCGAACGATCGCGTCGCGACGCCAGAGGAGAGGGCTGCGCCGGCTCTTTGAGCACGTCTCGCTCTAATTACGCGATGCAGCTACCATCCATATGTATACCCGGCGCAGACACACGCAGACATCGACGAACGAGAAAGAGCCTCCGTGAGACCCTGAAGGGGTTGGATGGGGTGTTCACGGCGTTTGCAACATCGAACGGCGGCTGAGGGGAGGAGGAAAAGGGTTCTCGCCCCTTTTCTCCAACCTCTGCTTCCACGTGCACGTGTGCACCAGCGTGTAGGTGTACACGGAACGGCTCCTGAAGTGGATACACCCGGTACAATCGAGTGCAGAAGTTCGCTCTCGTGAAAGCAACGCCGAACGTAAAGTATTTGGAGAAATTGTAAGGTCGAAGGGGTAGAGAGAGAAAGAGAGGAAGGGAGAAAGAGATAGAAAGGATGGGAGAGGGAGAAAGAGAGGAAGGGAGAGAGAGGGAGAGGAGGATTGTTGAAAAATGGTGGCTCTATGAATTTGATTCGTTGACAAAATTAAGACAGAGAGAGGGAGACGAGGATTGTTGAAAAATGGTGGCTCTATGAATTTGATTCGTTGACAAAATTAAGAGAGAGAGAGACGATGATTGTTGAAAAATGGTGGCTCTATGAATTTGATTCGTTGACAAAATTAAGAGTTGTTGAAAAATGGTGGCTCTATGAATTTGATTCGTTGATAAAATTAAGAGAAAGAGAGAGAGAGAGACGAGGATTGTTGAAAAATGGTGGCTCTATGAATTTGATTCGTTGACAAAATTAAGAGAAAGAGAGAGAGGGAGAGAGACGAGGATTGTTGAAAAATGGTGGATCGATGAATTTGATTCGTTGACAAAATTGAGAGAGTGAGAGACGAGGATTGTTGAAAAATGGTGGCTCTATGAATATGATTCGTTGACAAAATTAAGACAGAGAGAGAGAAAGAGAGACGATGATTGTTGAAAAATGGTGGCTCTATGAATTTGATTCGTTGACAAAATTAATTCGTTGGTTAATGATCGGTTAAGCGATTTAAATTGAATAATTTAATCCAAAAAATTTACAAAGAATCGAACGTTGACGGTAAAAATTGTCGTTAGTATGATCGCAAACTGGAAGCCCTTTTTCCCAAATGCAGTTGCGATTTTCAGTAATTTCGACGAGGAAACTTTTCCAGTTTCGTCGAATCACTTAACGAACTTCCCGGGAAAATGAAGTAACTTAAAAGCATCGCTGTCCAAGGTTAAATTTTAACTTTAATTACGCGAGATTGCGCGATCCGCGTTGCGTTAGAATTCCTGCTGCATTCGGGTTTGGCGAGCTTTTGCAGCCTTTTATTTCTCATTGCGAGGGGGGCCGGTCTCAACGCTTGGTCTTTTTTTCTCCCACGCAATTGTAACGAATTTCGGGTTCATTTGCACGTAAAATTGATAACGATTCGGCGAACCGTGGAGCTTTTGTGTGCACGAGTTCTGTGGGAAACTGTTTTCTCGTAAAAAATTTACTCTCAGATCTGACCCTGTTTCGTAACAGTTTCTTTGTTCAAAGATAATTTCATGATAATCGTTTTCTCGTAAAAACTTTTCTCCCAAATCTGACAGTGTTCCGTAACAGTCTCTTCGTTCAAAGATAATTTCATGATAATCGCAATTTCGTGCCTTGCTGATTGAAATAATTTCAAAATTTGTTAACACTATTCCTACCGACACTTCACGTATACCTATTTCTACCACGACATTTCCACATAAGACAGACTGCAAATTTTTTTCAGAAAATAAACAACAAAAAAAGAAGTGAATATTGAAAAATGTATTATATGTATATTTGAAGAAAAGTCTGAAGTTTAACCCTTTCGTGCCGAGCGTCGCATATATGCGGCATCCACTCGACGACCTGTGGGTACGAGTGCCGCATATATGCGGCATCGAAATAATCTGTACAAATGCTATCTATAGTCTTTTCATATTAATACTAGATTTACTAAATCAGCCATTTTGACTCATTTTAAGGGTATTTTTAACGAATAAAAACAATGTCCGTAAATCTAGTGTTAAAAATGTAAATATACTTACATTCGAGCATATACAGAAATCAAGCGCATTGTGCACTTTTCCGACGCGAGTTTCGGTTCAGTGACGGTACTTCGGCGAAAGGGTTAAAGGCAATTCAATTACGTTGTATATATGAAATTTAATCCGAATTTTAAAAACGGTCATTTGACCGGTTGTGGTAGGAATAGTGTTAAATCTCATACTAAAGAATTACATTTTCCCCGAATCGAATAACCGAAAGAGATGTCTGATGAATATTTGAAAAACTTTTCGAGGCTTTCAAAAACACCACGATAGCTTCCACGCATCGTCAGAGATCGTAGCGTTCGTCGCCACCCTAACCCTTTGGTATTCGCACTTTTGCGTGTCGCGATGCACACCTCGCTATCCAGACGCCGAGGCGGATGCAAGTGCGGATCCACTTGTCTAGGTGCACTCAGGTGTGCGCTCATTAGACACCGGGTCAATGAGGTGGCGCATCTTCACCCTTTGCCGAACGAAAGAGTCCCCCGGAAGAGAAAGTAGCGGAGGCAAGGTGGAGGAAAGGCATTCGAGAGGGATCAGCCACTCGCTGTCGTCGGATCTTGGGTCCCCTTGTTAAGAAATTCTGTGCAGAAAAAAAGTGCTGCGTCTTGCATAGGGGTGTTGTGTGCAGGGACGTTTCAAAAATTTCCCAAAACTAGGATTCATGGAGCTCGATTTGATTTTAGAGGGAAATAATTCTTTTTCCTTTTTTCAGTGGCTCCAAAAAGTATTCGTACACTGTATTATAAGGAAATTCATCTACTTCTGAAATTCTGATTTCAACGAAACTTTATGTGTGTACAGAGCATGGTGTGTTCTACGTAGAGCAATTTTATTTAGCGGCAAATTTTTAAGGGGGCTAATAACGAATCTCAAAGTTTCAACGATTTTTCACGCTTTGAATACAAACTTTTCTGTGTTCTTTTTTTAATGGCAGGGCGATATAAATTATAAATTAATATATTAATTTTATTATATTACATTATAAATATTATTATTAACCCTTTCGCTTTGGCTGTCCAGTCCGCCAAAGTACCGTCACTGAACGGAAGCACGCGTCAGAAATATGCACAGTGCGCGTTTTTCTAAGTCTTAAATAACAATTGTGCTGAATAAAACAATCGCTGCTCTAATGTAACAAGTATATTGACACTTTTAATATGAAAAAGCTTACAAAATTATTGAAATACAGAATTATTAAAATATAAATTTATTAAAATAAAAAATATATTTAGATGCCGCCTATAAGCGGCACTCGTACCCACAGGTCATCTCGTGGACGCTGCCTATAAGCGGCGCTCGAAGCGAAAGGGTTAAATTAACTTTAATATTAAATAATAATAATAATAATTTTAATATTTATTATTAAATTAATTTAGTATTATTTATTCAACATTTTCTATTTGAAAGGTTTTGCTTCATCAAGTACCATTAAAAAGTGATCTTTAAAAAATGAGAGAAAACTCAGAAACGTTAATCTTTTAAAATGGCATTTAGATGAAAAGAAGAGATTAATTCATACGTATACTATTACGATCTACATACCCACAAGGGTTTATCAAATACTTTTATCAGACTTAGAATTGCAGGGTTAAACGAATTTATTTGTTACATAGTGTACGAATACTTTTTGAAGCCACTGTATATGGAAGAAGGAAGTGTATTTTTGGTGGCGCGACAAATTATGCGGCGGTTTAAAATGAATTTATTAAAAATATATTCTGTTGCGTGAGACACTGTGATTCAATTATTTTGGAGTAATCTTCGTTGGACTTGAGTTCTGTGTATGCTTCAATAATAAACACAGGATGTAATTTTCTTAACAATGTTTTATAATAAGGACGCCCATAACGAGCCACGCGTCGCGTGAGCCACTGTGATTAATTTTTGTTGTAAATCATTCCGTGGCGTAAATACTATTTAGAGAAACTTGGCGACACATTGGTGTCGTACGTTCCGACTCGCGCAGAAAATGTTCAGGTGTAAATGGTACATTTTATTGTAACCAAATTAACGCTGAAACGAATAAAACATGTCCCGTGGAATATTTAACCGAGAATGTATGCTTTTCTCTAATGAAAATATCACGGTTCCTCCGAAAGCTTTCGCCGGCTCTGCAAATCTAAATTACCTCACTTGATATACTAACCGAGTGACGGAGCTCGTTAAAATTTAATATTTAATTAAATTCCCGCCGAAGAAATATAGCCTATCGTATTCCCTAATTAATATTGTCCGAGTAAGTAACGAAGTATTCGTCGCTTAATCATTTTACATTTCACACGTCTCATAATCTTCCGACGTTTAAAAATTCGTAAAAGATCGTTCGTAGAGGGGAAGCGAAGATTGTTGAGGAAAACGACAATGTGAAAAATATATAAATGCGTTTATTTTGTGTAATAATTCTCCGATCCCATTCGCACGTCTCATTTCCATTCAATCAATAAACAAAAGGTGTACACTCACTGTTGAATTGAAACAACTAAAAGTCGCGGAGATGCGCTAAAGGCTACGTGTGTTAGGGATGGGCAGCAAGGGTACTTGGATTAAAAAAGAATAACTCGAGGTCCGCTTTCTATAAATTCCTCTGAATGACTCCCTTATTCTTTACTGGTTGTCCTTACACTCCTGGGGTCGGGGGTCGGTCCGAAAATTACCTGCCCCCGACCGGCACACTTTAAGGTGGGGAGGTACAAATTAAATACTGCTCTTTTCCCAAATCCGACACTCACGATCCTCATTCAATTTTTTGGGACTCTCCAGATGCATCTCAAAAAATTTCTGTCGGTACACTTGTATCGGAACAGAAACACGGTTGTATTCGGGTGGAACATTGTTCCCCGCCGTTACTGCGAATAAATGCGCGAGTGCATCCGCGATCATTTCGAGGATTTATTTTTTAGGTTAGATGTTTAGGGTAGCTTCCATGAACGTAGAAATTACTTTTGAGAATTTTCAGATGTTTTCTTTTCAGTATTTGTTTCTTGTTGAGGAAAACGACAATAAAAGTGTATAATTATGTTTATTTTGTATAATAGTCCTTCAATGCCATTCATATGTCTCATTTCCATTCAATCAATAAACAAAAGGTGTACACTCACGATCCTCATTCAATTTTTTGGGACTCTCCAGATGCATCTCAAAAAATTTCTGTCGGTACACTTGTATCGGAACAGAAACACGGTTGTATTCGGGTGGAACATTGTTCCCCGCCGTTACTGCGAATAAATGCGCGAGTGCATCCGCGATCATTTCGAGGATTTATTTTTTAGGTTAGATGTTTAGGGTAGCTTCCATGAACGTAGAAATTACTTTTGAGAATTTTCAGATGTTTTCTTTTCAGTATTTGTTTCTTGTTGAGGAAAACGACAATAAAAGTGTATAATTATGTTTATTTTGTATAATAGTCCTTCAATGCCATTCATATGTCTCATTTCCATTCAATCAATAAACAAAAGGTGTACACTCACGATCCTCATTCAATTTTTTTATTCTCCACTCCATTCACTCATATTTTCATCCTTCTTGTTTTCCATACATTCCTTCTCATTCTAATTTCTTAACACTTTACCGACCGGAAGCCTATTAATCGGCTTTTACATGCTTACAATTAATCTGTAAATTTTGTAATGCTTCCTTACACGAAGGTGACTATTTCGAATAATATCGTAGGTATACTGTAAAGAGACATTAAACTATCAGTTACGCGAAAAAAATCATTGTAATCAATTCATTAGCGATGTATCCGCGCCAAAATGAGCCGATCGGGAGTGCGTATCCAATAAGTTATGCGGTCGGTAATGTGTTAACCGTTCATCCTAGAATCTCTTTCACACAAACAAATATACACAAGTCAATAAACTAGCAATCACCCTACAAAGATTTCTCGTCAAACCTGTTTCATTCCGTTCGTCGTATCAAACGTTACGTTTCCAATCTTCCAACCTCCGTCTCTCTAACAAACCGATATCCACGATACGCGTGTATGCATCTGCTTCGAAGATTTAAAAATCCCCTATTGCCGTTCGTAATCGCAGCGTAGTATCGTTGTTGGATTCCCAAAGAAAGATTGTACGGCTGGTGAAACAGGGGCAGGGTTCACTTCCAGTTTGCGGAGCAAAAGACAAAGGACAGGAAAACCGATGCCACGCGACCCTCTGAATTTTTTATTTGAAATCGAATGCACGACGAAGGAAAGAGAAAGAGAGCAAGAGAAAGAGAGAAATCACGACAGATGCGGTTTGTTTTCGAATACGTCAAGGCAACCAGAGAATAATTCAGTCGAACTGAGATCTGAAATTGGACGAACCGTGGAGAGAAAAGAGGCAGGAGAACGGTGAAAGGAAATGATACATAAATACCAATCGGGGCTGCAAGGTTCGTGCAAGCGACAGTCGCTCTCTAGTTAATCCTTTACCGTCCTGGCGAAGTTTTTCTTTGAGCTTTCATGGCTCCTTCCTGCTGCTAGATTCCCTGGTTACTCTGTTTTTGTTTCAGGTTAAATTTCTCGGGGAGATGGACAGGTTTAGGTGGTAGAGATTTTACCGAGAATAGTGAAAATTTTTGTTTCGCTCGTAACTCAATCGTTTGTACCGTTTATTAACCCTTTGACTACTGTTGACGCCTGTTGGCATTCGACACATGTTGACTACCCGGTACTGTTGACGCCTATTGACGTTCAAATCAAATTTCGTTTGTTTCGGCAGTATTAAAATTTTATAATTGGTCTTATGGTAATGTAGACCTGTATAATAAAACAATGGGAACGGTTGACAAAGTTGATCAAGTTTTATACACTCTAAATTCTACCAGAAAAAGCTTAAAATGGTATAACAAATTTTTTTTCTCATTTACTCTACTGTATATAACACATTTATATTATATAAATATGTAACTGGAAGAAATTTAACATTTAAATAAATTTCATTTAAATTTAATAAAACAAATATTAGGAAAATACTTAGATGAAATTAATGGATATAAATTAAGAGGTAGAGATACTAACAATGAGCCATTTCAGCAATTCGGAAAAGTGCAAGGCGTAGATGCGTAGTGTGTGCAAAAAATGATAAAAGAAAGGATACACATTACGAATGTAAAAAATGTAATGTAGGATTATGTATTTATCCGTGTTTTGAAATATATCATACGTTATTATATTATTAAATTTTATTATTAAACATTGTTATCTAAGAAAAAGCTTAAAATTAATGTTCACTTCAAGTAATATTCGTTTAATGTAATAAATTTCAGTATTTTTAACATTTTAACCCTTTACACTCTAGAGGTGGTCGTTAGTCGTTTAATGATACTAACTTTTAAAAATTTTCAAATTCGAAATATTTACTATGATTCACGTATATTAAACTTCATTTAGTTTAATTAAGTCGTATATTAAAATTTACATATATGACTGTTTAACGTCCGGGTCTGAACTAACGTCTGAAAATTTACGAAACTATCATATGCTAGGATTACGATGTCCCATGAGAGGGGACCAGCCGAGTGCAAAGGTTTAATATACTTTCTCAGAAATGCATGTCTAACGAAAAAATTTCGCCGTACCTAGTGGACGTCGCGAGTGAATTCGTAACCGTGCCGTACGGCCAGTGCGTGCCAAAGTCTGCCGCAGTCAAAGGGTTAAACGATTCTACGGAAGTTCATTTATTTATTCATTCTGTCGGTTTAGCTTCTGTCGAAGGATAACATCGGTTGTCTGTACTCTGGAGACGATTTTCTCTCGTGAAACGATGTTAATTTAGAAAGTACTTGAACGCGAAGGAGCCAATTCTCCCATTAGAGTTTCTGATACTCTTAGTCGTCAAACTATGATGAACATTTCCCCGTCAGGAGTTCGCTTTATCTTCGTCCTCTGTCACCCTGTGCATTTTCATCTTTGGAGTTTCGTCACGAGGCTGTACCATAGTTTCCCACCCTTTCTCGAGGAGTCCTGTAATCGACACCCTCCCCTCGGCGGAATGAAGTTCATTATCATAACTCGATGTCCTAATGGTTTCTCAACTGAACCGTGAAATGCGCTCTTGAAGTTACATTAACTCCGAGGAAAATTCCCTGTGGCATTAACCGATGATACTGCCAGACGATAGTTTTGTGAAAGAAGCGAAAAACGGTGAGGGGGGAAACGCGAGTACTTACATTATGAATTTGTAGAAAACTAATTTTTAGCTTCTTTAGAAACAAATTGATTGAGGTGAAGAACAAATGACAGTATTTAACCCTTTTAGTGCCAAACGACGATATATCGTCTTATTATAAGCATCACGAGAAACATGTACCTAAATTAATTGTATAAAACACTAAAATGGTTCAAATTCGATGCAATACAATTGAAAAAAAAAAAATAAATAATTTAGATTCAACTTTTTGTTATATCTTATGTGTACTCTTAGGTATACTCTTATGATTAGTGCCGAGGCTCTGTATATGTTGGTGCGATAAAGTAGAAACGAGACACGGGACTATTGTCCCAACAAAGTTTCTTAAGACCGTAATCGCAATCTTTGTGTTTATAATAGTTATCAAAACGCTGATCAATGGAAATACTATTTGAAAAAGAGAAACTTATTTCTATGTTTTTCATCATAGTTTATATTACTGTTATTCATATGATTTTCAATAAGCATTGCAAAACAATTGGCATCACATTATTCTCCCTTTCTTTCCCAATATGCTACATTTCGAATTTCTTAAATATCATTCTTAGTTTGGTTTTTATGGGCTTTTTCCGAAGTTATAGTGAATTCGTCAAATTCGTGCGGTTATCTTTGCATATGCATCGATTTTCGCGTGGCACTAAAAGGGTTAATATTTGAGACTGAACATTCGAAAAAAGTTTCGTATGTTATAACTAAAGAAAAACTAAACGTAGCGTTAAACTCTTGAAATTTCAAGCTTTCTAAGTAAATTATACAAAAATATTTGTTTCATAAACGTACAGCTGCACAGTGAAAAATTTTGGGTGGAAACGAATTTGATAGAGGATATCGTCCGTATAGTTCATTCCGCCCTGTCAAATAATATCGAATGAACCAAGTGATTTAATGCTTTTTCCTGGAATTGTGCTTTTACCGATCCACTATTTTTTTCATAGCCTTTCTAGAATACAGTTTTGTTTTCAATCCATCACCATTTTCTCCCTAAATGATTCAACCGTTTCCATGTAATTTTACGTCGTTCCACTATCTTTGCGATAAACGTGCAATTTCAAGCTCGTATTTAGTATTAAATTCACGATATTGCCTTCAACCTTTGAACTTTGCCTGTCATTTGGCGCTCGTGATTAGATTCATTAAATTCTTGTCACCTTTTTCAAAAATCGATAACCCCCGTACGCATTCTGACTGACACCGTGGTGCGTCAACATTTTTTTCCCTCTTTTTTTTTTCTTTTTTTTTTTGAAAAAAATCGTTACCATCATCCCTGACTATAGACTATAGCCCCCTTCCTCCGACTGATGTTTGCGGTCATCGGGCAGTCCACTTTTTCCCAGGAAATCGATAGCTTCAATTTCGCTACGCACTCACCACGACGAGCCGCTTCATTTTCTCTTTGGAAAACCGGTATTTTTGCACCATGGCTGAACACACAGGGAACCCCGATGGATATATCGCGGTCATCTTTCATCCTCTTTTTTTTTCACCCTTTTCGAGTTGCCGGTCTCGGAAAGTCGCTGAAAAATACTCCTGTCTAGATCACAATGTTACACCCTGAATCTCGTGCAACTTGTAAATTCATCTTTTGATAGAACAGTAGCGGTTTTTATTCGAAGCCATGGACTAAACTTTTGTTGTGATCGTAAAAGCTCAACAATTCTGATGCCAGTGTTAGAAATGTAATTTTAACCATTTTTTTGAAGATTAACCCTATAGAAACCGAGTTGTGAATTTTTTTTACGATTCATAGTAATTTTATATATTGAGAAAGCAGTAACGTTCACGGAGAACTTTCTATAAATTTATTTTAATAAGTTCTGGAATACTTTGAGAAACGGAAACGGTATACTCTTAACATTTTGTAATTGGTAAATTCAACAAATCTTCCCTTTAGTCCCTTCTGGAATCAAGTTTCTTTCCAACCCGAGGCGCTTTAAGAAATCGGAAAGAACAATTTCAGGACAATGCCAGCCTCAAACTTGCACCGTTCGCGGGGATAAAGGACAAGGAGGAGGTTCAAAAGTTAGGCATTCTCTTTGTCAGAATTTCCTGCGGGACCGGAAGATCAAAAGATCGCGATAAATCGATATGATAATGGATTCAGAGGTGGGTGGGGTGTTCAAAGGTAGACGTGCGAGCGCGTAATAAGTGTGAGACCCAAAGAGATAGACGGTGCGATATTTTCGTTCTTTTTGAATCGCGATATTCGCATCGACGAAGCTAAAGGTGGTACAGGGACGGTTTAGAAAAAATGCCACGAATCGAATGATTCGATCCCTTTTACCACCTTTTTCCCCCCTCCTCCTGGCTCTTTTTTTTTAGCCGTCCCTTTGCCTTTGTCTGGTGACAAATAAAATTCTGCGGTATTTTTTCGTACGTGCTTTAAATCGCGCCAAACTGCACTCCGCACAAAGTGTTTCAACCCGGACCAAGCACGTATACGCGAGTTATTTTTATACTTTTATTGGTTTTCCTTTTGTCAACGTCAGACTCTTCCACGGGGTTCCGTTTTATACACATGTACATGTTTTATGGGCTTCGGAAAGCGAGAAATGCCTGCCCAAAGTGCATACTGAAAGCTCGAATTTCCATGCGGCGTTGAAGTTATCTCTATGTGGTACACGTTTCTACATATTTTAATAGCCCTCTTCGATCGCACGATTGATCAATATGACGCTTAACATCTATTGGAATGAAATTTTGTGATTCTCGGATTACACCATTGGGTAACTAATTCATTTTAGATGATTAACCCTTTGCACTCGTATGTCTCAGCGTATGCGACATCTCAAGTTTTACCGTGGAATCTTCATTTTTTTTTTTTAATTATACTCATGAAATGTTACAGCTAAGTATGCTAATAACGTATTGGAAAAGTTTTGTTTTGATTGAATAAAAAAATAAATTCCGAGTTGGCGGTAATTCATGGTCATATTAAATTCGAGTGCAAAGGGTTAAGAGTTGTCCTACAAAAAATTTGTAACAAGAATCTTCTAAATTTAATATTAAAAAAGAATGCCTCGTGTTGAATATTTAAAAAAATCTCCAACAGGCGTAGAAGTTATAGTTTTGTGAAAAGAATAATATAAAATTCGGTCCCTTTCCTCGTGAATTTCGAGGAACCTTCTTCTACCGATGTCTTCGTTTATTTATGAGGTACGTGTACGGGAAGGATGATGGAATTTTTGCGCAAACACGGGGAATATTTGGTCGTATCAGGGACTGGAGCATCCGGTTCGACGTCTGACAAAGGGTGACCGTCTTTCATTACCCGCATTACCCATTGGATCCCTCGTGCATGCGGTCCACGCAACCGATTTCGCTGAGTCTTGCCGACGTCGGCGGCGAATTCTCTGGAATAGGAAGTGACGCAACCCAAAATCCTTTCCCCTGCTTCTTATCCCGGCCACACAGCTTATTTTTCGACGATTCGACGGGATTTTTATAGACCGATCCCCCACGGGGAAAAATCCCTCTGTCAATTCGCGTCAGGATGTCAATCCTCTTCCCGCGTATGATTTTTGCATACCGTGTGCTTGATCAACGAAAAATTGATTTTCATTCGATTTGTAAAACAATCTCGTAATTGTGAATTGAATTCAACTCGTCGGCATTCAATTTTTCAAACGAAACAGCATTTCGAGCAGAACACGCAACTAAATTTCGTTCATCCGTACCTTAACTTTTATGAATCAAGAAAGAAAAATCCTTACATGATTTCTAAAGTAACAATTTATTTTTTTAAAAGATCTTAACCTATAATTCATCCCTATAATTGCAAGAGCTTCAGGTTATCTAATCGATTTCACTAATTTTCAATTTTGCGATGCCAATTCTTAACTGAAGAGGCTGAAGGAAAAACATTCGCTAGACCTAACGATGCAAATTTGATTATAAATACAAGAATACTGCAACAGTGCTATTCCAACGAAACTAGCACATGCACAGTGCCCACCAAGGATACAACGACTCGTCGATTGTCTCACGAGACAAATTGTAGGAGAATATTTTAGAAGTTAAAAAAAGAAAAAAAGATTCTTAATTCTGAGCAGTTTCCGCGACAAATCGAAGTTTAACCGCACCGTCGAAAAGAATTTCCGTTAACACTATTCCTACCAATACTTCAGGTATACTTATTTCTACCGCGACATTCCCACGTAAGACAGACTACAAATTTTTCCCAGAAAATAAACAATGAAAAAAGAAGTGAATATTGAAAAATGTATTATATGTATATTTGAAGAAAAGTCTGAAGTTTAAAGGCAATTCAATTACGTTGTATCTATGAAATTCTAATCGAAATTTCAAAAACGGTCATTTGAACGGTTGTGGTAGGAATAGTGTTAAATAGCCATATATGCAAATTTTAATATGTCACTTAACTAAACTGAATGCCATTTAATATAGGCGAATCTTAGTAAATATTTCGAATTTGAAAATTTTTAAAGTTAGTATTATTAGATTACTAACAGTCACCTCTCGAGTGAAAAGGGTTAAACAACTGTTTTATAATCTTCGATCTTCGAAACACGATTCGAAACTGTCTTAACTGTTTACTTTCGTACGAGTTGTCATTTGACCGGTCGTGGTAGGAACAGTGTTAAATAAATATAACTGCGTGTGCCATCGGAGGTACACGTGACATGGAACGTGTTAATATCTATCCTCGATCCCTAATAACTATTCTTTTTCTCGCGTTCTGTAGATCGAGAATAGCGTTTACTTTCGTGGGGAAACGAAAGAGAGTCGTGTACTATTATATAAAATTTCGATGTTTAATTCAGTGTTTCTTAATACCTTAATAACCCTTAACACGTTGAGCCCGGCGCCGACTTTGCTGTCGTTTCCGTTCAGCCGGCAGCCTGCGAGCGATACAAAATTGTAGGGTATCGCTGAGAGATAAGGAATTATTCTTTGTTGCGCTAATTTCGACGCCTTTTAGGTGTACGTGTGATTCTGTTCACTATATTTTCGTGTGATGTATTAAAAAAGTCACGTACGTACCTTCGAGAGGCGATCAATTGGAAAAGACCTACCGAAGTGTACATTGTTGTTCGTAAAAAGAAAGTTGAGTTTAGTTTTGAAAATAGTTATTGCCCGTAACATTGAATATGTCGGAAAGGGAAGAAGATAGTGACACATCAAGTGAAATATTTTATATCTTCTGTGAGGGTTACTTAAATTCTTTACAAAAAGGCCGTTCGTTCGTACAATACGGTTGCTATCTTACTCAAACTAGCTATGCCCTTTTCCTCATGTTTTTATGGGCGCATCCCCACTTTGCACTTTCCCGAAAAACAAAGCCGCCATTGGTGCGGGCCTGGAAAGTGTAAGCGGCCGTGACCGAGCCTCGCGCGTACTCGGTCCCAACCCTTATTGGGGACCTCTGGTTTATGGGGGCCCTAATAACCACTTTGACCATCGTCACCCCTGATTATCTGGTTCCTCTTACAGTTCCAAACGTCGCAGAGTAGTACGGTTGTCATCGTCAGAAGATGATAATTCATTAGACGAACCGACGCCAGTCAAACGAAAATTCTAGTGCCGGTCCCCAGGGCTCAACGTGTTAATAGTGTTAACGCATCGCGAATGAAAGAGTATTGTGATAAGTTATCGAAGCGGACCGAACGAGGTGTCGCGCGTGAAACAGCCGAACAACAGGGTAGAACGCGATAACTCGGGCAAAATTCAAGGCGCGAGCCCGAAGAATAATCGGTGGCCATTCAGACGTGCCCAGGCAGGAACTAATAAAAAACTCCGTGCCGCCACCTTTTCGACCGTTCGATCTTCATCGGGCTGGAAGAGGCGTCGCGACGCCGCCGGACACGTTTCCTGACCCCGAGCAACCGATATTTCGCATCGACGTTCTCGATAACAAAGGGCCACCGATGTGTTTCGTGCTCTCATAACGGTAACATCGATTTTGCTTCGACACTGATTCTGTCACGGTCCACAGTCGCACAATGTAGACGTTTCGAGGGAATACCACAGTTTTCCAGAATTCAGACAATTACGAAGGTTTTAGTGGAATTCAAAACAGTTAAATAATTTATTCTTACAAATTTGGGTTTTTATACACAGTTTTAGCTTCTTGGTGATACAGGGCTTGGTGATTTAGGGATTGGTGATGAGAAGCAGAGTTATCAGAGTTCGAATCTCAGTGATTCAACATGATGAGCAACATTATCGACTGGGTTGACAATTCCACGTGTTCCGTTTCGTCGCGGTTATTAACCCTTTACCGCATATGGGCCCATATATATGGTATTGCAGTTTTGATTCAATTTTATTTCCAGATTAAGTATTATAAAATAATACAAACTATTTTAATCCATCAAATATACATTTTGCAATAATAAAACACGAAAAGATTGTCTATGACTTTATGATACTTAATTTGGAAATAAAATTGAATCAAAACTGCAATACCATATATGGGCCCATATGCGGTAAAGGGTTAAACGCGTTAAATGATCAGTTCCACCTTCGAGCTATTCGTGTTTAGATTCTTGTTGTCGTAAAATTTGTGTCGGACAAAAAAGATATCCTGTGATTGATGTAAAATAGGAATTTGACTTCATTAATAATATTTACGTTTCAATTATTAGTATACGGATACCATTCGGAATTCGATTGTTTTTATAGCTTCTGCTGAAAAGTATTTTTCTCATTTTTTTTTTAAAGTCGATGCGGAATTTTAGTTTTTAATCCGACAGTTTGTTGAATAAACCATGTTTGCGATTGAAACGAGCAATTTCACGTGCCACGGTAGTAGAGATTGGTAATTTCTCTTGTAAATTTCGCGTCTACTGTTGAATTATGTCAGCGCGGAATGATTTTTTTCAAGAAATTAATTCCCACGGCAGTGAATTATTTTTGTATCCTTTCACCTCTCGATCTCGATGCACAACGTGTTGCATCGGACAGTTCGGAACAATAGCTGGAAACGCGAGTATCGATTTCGCCCACCGGATGCTGTTGACGTTATTTATTTTTCCGTCTGCCGAGGAATTAATTACTTCGTAGACGTTGATTTACCGCCACTCCGTCATTATACGGGAATACCGAAATGCGTATGTAAAGAGGGAAAAGTAGCGAGCAGGTGTCTTCCTTTCTCGAGGACTTCTGTTTCTTCCCGTCAAAGAAAGGAAACATTTTATGTGCGCTTTATTTTCCCCTTCGCAGCAATCAACAATCCGAGGAAATTCTTGGGATAGTTTACTCGATACAAAAAGATTAAGAAGAAGCGAGTTAATAATAAGGTGTTAAGAAATAAATTAATTGACTGGAAGCAGATAGGTTTATTGAGGGGAGTAAATAAATAAATTGGAAGCGAATTAATCACACCATAGTATGATTAAACTCTGGGAATAGTACTGCTTTGAAAATGAAAGAGGAAAAACTTTGTTCTGCTTTACAGTATGAAAGAAACGTTTAAGTTAATAATGAGGTGGTAAGAAGTAAATTAATTGACTGGAAGCAGATAGGTTTATTGAGGGGAGTAAATAAATAAATTGGAAGCGAATTAATCACACCATAGTATGATTAAACTCTGAGAATAGTACTACTTTGAAACGAAAAGAAAGAATTTGTTCTGCTTTACAGTGTAAAGAAACATTTAAGTTAATAATGAGGTGGTAAAGAACAAATTAATTGACTGGAAGTAAATAGGTTCATCGAGGGGAGTAAATAAATAAATTGGAAGCGAATTAATCACACCATAGTATGATTAAACTCTGAGAATAGTACTGCTTTGAAAATGAAAAGAATAAAATTTGTTCTGCTTTACAGTATGAAAGAAACATTTGAGTTAATAATGAGGTGGTAAAAAATAAATTAATTGACTGGAAGTAAATAGGTTCATCGAGGGGGGTAAATAAATAAATTAGAAGCGAATTAATCACACCATAGTATGACTAAACTCTGAGAATAGTACTGCTTTGAAAATGAAAAGAATAAAATTTGTTCTGCTTTACATTATGAAAGAAACATTTAAGTTAATAATGAGGTGGTAAGAAGTAAATTAATTGACTGGAAGTAAATAGGTTCATCGAGGGGAGTAAATAAATAAATTGAAAGCGAATTAATCACACCATAGTATGATTAAACTCTGAGAATAGTACTGCTTTGAAAACGAAAAGAATAGAATTTGTTCTGCTTTACAGTATGAAAAAGACATAGTCCTTCGTGGAAGTTAAAATTCAAAGAATTAAACGAAATAAAGATTCATTTCATTCAAACGCTAAATCTGTAATATTTAGCGATTCCTTCGGTGTCGCGAGCTGTCAATTACTTTGTTATCCAATAACCGGTGGTTATAAGCGGCAGGGAAACTTTTAATTCGTCGCGTTTCAAACATCCAACGCTGCATGGCAGCCAGGTGAAATTTAAATACGACCACGTTCGCTGCTTTACTTTAAATTCATGCCCCTCTAAGTTGCCGCGCCGGGCATGGTGTTCGCGCGTGGACGCGCTAAGTAGAAACTACCGGCACCAGTCAGACAGGCGTAAGTAATTTTACGCCCGCGGTTTACGCTGGCCAGAACGCGTATTAACTGGCTTTTCGTCTATTTGCCAGCTGCGAACCGGCTAATTTTCTGTTCGAATTTAACAGGACGTGGAAAACGTAGCATAGAATGGCTCCATCCCGAACTTCAAACCGTTTCATAGTTTCAGTTTCTTTTGCGCCGCCTAACACTGACTTTACTTAATTTATTTTTATCGATCGAAATAATTTTACGCAATACTTAGGATTTCAATAAATGAAATTTACTTGGTGATATTAACCCTTTGAGTGCTGAATACTCTTGGCCTAAGCGCTTCGAAGAGACGGCGTACTATTGCTGGAGACGGACTATTGTTACTTGTACACTGACAATCGCGTTGCAGTAAGCGAAAGATCGAAAAAATTGGCAAACGCATATTTTCGTCCATGATCCCTTCGAGTAATTTCCGTCAACACTAAAAGGTTAACGTCGAAACGCGTGGCGACGGAAAAAAATCATAAGGTGAAGGGAACAAAAATTGGCAAACGCATATATGCGTCCATAGTCCCTACGAGCAACTTCTGTCAGACGCATATATGCGCCCGTAGCACTCAAAGGGTTAAGCAGATTCGTTTTATATATTTAGGAATATTTTTTTATTTTTCGTAAAATGATATCGAACTGAAGTATTTTATTATATTTAAAGATTGTCCTTACCTCGTGCCAATTATAAGCTTATTTTTCTTTTTTATTCGTCTACAAGACACTCCCATCTCGTACAAGCTTCTATAACTAACCAGACAACACCGCGTAATTAATCAAAGTCGGTAAAACTTTCAACCCCTTCTACACACCCCCACGTGGAAGCTCAAACTTTCGCCTCGGTTCGCTTGCATAGTTACCAAAATCTCCCAGCGAAAGTTTGCAAGAAGGTAATAGGTGGTGTACCCTTTGCGATACAACGTACTTTGATTAGGCATGCAGATTGGTTCTAGAAATGTGGGACGTCGTAGCACAACACACGAGGCATACAGCATAAGCAATTCGATGAATGGGCGACCGAAATTCCTGGAAATACCCTGACCCACTTTCTCCCCCGGAATTACGTACTCACCTCTGGTGGTAGTAGTAAAAAAAAAAAAAATGCCGACTCAGCGTCTGGCCTGACCACGTGACTCCTGCCACGCTTGGGGTAGGTCAGCGAATGAGCGAGAGCGAGGGAGTTCAGAATGTATGACAAGAACAACGACAGAGAAGTATTAAAAATGACGCCTCGTTTTCAACCGTGATATCTCCGAAAGAGAGCTCGTATCGAGATGAAACGGAAAGCATTTTAAAGAGGAAAGCTTCTAGTTTCTGCCGGCTAAAATTTAGTCCAAGGATAACGATGCTTTAGGAGTAGTGATCACACTTATCGCGTTACATTTTCATGGTATATCGTCGCCGAGTTTAGAGATAAAGGATACTAAGTATGATCGGTACTAAGTTTCAAAGGGCTTTGTAAAAAATTTAATACATTCGATTACTATTTTAATAAACTCGATTACTATTATTCCTAGCGATTTTTGCTGACTTTTATCAATTTACCCAATATATACATACCCAAATCTATTTCTGTTTTAGCTGTGCAATTTCAAATTCTCTGTGATGTATACCTATTTTTTAATATGTCTATATTAGAAATAGATATACAGGGTGTTCTAGGTCTTAATGTTCAAACTTTGTTAGTGTATTCTAAGGCACAAAATAAGAAAAAGATGTTATGCGAGCTTTATTAAGAAGTTATAACAAAAATTCAATGTAGTAGCACTGAACGAAGGAATTTTGCAAATAAATCTCAGAAACTAAGGCCGAGCAACGGTTATATGTGTAGGAAAAAGTTGTTCAGAATACTCTGTTCTATAACATATTTCAGAATCATTAAAATCGGAGTTGAGGCTCATAAAGTAAATAATCACCTATTTCTTAGCGTTTAAACGCATCTGTTTGAATCTATTCACACGCCAGCTCTTGTTGCGATCCTCACAAGCTATTATTGACGAAAATTCGTTTCAATGTTTGGTGACCTCAGATAGTAAACGTAGCTTACATAAACACACTGAAAAACACAATACTGTTGATTTATCGAAGCCAATGCTCGCAATAACAGCAAGTTGTTTACTATTCCTATTCTGAATAACTTACTGTTATAACTTCTTAATAAAGCTCTGTATGACCTATGTTTACATAACATTTGTTTCTTACTTTGTGCCATGGAAATGACTGATACACATTAAAACCTGGGACTCCCTGTTCCGACACTTCTTGTCGGACGTGTTGTTGCAATACACGACAATACTAATTCAATTGGGTGGATATAGACAAATGCGTCAAGCAGTTTAACAATTTCTTTAATAATAAATTAACAACAAAAATTTAACAAAACGGATATACGAGTGATTAGAGAAGACTGAATGAATGAATGAATACGTTAGTTGAAGAAACAGGTGTTATATAGGGAAAGTGAAGAGGATGTGGTCGGAGGAGGTTCGGAGGTGTTTCGGAGGTGTGTTTTTGGAATCTGCAAGGATTGGATCGTTGGGTGGAGGATGGGGGTAGCGAGTGGACCGAAGGATGAGTGGAAGGAGATATGCGGAAATGGATGGGATGATGCATGGTGAAGAACCTAGGCAATAAAGTCATTAGGCCGGTCGACCTTTGGTCATGCTGGCAAATTCAACGAGGAAAAAAAGTCATACTGACATAATTTATGAGGAAGTTATGTCTCTTGGCATTATGGGTTTATTGCGACTAGGTACGTGCCTAATCCTAGTTTTCGGAGCTTAAGCCTAGTGGTAGAATTACGGGTGAGATTTTAACTAAATTTACAAGCATTATAAACTTAAAAATTGTGACTGGTGCCACGTGTCGGGACCGGACACTCCCTATATAAGAGATGTCCTGATTAGTAAATCTAGCGTTAAATAGATACCTTATTATCTACTACTGCAATTAACCCTTTGACTGCTACGGGCGCATATATGCGCCCAGCACAAGCCGTCGATATAGACTATGGGCGCACATTTGCGCTCGGCGACGGCTTTGATCATTTACTGCTGTCTTACTGAATGTCAAGAAATTATTTTATCATATCCGTGTAACACTCAGAAACAACATACCTTGTTGCTTATCAACAAGAAAAATCTCGTTTATTTCGTCAGTTTTCCCTATATCTTAAATTCGGTTCATCTGTTCATCTGCCATTTGACAAAAGTTATGTATGGTTTGGAGTTCGTTTTGTACATTTCATTTTATATATTTTATAATACATTATAATTATCAAATTATGGCGTTTTTAAACTTTACCCTTGACGAATAAATAATATATATTGAAGATAAAAAATGTTGAAAAAATTGAAAAATATTAATTTTGGAGTGGATAAAGTAACAGTAATTTGATTCTGTACAATATTACAATTGAATACACCGCCGAACAGATTCAGATTGCGTGAAAAAGTATTCAGTCCCCAGCGACAGTTAGTGCCGGCTGCACGCCGTCCACGCGAAGCGTTTCGGCTCAGAGTCTTCCGCAGTCAAAGGGTTAATCAACGAAAAACCGTTTCTCTCCAAACTTTCACCGTTTCCACAGTTCCCCAAATCATCTCGAAGTGTCTTCCGTTTCGATGTCCGCCCTCGAGAAAATCTGCAATCACCCCGTTGCGAACAATTCTTCGTGCACGCTACCCTTCTTCCGTCCACACGTCCGCACGCCATCCGCGGCGATGGGGGTCGTATATAGTTTACGCGGCGTGATATCCAGTGATTAGCCCTACGGTGGCCGAGTAAATAATTTCACGTTCCGCGCGTTCGTCGTTCCTCGGCCGATGACGTCTCTGGCGCTGTGGAGCACTCGCTGCGGCGTCGTTTAATTAACGTATGGATTATGCCATCGCGGCCGAGGGACGCGTGTTCCCGGGGCCAGAAACATCGCATTAATCATAAACACAGCGACCGACTCGCAATTCGCGCGATGAATTGCCGTGCCGCGCGGTGCTTGTGCGCCGAGCCGCGTCGCGCGAAATTCATCGACGCACTTAAACGCGGCCGCCCGTTCCGCCATTGCACGTATGCGTGATCGAGTTTAATGCACACCGAGACGGAAGCGCATAAATGACAGGGCGCGATGCTTTAACGTGGACGAGGCTTGCGTGAGAGCTCGGAATCGGATTACGCGGAGTTTTGCCTGCGAAAAGTAGATTAACCCTTTCGCTACGGCTGTCCCTGTCGCGGTCTAGTCAGAAGAGAAATATTCGTTTTGGTGGCTGTGTTTGTTTATTAAGTGACACCAGACATTGTCGGGCGGAACTTTATGAGGTGCCGAACATGGTAAGAATGATTAACCCTTTGACTGCCACGCTAAAATCATGTTTCGTTCAGAATGCCATGAGAGTAAACTATTTCTATTTCATAGAAATTAATTTCTTTTTTCTCGATGTTCTCATACTTCTCATACTTTTCTTATATTTTCTCATATTTCTCATACTTCTTTTACATTTTTTTATATTTTTAAAAAGTTTAATCGTTTATTTTACAAGTTTGAATAATCTTAAAATATACATGATTTTTAAGAAGTTGTTACCTTACCGATTAAAATGCGAATTTTGAAGTAATAAAATGCTGTACAAGAGTAAAACACTTTATAAGGTATCATGCACAGAGACACAGAGCTACCAATGTAATCGCTGTACTGATCGACTGATTTTTACTCGCTCAGAATGTTGACATTCATCTTTTTTCGCTAATCATTTGTTAAGGGAGTACGCAACACTTCGTTACCTTGGTAACGTAACAAGAACATTTATTTTTAGTTCCTTAAATCGTCGATTGAACCGAAGGAACCTGAAAACGAGATATCTCGTCTCCCGACCACAACGTTTGGATTGCTAAAGACGAGATATCTCGTCTCCTGTACGTAATCTGTTAAGGAGAAGAATTACGAGTGAATCTTTCAGTTAATTTAATTTTCGATCGGTAAGCTGGATAAAATTGATTTGCATCAGCTGTTCGAATGCGGAATTCGTGATCAAGAGGTTAAATTGTTTGATTCAAGCTATGTGGTCGAACTGCATAATAAAAGTGAGAGGCCTCGAATTCCTGGCGGCTTTATCCGCCGTTTGTACCGTGGCCCTTCCCATTATGCTTCACGTTCTTACTCGAGGCTGCCCCCTTTCTCCTGCCCCCATAAAACGGCATTAATTACTCCTTGAGGCGCCGCCTCTGACCATCTTCCGCAAGTGGTCCTCGTTTCTGCTGGAATTCGGTATATATTAAGCTCCAGCAACCGCGCAATTTCGGATGCATTAAACAAACCATTCCTTAGCCACCGTTAACCGTTCCGAATATCCTGCAACAATAATTTCTTTAAAAAATGGAATTCATCTACGGTGCCACGACCTCGATAGCCTACGAATAACTTCACGATTCAATTACACGATCTTCATGACTTTCCCCATTATCTTCCATCAATTATTTCTACATCAAAATCCATTAGATCATTTTCCTCTGACAGATTTTAGCTACTACTTTTTCTTCTCGGTTTAACTCATAACTTTATCATCCACGATGCTTGTGCCTCGTCCATCAATTAGTTGGAAGTACCATATACTCGATTTATTTATTAACCCTTTCGTTAGGGCAGTCCGCTCCGCCGAAAAGCGTACACATTGCACGTTGGTGGTCTTCGGTGAACACTAAAACGTCGTTCAACACTACCTTGAAATTCTCTTATATGTACACTTTTTTTAAGAGCTACTTAACAACTGTTTCGTCATATTATATGAGAAACTTGAAAATGAGTATATTTTAAAGCATATTCAGTTATTTAAATATTTACAGATTTCGCGATTATTATAAATAAAAATACAATTTATGGTAATTACAACACCAAGTTATAATTCTTAGTAATTTAATTCGGTATGGTAAATTTTGAAACAAGGATCCAGGCATAAACCTACGTTACAACAGGTCGTCGCGAGGTTGCCGAATATATACGGCACCCGTACACATAGGTTGTCACGTGGATGCCGGATATATACGGCACCCGTAACGAAAGGGTTAAAATAAATCGTTCATCCGCAGTTTGACTTCTCGAACTTCCGCTGCATAGGGGATGAAATAGAAAAGGAGAATGTCTAACAAAAAAAAAAAAAAAAGAATCGAAACAGCGCCTCGTTTCGGTGATATCCATAGAAACTGCTGCGTCTGACGTACACAGTAAAGCTAAATTTGCGGCCGCAGGAAAATATAGAGAATTCCTGGAGACCAGAGCGTCGCGTCGCGTCGTTGGCGTCGCGCATTAAAACTCCTATTCTACCACCCCGTCCTCCCTCCGGCCCTCGTTCATTATTAATCTTTCCGTGCGAAAGTTGGCAACGTCGGGACATTAATCATGCCGGGGCATCGCGGTAATTCCGTGGGACCTACTAATCACAGGGCAAGACCAATTAATTCGTGGCGACGTGCGAGAGGGTGGCGACGGGTGGACAACGTGGTAGCCAACGTTGTCTGCCCGCGGATTTTCGTTGTACTTCCGCCCCTCTTCGAAACATGCTGCTACGAAACCAGGGGCTTCGCATATTTCCGAGGAGATCCCTCCTGTGATTTACCATCCCTCTTTTGACTTAAATTTTCATGCAAATGGAATGAATTTCAGTTCTCTTTTAGGGATTATAATAATTTTAGCAATTATGTTGGGGTTAGGTTCGATTTATGTTTGATTTATGTTTGATTTAGGTTCGATTTAGGTTCGAGAACAAAATTATACAGAGTTTCGTGTCGTTTAAATGTTTCACCTAATTTGTAAATTGTTTGTTGTGTACAAAAATTTACAACGAAAGTTATTTGATACGAAGTGGAACAATAAAAAAAAAAGAAAAAATGCGTACAGTTATCATATAAGCAACGCAAAGCACACCCACATCCATATACCCGGTGACTATCAACTAAGGTTCAAGTATCGGAAGGGCAGAACCTGTCCATCGATAAAGTTACCCTCAAATTTAACAATCCCCGAACGTTTCCCAATAAAGCTCTGCAATCGGAGTCACCAGTCATCGAAGCAACCCCTTGTCTATCTCGTTCTTATCCCCCTTCCGGTGATCCCTATGGCAGGGGTCGAGACGAGGGTTTAGCCAGGGTCCTCGGCGAAATTTCTGCAGATCCCATAAACGTCTTACCGTCCTATCAACCATGTCTCGAGCTCCCTGCGCTGTCGAAGGATCCTGTTGACAGGCAAGAAAGAGGAAGAAGAAGAAGAAGAAGAAGAGGCAGCGAAGAGCGCCGTAGAAGGCACGTCGACCGCGTGTCTCTTCCTCAAGGTCCATTAGTCGCGAATCTGCTGCGGTTCCAGAAAACTGTTCGACCCGGATGGCTGTTCGATGTCGTCGAAACGACGCTGGCGGGAGGGGGGAAGAAAAAGGAAAGGAAAAGGGGAAAAAGAAAGAGGTGGAGGGGGAGGGGTGGGGGTAGCGACGGTAGTGGTCTTCCAATAAGCAACTGGAAACTTGGACCTGCTCCAAACAGGAAGTAATACCGAGCTTCCAGCGGGCCTGCCAGCATCTTCGACAAACTGTGCGCTGTCTGCAGCAATAGTTTCATGCCGGTTAACGAGGGCCATTGTCTAGAGATGCCGATAATTATGTTAGCCCGTTGCGTGCCCTGACAACGTCGAACAACGGGATAACGAGAATGTTTCTTCGCAGCCGGAGCGTGGACGTCGTAGGATCTGAAATTGATAGGAGGGACCGGGGATCTGATGGGTCTGACGGATGCGGGAAAGGTCGTTTAGTTTGGGATTTAGTTGCCTCTGTAAATGAAATATGGGAGCTTGGCTGGGATTCTGATGCCAATAAAGAAAGAAACGACGCGGATAGGAATAGTTATCAAATTTCCTCGTATCGAATCGTTCATCCATCGATCAATCTTACATCTCAGCAATTAAAATCTAAGAATCAAATCATTTCAAGACAAAACGTACAGTGGCTCCAAAAAGTATTCGTACACTGTACTATATGGAAATTCATCTACTTCTGAAATTCTGATTTCAATGAAACTTTATGCGTGTACAGAGCATGGTGTGTTCTACGTGGAGCAATTTTTTTGGCGGCAAAATATCTTTTAAGGGGGCTGATAACGAATCTCAAAGTTTCAACGATTTTTCACACTTTGAATACAAACTTTTCTGTGTTCTCTTTTTTATGACAGGGTGATAGAGTATTTAAAATTAAACATTTTCTGTTTGAAAGGTTTTGCTTCATCAAGTACCATTGCAAAGTTATCTTTAAAAAGTGAGAGAAAACTCGGAAACTTCAACACTGGTTTCACCCCTTTAAAACCGCATTTAGATGAAAAGAAGAGATTAATTCATACGTATATTATTACGATCTACGTACCCACGAAGTTTTATTAAACACTTCTATCAGACTCAGAATTTCAGAATTTTGGAGCCACTGTAGATACGGGAGTAACGTAATATTTCAGTGTTAGACACTTTCTATCCGTTTTAATTAACCGCGAAATAAGCTCACTGCAATACATTCCATATCGAGGATGGAGCAATATTTTCTGAAGCATTAAACGTTTGCTTTTAAAGGTGACTGGGATTTCTGAAATAAAATATGAAGCTCTAAAAAGTTATCCTTACGAGCGCTCCTAGGCTGTTGCCATTATTTATGTTCGTGCTTCCTTTATAAAATACATCGCACCCTCAGAACACACAGACTGCGTTCACCCGCGCGACTTGTAAAATTTATAAGTTCCTCGAGCCTTTTTATGTAAATTTTCAAAGGGAAATCGCTGCGTGTCGGGTCATTGTAACGCGAGCTCTCTAGGAGCAAAAGTTTCTCTTTCTGTGCATCTGTGCGCAAATTTGCTGTCAATGCTTAACACGGTTGAAGAGATTTCGCGTGCAGAAATTGGATGCAAACGAGAACGCTTGTTAGGGGCGCGAACCGTTCTAGCCGACATTTAGCAGCGGCGATGGCGACAAGCAGGGATGTTTACTCATTACGGGTAAACACAATCCATCGTGGTTGTCTTTGGAGTTAAAGCTGCAAGCGTGCCTCGTCATAGCTAGTGCCATTGGAAGAATCTCGTCGATTCGAACGATGAAAACTGTTAGAAATTGAATACAGAATTACTACGAAGCAAAAATTAACCATAAATCAGCTTTCTGTTAACGTACTTTCTGAAGGGCTTCTTCCAAGAACCAAAGGCACATCTGGCATTTTAGAAAATACGAAAACATTGAGAAATAGAACAAATGAGCTGTAGGACTTGGACGAGGTGGTAGGAATTTCGATCACTGCGTTTTTCTGGTCTCGTGTCTCAGAATTGCACCTTCCTCGTGCTATACAATAAAGTATAATTTAAATAAGAGTGTATTTTATTTAGCAATGATAAAACTCTATTTACTATAAAAACGTTTCAAGCAGAAATTCAGACAAAGCTTGCGAACAACGTGCTTGGGAATTTTGTTTTTCAACAGTAAAGCAGTGCTTGCAGAAAATATTTTTCATATCGGACGCAGTAGGTGGTTTGGTTATAAATTTTTTTATTTTTGCGACGTCAAATCTTTAAAATTCGATGAAACAACTGTTAAACGGTAGAAAATTCAATACATGCAGAATGTTTCAAAACAGGTTTGGGTTAGGTTCGGGTATAAAATTCGATGCATGCGGAATGTTTCGAAATAGATGATAGAATGTATAATGAGAAGGAGAACCGGGAACGTGTTATAAACAATTTTTGGAAACAATTTCCTCCTTCTCCTTCCAACTTTTCCGCGCAGACTACAACTGGCCCCGGCTATTTGCCGAAGTATAATGATTAAAGTTTCGCGCTGCAACGGTTCATTTGTTTTTTCCGCCGTGCTACCGCCAGGAACACAAACGAATTCGTAACGAAACAATCAAGCCACGCGTACGCCAACGCAAGCAACCACGTAACTGCGATTCATTTAGTTCATTTCAACGAAAATTTCACCCGGCGACGACCGCGTTTCCGCCGCTAATTAGACAAGTGTATGCAAAAATTATCCGCAACTGTGAACGAGACTTTCCCTTAACACTATTCCTACCACGAGACCGGTCAAATGACCGTTTTTAAAATTTCGATTAGAATTTCATGTATACAACGCAATTGAATCGGCTTTAAACTTCAGACTTTTCCTCAAATATACGTATCATACTGTAATGTGCGCGTTGCAGCGTCGGCAGTGTTAGCGACGATTAAACAACGCGTATAACTAGAGTGCTAGAGTGGACTGTATCTAAATGAATGATTGCGACTTCGGACGTACTAGGCTTTATTTTTGGTGTAAACCGTTTCAAAGTTGTGACGAGAGTGTCTCTTCGAAGACACTTCATATTTTACAAAAACTCGGAGTGGGCGTACAATATTTGGCTATAGGTGAGGGAAAACGATCTACTAATTTCTTATTGGCTAGTTATGTTCGAGTGGAAGTGGTAAGATCTGTGACGTTGAAGGGTTTTCCCAAAAGACCATAGCGAGTAATAAACCTAAGGAGTACCTTGACATGAATGGAAACTGCAAACAAAGACTCTAACGGCTAAAGTTAAGGGTTCTGACACCAAATGTGACTGACCATAAACCAAGGAAAAAACGGGCTATAATGTAATGACTCCTTGGGTCCTATTTCTGCTACGACTAGCGAACTATGGGTTGTAAAAACGGCAAAGGTTTTCTATAGAAACTAAAAAATATGTTAAGCTATTGTAATATTAAAAACTAGACTTATCCTCTTATTTTATGTGCTTTTCAAGACCTAACACATACATTTTTCAATATTCACTTTGTTTTATACGGAGGGATAACTGCGGGAGCGGTATATTGTTCCCGAAAATTTCCCGAATTTTTCGTGACCGCCTTGTGTGGCGAAAGAATTTTATCCTCTTGATGAGGTTGATCTCTGAATGTTCATAATTATATCTTTTGGTGAGTTGTTCTGTGTCTTTGTGGGTTTCTACTGTGCATCTCTTGATGAATTGTTCTTTGTCTTTGAATGTATTTGTACTGAGTTGTGTCTCTTGATTGTACTTATTCTTGTACTGCTCTCAATTTTGTTTCTGCCTGGCTCGATATTTATAGTGGAAGTGATTGCAAGCCCGAACCAATCGCATTGCTTATACTTATTGTAGGAAGGGAGGGCTAGCAGCCACTTCCCTTCTACCGAGGCAGGTATAGGATCGTTACTGTACGTACCTAATTTAGGACGCAACACACTTTGTTCTTCATTGTTTATTTTCTCAGAAAAATTTGTAATCTGAATTTGTAGTAGTGGGAATGTCGCGGTAGGAATAGGTATACGTGAAGTGTCGGTAGGAATAGTGTTAAAAGGAAGAAAATCGAAAGATAAATTCTCCGTTTCTGAAACATAATTGTAGAGGCGCCAACTTTATCACAAAGAATGAATAAGTGAGTGTGTGGTGAGTGTGTGTGTGGCGTTCGTCGCTTGTTCGTCGCAAATGTTCGGCCCTGGCGGGTAGCGCAGGTGCGTGGAAAGGAGCTTTCTCAAATGTTCGACAACAGTTTACCCTAATGGGTAAAAAGGACGCCTTCTCGAACATTCGATGTTGGCAAACCCCCAACACCTGTATCAATGCAAATAAAAAGAGATGCGTGTTCGCCGGACGACATTCGACGACATTCAACGATACGTGACGACGTGAATATATACAATTTAAGATTTATCAAATAAGCCTGCATCTACCTGTCCTACATAATTGTACGTCAAAGTTTGGTCGCAAAATACACCCCTCCTTTAGTTCGTCAACATCCATGAATTTTATTTGAATATCAGTGTTCTGTTTTTATTTTCTGCATTTCCTCGAACACGGTATTTGGTGGACATCGTAACAGGGAACGGATAAAGGATGAGAGTGTTTATAGAGGCGAGTGGTATGAATAGAACGTTTGTATATGAATCACGGTGGCACGGTTCAGTGGGTAGTGCTGATTAAAATTAATAAACTGGCGTTGCTCCCGATGAATCGTCATTGGGGAACAGGATCTGATAGGGAAATTTATTGGCCATTTATTGCTTCGTTACGCGTCAGGAATACTTGCGATACGGGCGAGGGACATAATTTTTAACGGTGCAATGGTTAACGTTCGCACGAATTGTCTGTCGATTTATATTTCTGCCGTTTCGATGTTGATAAACGCGTTTATAAAGAAGAGATTCGAGGTTCGTTCTTTATTGTACAATAAACCCTTGTTTCGTCGCGTTTCACGCCATGTGAACACAATTTCGTATGAAATACTGGCGGTCGCATCCACGAGGTGTATTTTGTGTACCTATTACAATTAATTGTGTACAATTTATTTCAACAAAGTTCGAACTTGTGAGTCTTGATAGAAATTAACGATTCAATGATTACCGTGAGAGTTATCAGTGGTTAAGATTAAGAACGTAGAAATTTATTCGCTTGCTTTGAAAAAATCACGATTTTTCGAGTTCACTCTTCGATACACGAGCTGATTTCTAGAGAGACGAACAGATAGAGAGAGAGTGACGTGGAAACCACGCAGCTGATGGGCGTGATACACGTATCAGCGCGTGTGCAGTTAACGTTTCTGACGTTTAGGCTAATATACGTTTGGTACGAGCAGGTACCACCATGTGGCCTGCTTGTTTCCTTCACCTGCAAGCGTTACGTGAACGTCAATGGAATACGAGATAAGCTTTTCGAGATTTAACCGGTGTAACAAAAGGCGCCTCGATAAAGCCAGGACTTTTTCACGAAGAACGTTTATCTGGATTCTGATACGACAAAAAATTCAACGAAACATTTACCAACGCAGAATGTTACCTAAAGAGTATCGTAATATTATTAACCCTTTCGTTACTACGGGTGACTATAGTCACCTTATCATCTACCATAAAAATGGAGCCAAAAATCAAGTTTTATCCGTGTTTCGAGGAGTTTCATACAAAATATGATTATTAAAAAGTTATTGGTCAACATTGTGTTATAATTATAGTTACTATTTTGTTGTGTAATACAAAAATATTAATTGTATTATTGAATTAAAAATATGTTCATGGAAAAATTATGAACATGAATCGTTTTGCTTCTAAAAGTTAAAAAGTCGTTTCTGAGACAAAAGTCTTGGTCTTGAATGCTGAAGACTATCTGCGTTTAATGTTCGCACTTTCGGCACGGCGCTCCGTTCCACACAAGACACTCCGCGACGAGGCCCGCCGTAACGAAAGGGTTAATGAACCTTTATATATTGGATTGTTCGGAAAGTAATTTCGTTTCTTTCTAACACACGACTTAATTGTATTTTTTCATAGTCAACTTCACACTTAAGCCGCATGATTATTATATATATGTAAGAGAAGTACGCTGTCTTCACTTATAGATATCGATATAGATATAGATATAGAAGGAGCTATAGTTAGATGACATACGTGCTGAATAAGATTAGGTTACGGAAAGATAATTATAATTTATAATACAAAGGAGACAGAGACTTATAAACGTTGTAGGATAACAAAATAGAGAATAGACTTTAATTGTCGTTTCTCTTTTTACAGGTAAATGTATATATTGTAAATAATTTAACGATTAAGAAAATAAAATTAATCTCTTTTTACAGAGCAACACATTGTAATTTATTCTCTTATTGAAAATTCTCAACGATATTAATTACCTTATATATATTTTGACAGCATATATAGCAAGGTTTGCTTGTGAAAAGTTTCGATTGATTCTACCCAGTGGTTTTTGGTTGGTGCCCTATCAAATATGGAAAGTAAAAAGCAACATTTTCGGCATTTTTTACTTTTTTACTATCGAAAAGGTAAAAATGCTGTTCAAGCAAGGAAAAAATTATCCGTTGTGTACGGAGATGATGTATCGACAGAACCCCAGTGCCAAAACTGGTTTACAAAATTTTGATCCGGCAATTTTGATGTTGAAGATGCACCACGTTCTGAAATGATGAAGACACAATAAAGGCATTAATTGATGCAAATCGGCGAATAACGACTCGTAAGATCGCTAAGAGATTAAATTTATCGAATTCGACCGTTCATAATCATTTGAAACGCCTAGGTTTAATCTCAAAGCTCGACATATCATGAGAAAAAAAAAACGGAATTACTTTCCGAACAACCTAATAAATCAACGTGTTTCATCAACTGATATTTCCGCTACGCTCTTAAACAAGTTCCATTTAATCCGCAATTAAAAAATGTTCGCTTTTCAACGCGTTGCTCCAATTGTTTGATATTTCAACAAATTTTAATCATATGCACACTTTAAAAAAAAAGCAGATCAAAGCAAGGAACATCAACGTTCTAGCCACGCGACACAGAAAATTGTCGTTGACCACGGCAACGAAAATAATTTTCGCTTTATCTGTCACGTGATACCCGGCGTCGAATATATTCCCAACACGGTCGCGTGCAAAAACTGCTATAACTTACCCTGGTTCGCGTGTACACGCATTCCTTTCCCTGCGATGCGAGAAACGCTTTATCACAAGGGTGTTCTTGTTACATCCACAGCCGAAAGTCCGCGCCCATGCCCGTTACGGATATCTATGGTACCCCATGGGGCCCGTGGGATTACGATATCGTGCCGATGGGCTAATTGAAGTAGTTGTTCTTTCTCTTTTGGCACGCGCGAAGAGATATTCGAGAGATTAAATAAAAAAGGAGGGTAAAATACAATAGCGGGAATTTTCTAATTCAGTAGTACGAAATAGCTGTAATCAGGCGCGGTATACAACGGCTGATATATCGTTGGTATAACTACTGAAAACTTTCTGAGGAAATCTATATGTATATAAAAATGAATGTGTGTCTGTCTGTACTCGATAGATTCAAAAACCATACATCCAATCACCGTGAAAATTTGGGAAAATATTAGGTATATCCCCGGGAAGGTTTTTGAAAATTTTTTTTAAAATCAAAGTTGGGGTTCTAGCTGCTCCCGAACAAATATCCCAAAAATATCTATTGGAAATTCGTATCCTAACGAATGAACAAAAATCAATCGCCTCGAAGAAATATTTATGAACTATCGCGTGAGGAGGTTCCAGGAACGGGTCAAGTGTTTTTCTTTACCACGCTGTGCATAAAAATTAGAGGACCCTAACGAACTGTGTCCTTTAGCCTCTTCTATTCATTCGAGTCTTGCCTCTCGCTGTGTAGAGATCAGGTTCAGAAATCGATATACCTTCGCTTAGAAATTAAGTTTAGTAAATTCTTAAGTGTAAAGTTGTCGTTATTTTATTCCTTTCAATCCATAATCTCCAATAAGATCAAAATAACATTTACTATTCCATTAATAAAAGTTACCAAAAATTCCTAAGAATAATAGTAATTGTCTTTGCAAATCTTGCTCATAAAATCCGAAATCCGTCAAATTGACGGGTCCCGTAAACCTAGTTATTAATTTAATTATTTCATACACATTTGTTGTGTGAAATTTGAAATGTTGAGATTTGTATTTTGCAGAATAATTGATTTGTTGCCTACATTTCTGAATGTAATGCTGTTTGATTACAAGCGAAAGATCTCAACGCTTTATTCGACCAGTACTTGATTTATCTACGTATAAATTCTTTAGTAACCGCGTTCGGTTGATTTATTGACACTTTTATGTTCGCACACGAATACAACCGTTAACACGTTCCTATGGTTTTTAGAATCTTTGCCGGGCAAAATGATTTTCATTTAATGGACGAAACAGCTGAATAGGTAACGCGTTAAAATGCTATTCGGATCGAACGCTTTAAAACTTGATTTCCAATTAGATTCCGTTTTAATCCTCGGTCAAATTCCATAAAAAATTCATGACCTCTCAATTCACGTCACGCTGTCCTCTTCCGACGATCGCGCGAGAAGCTTCGTTTTAACGACAAACATACGCCGACTTCGTTGCGAATTTTGTCACTCTCGCGATATCGAGATATACTCATCCTGTTCGACATTTTCGATGCATACCTGATTTGTTGCAGAACAGCGAAGAGGATATCTCCCTGTAATACGAACCTTTCCTGTTTTAATATTCAATTTGAATAAAAAATTGTGCACGCGAAGCTTAAGTAAGATTGATAAACGAAAATATTATTTATTGAAAATTGTAGAGGATGCGTTTTCCGTTTAACATTAATAAGAAATTAATGGCGAAATTTAATTGCGTTGTAGTTTTTCTGTGTAGTGTTATAAAAGTAAAATTTATTATTATTACTTAAGAAGGGAAAATGATTACAATACTGTTGTGAGGGTTACTTTATTTCTTTACAAAAAGGACTTTCGTTCGTAAAATACGTTTGCTGTCTTACTAACTAACTGTGCCCTTTTTCCCATGCTTTTATGGGCGCATCCCCACTACGCACTTTCCCGAAAAACAAACCCGCCGTTGGTGCGGGCCTGGAAAGTGTTAACTGCCGAGGAGGAGAAAGTGACCGAGTCTCGCGCGTACTCGGTCCCAACCCTTATTGAGGGCCTCTGATTTATGGGGGCCCTAATGACCACTCTGGCCATCGTCACCCCAGATTGTCTGGTCCCTCTTACAAATCTGTTGGAAGTAAATAGCTTTAACCCTTTCGCTATTACAGGTGACTATAGTCACCGGCCACAAGATGCCACCTATACAACGACGGGTGACTATAGTCACCCTATCATCTACCATAAAAATGAAGCCAAAAGTCAAGTTTTATCCGTGTTTCGAGGAGTTTCATACAAAATATGATTATTAAAAAGTTATTGGTCAACATTATGTTATAATTATAGTTACTATTTTGTTGTATAATATAAAAATATTAATCGTATTATTGAATTAAAAATCTGTTCATAGAAAAATTATGAACACGAATCATTTTGCTTTTAAAAGTTAAAAAGTCGTTTCTGAGACAAAAGTTTTGGTCTTAAATGCTGAAGACTATCTGCGTTTAATGTTCGCACTTTCGGCACGGCGCTCCGTTCCACACAAGACACTCCGCGGCCCGCCGTATAACAAAAGGGTTAACACGTTGAGCCCGGCGCCGGTCCCTGGGGACCGGCACTAGAATTTTCGTTTGGCTGGCGTCGGTCCGTCTAATGAATTATCATCTTCTGATGATGACAATCGTACTACTCTGCGACGTTTGGAAGATAAAAATATTTCACTTGACGTGTCACTATCTTCTTCTCTTTCCGACATATTCAATGTTATGGGCAATAACTATTTTCAAAACTAAACTCAACTTTCTTTTTACGAACAATCTGTACACTTCGGTAGGTCTTTTCCAATTGATCGCCTCTCGAAGGTACGTACGTGACTTTTTTATACATCATACGAAAATATAGTGAACAGAATCACACGTACACCTAAAAAGCGTCGAAATTAGCGCAACAAAGAATAATTCCTTATCTCTCAGCGATACCCTACAAATTTGTATCGCTCGCCGGCTGCCGGCTGAACGGAAAGGACTGCAAAGTCGGCGCCGGGCTCAACGTGTTAATCCTCAAAAATAGCATAGATACGAACAAAAAATAGAACTTTATATTAAGCTCTGTATAATAGAACTATTCTTAAAAATAGAACGGAACAACTACGATAGTACATTTATAAGCATACAAATCTTCGTGATCGTGAGCTCGAGAGAATGAATTCTTTATTCCATAAATAAAATTTCGACGAGGACGTGTCTAAATGGATGCGATAAACGCACGAATGTGTATAACGGCATCGGGAATGGAGAAACTTGATTGTTTACGAAGCTTATTATAAGCATTAGCTTTATTAGCCGATACGGTGCGGTACGAAATCGAACGCTCTCAGAATCTTGGTCTACGGGGACCTTAGAAATGTGTATACACCTCCCGGCCGTTTGTTCTGCCAACATAGCGGTTTCTAATCGCATTACCGTATTTTGCCCGCCCCTCTGTAGTTCCATTGGTATCTCTTCCCCCAGTAATCCGTATTTTCCGGCCGACGATGGTATTACGATATTAACGCGGCTGATTCGGATTTATGGTTGATCTGACTACTTACTCGTGACGCTTCCTTGGGATCCTACAAATCGTGTACGCCGTTAGTTTTTGTTTGATTTGCCGGCTACAGGAAGTCGGTGGAAGTTCAAAGACACTGTTTTCGTAGAAACTGAAGTTTCCTATAGAAATCGTATTCTATTTTCTGTTACAGGTGTAAAGAATCCGGAAGGTATATGAAAGATCTTCCTCCCACAGCGGTGATAATCTGTTTCCACAATGAAGCTTGGTCGGTGCTGTTGAGGACGGTCCATTCTGTGTTAGACAGATCACCGGAGCACCTGATACAGGAAATCATCTTGGTCGACGATTTCTCCGACATGCGTAAATAAACATTTATCCTTCTACTTTATCCGTTCTCTTTCTACAATTCATTTGTCTATGATTATAATTCATCTCACTTTTTATTCGTTCATTGTAAATCACTGGTCCTAGATTACTGCATTCCGTTCCTTTTGTTAACTGTAATTAACCCTTTCGGTACTTTCCGCTGCGATACTCCCGCTGAACGGACTGCTGCGACAAAATTATACGGCTCACTGCAATTTGAGCTCCTTTGACGGTGTTCATGAAAAAAACAAAAAAAATTTTCTCAAAACAGGGTATTTATGACATCTTAATATGCACATTTTTAATTACCGTTTAAGTACAGCATAACTGCACAAGCTGGTCGTATGTACAATACGCGGTATTTTATGGAGAGCGACTATAATCGCCCATAGTACCTCAGTGGCATCTTATGGAGGGCGACTATAGTCGCTCGTAGTCGCGAAAGGGTTAATGCGCTGAAAACATATATTTATTACAAATATAATTCTGTAATAAGCTATATTTGTATCTAAAAACTGAAGCATTATACAAGATACAGTACAGAGCAAAACACATAAGTTTATTTAATTGTTGTATATACAATAATTAATAATTACATTTAATGGTGCATTTAGTCAAAATATCAAATGGCCTGGAAATCATGCCGGGCAAAAATGGCTCGGCACGGAACGGTGTTAAACAGTGAATTTACAGCTAGTATGCACGGATTGAAATAGACGAATGATGCCATAAATAACGCAAAATCGATCCCCTTAAACTGCACTCAGCCAAGGAACAGCTAAATGGTTGACTTAAACAGAGACCGGTGGTACAGTACGCTATCCCTATACTCGTTCGTCCGTGCAAGCGTAACCCTATTCAGTTCCTACGGGTGATTCGTTATCGCCGGCAGCGTCCCGTAGCGTCACGATGGATCGATTAATCGCGATCCATCTCTCTGGCGTGCGCGGCCCCGTAACGATCGGGTCAACGTGAATAGAAGGGAAAGGTGGCGTCGACGTGTTGCGCGCGTGTACTCGGAAAATTCCGACAGGTTGATGCATGCCAACGATATCGAGACGTTGATATCTTTCCCGAACTCCCTCTCCCTCTCTCTCTCTCTCTATCTCTGGGGAGAGAAATTTGCCTGCTTCTGACGCACGCTTTTCGACACCCGGAGGAAAGTTTGACGGAAGATCGATTGTCTCCTGTTGGTGTCGGCGCGAAGCCTGTTATTTCCGCAGGAAGCGCGCCTTGGCAAGCTGCTTTCCCTGTTTCCGTGTGCTTCCTCGAGAAATGGCGACGAGCCGATAAAGAACGGATTCGATCGTTGGGCGTAAGAAACGTTAGGAACGATGCATAGAGGAGAGACAGTAGCTTTATTGGTATTTTCTGCAAATCGATCGCGGTTTGTAAGTTGAACATAGACGTTAGGTGGTGAAATCGTGGAGTTTCAGAATCATAAATGTAATTTTATTGGAACAAATTAATTTTGTAGATTGTGTATGTTGGGAATGGGGTTTTATATTGATAAATGAAATAAACTCTTATTAGTGAAATAATACTTAGATATTTATTGATACTTTTATGTAGCACGAGGAAGGGCGATTTTGACCGCACCTAGCGAGTTTTGTCACAAGACTAGCAGAACGCAGTGGTCGAAATTCTTACAACCCCGTCCGGGTCCTTCAGCCCCATTGTTCTGTTTCTCGATGTTTTCGAACTTTCAAAAATGCCAGATGTGGCTTAGCTTCTTGGAAGAAGCCCTTGAGAAAGTACGTTAAGAGAAAGCTGGTTTATCGTTAATTTTTGCTTCATAGTATTTCTGTATTCAATTTCCAACAGTGTAAAAGGAATTGCTTCGATTTATATGATTCAATTACGTTTTGCCTTTCCACGCGTTAAAAGGAAGATTGTCGCATGTCTATCTGAATGAAAAATCTCGATGCAAGCGTTGTATTTATTTTTTTTTTAGCGGACTTACACATTTGTGGTATAAATAGCAATCGCGTAAAACGGCGTTCAAATTGTAACTGCAATACGAAGCAACGGACACTCGATCTGCGCGCGCAACACTGGCTGCACGAGTTCGATTTCAAACGGAAATGCCTCGTGCACCCGGTTCTCTTTCGAATATTCGGTTACGCGATTTTAACGGATTTCTGCGCCCAGGCATAGCGTGTAAAGAGGGAATTAAAACGCGTGAATGATATTACTCCAGGTTACTCTATTAATAATTTCGTTGAAGGGGGCACGGTTAATTCGGTTAATAAACCCGATGGCAATCATTACATTCGCGCCGGGACTGATCCTTGAAATCCCACTGTATTATGTGCAGCTACGCTAAGCTCGCCAAGTGAAGGCTTAAAGGGAAGGTTTCTCGTGGAGCCGTTCTAACCTTAGTGTAAATCATGAACGTCTGCTAATTACTATCCCCAAAGAGACCCTCCGGCATAATTCATCAGATCTTGCAACTCTAAATTTCACCCGCAACTCTGTCGATGCGTATAAACTTGAATCGTGCAACGGGAAACTAAAGAGACTCTTAAAACACTTTTCACAAACCTAGATCAAATAATAGTGATAGTATTACTACCAACACGATGTCTTAACAAGATTAAAAAAACAGAAAGTAGGTTTATCCTTCACTGGTTAAATACATATTATTTATTTATTTAACGGGCATAGCTCTTTATATATACATATATACATAAATAAAGGGAAAAAATATTAACATTTTCTACTCTAAACGAACGAAAGGATAAAAGTTTCGCGGCAACCCAACGGTAATCAAACGAATCGTTTAAACTTGAATCGTGCAAGAGGAAAGTAGAGAGACTCTTGAAACACTTTTCACAAACCTAGATCAAATAATAGTAATAGTATTACTACCAACACGGTGCCTTAACAAGATTAAAAAAACAAAAAGCAGTTTCATCCTTCAGTGGTTAAATGCATACTATTTATTCATTTATTTAGTACTTAACGGGCATAGTCTTCTATATATATTCTATACACAAATAAAGAGAACAAAAATATTAACATTTTCTACTCTAAACGAACGAAAGAACAAAATCTTCGCGGCAACTTAACGGTAATCAAACGAATCGTTTCACAGCGCATCTGCAACGTCAACTGGAGGACTACATGATGAACTACCCGAAGGTGCAGATCATTAGGGCGCAAAAACGGGAGGGTCTTATTAGGGCTCGTTTATTGGGCGCAGCAGCCGCGAAGGCCCCTGTCCTCACATACTTGGACAGCCATTGCGAGTGCACCGAGGGCTGGCTGGAGCCGCTTCTCGATCGGATCGCTCGTGATTCGACGACTGTCGTTTGCCCGGTGATCGATGTTATCGACGACACCACACTGGAATATCACTGGAGGGATTCCGGCGGCGTGAACGTGGGCGGGTTCGATTGGAATCTGCAGGTAAGCGAAATTCCTTTCGCCGTTATTTCGCGGAAACTGTTCCACTATGCCGTGCGGCAGGAGGGTGGCCTCTCTGCCCCGGTATGGGTTAATCGCGAGCAAAATTTAGAAAATTATTCACGGTATTCGAGCGGTTGCGTTTCGGGAAATCGGCGTTGGCTCTGTTTTAGAAATGGAACGGATTCTGTTCAGAGCTGAGTTGAATTCAGGAAAATTTAGAAGTAGTTGGCGAGAGAAACGATTAATTAGATGAGTGAACTTTTAATTTTGATGCATTTAAAAATATTTAGTTTCCAATTTTGTTAGGAATTTTTGAAATATTTTGAATTATATATTTTCTGAACAATGCTGTATAATGTTTAACACATTGATAGCCGACGACCTAAGAGACATTTGAAACCTGAGCGCCGGCCTTATTCGCTTGTTTCTAATCACTGAGTAGCCAAAAAAAAATATTTAAAACATTATATATTAAAAATAGTACATTTTATTTGCATATTCGTTATATACAATTTAACGTTAAAAAAAATCCACATCATCGTGAGGCAGCTACTCAAGCGACAGACTCAGAAATGTGTTAAGAGCACTGTAATAGTGCGAATATGTAAAAGAAATGTGTTGGCAATAAACACTTGCACATTATAAGTAGTTACGGTACGTGTATGGTCAGACGCGCAGTCTCATACTACGTCAGTCGGTTCTGATGTGTTAAAAACTATAATTTCTAAGTTTATTCAAACTGTAGGTCATTGTTTAGCCACTGAACAATAAATTTATAAACAAAACGAATTTTTATTACTGCAAATTATAATATTATATAGTACTATGAATTAAATTGTGTTAAATCCTTGAATAAATCTTCTATACATTTTTCCTTTTGTATTTCGTGATAAACCAAGCAAACTTTCTCGTATTTTCATTAATTTGTAACAAATAATTTATTGTTGTACATGTCGTTTCGAAATTAGTTATTTCTATATTTATCGTGGTATGGGAAGCATTTCGAGATTTCCCGACCGTGTCATGAACTTCCTACGATTCCCCGGTGTCGTTCTGTGATTTCCAAGGTTCCTTGATTTCTGTATCAGTTCAACTGGCACGCAGTCCCGGAGAGGGAGAAAAAGAGACACAAGAACCCCGCGGAGCCTGTGTGGTCACCGACGATGGCTGGAGGCCTCTTCTCGATAGATCGAGCTTTCTTTGAGCGCCTCGGCACGTACGACAGCGATTTTGATATTTGGGGCGGTGAAAATCTCGAGCTATCCTTCAAGACGTGGATGTGCGGAGGTAAGTGTAACATCGAGGCAAACGTTTGCCTCGAAATTGGCTGAAACAAGAAAACAGCCTCAGATATTTCAACGCGTTCGAAAGGGTTGAATTTCAATTGATTAATTATTTTCTTTTCACGATGGATTAAATGTTATACGAGAATTCTAAAATCTCATTTATAATTATTAGGTTGGAGGGAAAGTTCTGTCGTATTTTAAATAGGCAGGTAATTTTTCTTGTAAATAAAAAAAAAACATCTGGCTAGTGAGTCACTGGGAATTTTTTTGTTTTTTTTTTTATCTGCTGTATAATATAAAAGGAGTCCTTTTTTACTGTTCATCATTTACTTGTGATATTTAAAGTAAAAAACATGTCAGTAGATAAAGTACATTTACGACACTGCATTTTGTATGAATTCCAAAAAGGAAGCAACGCATCGGTTGCATGTAAAAATTTATGTGCGGTATTTGGAAAAGATATCGTAAATGTTCATACTTGTCAAAGATGGTTTAGCAAATTTCGTTCCGGGGATCTGAGCCTCCAAAAAAGTGATCGATCTGAACGACCATCCAAGATCGATAACGATGTTTTGCGATCCATGTTGGAAAATAATCCACATTTAACAAGTCGAGAAATTGCAAAAGAGTTTGGCATTCATCATACAACTGTTGGAGATCACACTAAATCTCTTGGGTTTGTGTAAAAGCAAAGTGTTTGGGTTCCACGTGAATTAACGGAAACAGAAAATACGACAGAACTTTCCCTCCAACCCAATAATTACTCTTATAACCAGTGTTTCCGACTTACCAGGAATTTTTGTAAAGTACGCGATCACGGTGATCGGCTAATTAAAATTCCATCGTTCGTTGAACTCACGCAACGTGTCGGGTCCACGTCAGAATCCAATCTCTCCAACTGTCCAATCACCCTTCGTCTCGAACCACGTTTTTACACGAACCGTGGCGTGCCTACACGTACGAGTGTCCCGGAAGTAGCTTAAATCCCCGAAGCAGCCGTGGCTGCATTCCCTCCTTGCGGCCACGAAATAAACTCGTTTCCCTCGCCCCTCCCGCCCACAATTAGCCGTGTCCGTGGGCCAGATGTACGAACGAAATTCCGCGCTGTGTTTCCAGGCACCCTGGAAATCGTGCCGTGCTCGCACGTGGGCCACATCTTCCGGAAACGTTCGCCGTACAAGTGGCGTAGCGGCGTGAACGTGCTCAAGAGGAACAGCATAAGGCTGAGCGAAGTGTGGCTGGACGAGTACGCCAAGTACTACTACCAGAGGATAGGTCACGACAAGGTGAGTACCTGCTGCTGCTACTCGCTCGGCTGTGAGTTACCTTTCCCGTCAGCCTCAACCCTTTTTTACCACCTCCGGTTGATTCTGGCTCCGCTTGGTTTCTTTCTGCCTGGCGAACAGCGAGTGAAACGAATTGCACAGAGGCGTAATAATATTTGTTATAACTCGTCTCGACAATTGTATTCCAACCTTTGACACTAGTCATAAGATATGCACAACGAGAAACGCTACACATAAAAGCAAAACAATATACAATACTATGCTGAACGCGAGATACGAAAAATGTGAAAACCTTTAATTTATGGTTAACATGAGTAGAGGTATGTGGTGACATGGAACCCTTGCGGGTGTTCTATGGGGTTGCATCAAACGCTTTACAACTGGGGCCTGAACGTCGGCCTATCCTTCGGTCCAAATACCCAGGCGACCTTCATTACCACGGGCGTTTGATTGCAGTCTTGTTAGAATCCAGAAAAACACTCGCAGAGTCCTTTCCATGTCTCCACATTTTCCCTCTTTCAACGCGTCCAAGGAATATAAACACAAGACCTTCCTGGGCGCGACAGTACAGCTCTACAGTCGATCTATTGCAGTCGATCTATCGTGGTCAATCTATCGCAGTGAATCTATCATTCACTCATTCATTCATTACACACAAATCTGTAATAACACACAATAAAGACTTCTACAGGTACATCTATATTTATAAAAATGAATGTGTCTGTCTGTCTGTATTCGATAGATTCAGAAACCATACATCCAATCGCCGTGAAAATTTGGGAAATTATTAGGTATATCCCCGGGAAGGTTTTTGAACATTTTTTATTTTTTAATCAGAGTTGGGATTCTAGATGCTCCCGAACAAATATCCCAAAAATATCAAAATAACATTTAATTAATAATTGTTAATAATAATAAATGATCTTGAGAACCGTTTTTCTACAATAATAGTAATTGTTTTGACAAATTTTGTTCATGGAGCTCGAAATCCGTCAAATTGACGGGTCCCGTAAACCTAGTTAGAAATAAAAAGACGATTTTATTCCTTCCACGTTTACGCAGGATGAATGTTTTCATTTTTCATGCGATGCAATCTTCAGTAGGAATCCTGGTATTACCGTCAGCCATTTAATCGCGATGATTTACCTAATGGATGTCGAATTACAGGCGAGATTGTTCTAACCTTTCCTTATAATCTTTCCAAACCTAACCCTGAGATTATTCTCAAGGATTATGAAACGAGCCCCAAACCTTCCGCAAATCGCCAACAATAATTCTCCTTATTACCGACCCACTTTCAGCTATCATTTCAAGCTTCAAATAACCACAGAATGAATACGAAGCTAATTACAGAAAGCAGCTTCCCACTTAGAATTCTCCCCATTCTTCGTTACCTCAATTCCCCCTCACACCATTCGCTAACGTGGTTAATAACAATATTTTTCTACAGGTTCGACAAGCGTCTTTTAATTGTTTCATTAAAAACGCGTTAACCCTCTGTAAGCTGACTTTTATCTCTTTCTTGATCGAAAGGAATAATAACTGGCAAGAACTTACAGCGAATGAATTATTTGATAATATTATCGTTATTCCTAGTTTTCTCATCACCATAATACTTCAATATTTATCTATTTAATGCATGTTATAGAGTATTCTGAAAGAAAACTACAGTTAACCCTTTGCGGTCGACAACATTTTCGGTCGGGTGAGGTGGCAGGTCGACGCGATTTTCGCGATAGGTACAACAAAATTACCTTCTACATAAATTATCTTATAAAAATGTTATATTTTGATAGTTTATCTATATTTATACCATTAAGAAATTTATATCATAAACACTCACGCGCCATCCAACCTGCGGCCCGAATAGCCGCAGCGCCGGAGAGGCGCCTTTTGACCGCAAAGGGTTAATTAATATATTTGTGTTAGGGATCTATATTTATTGTCTGTATCATAAAAAATCGGTTCTGGTTTATTACCATGAAGTCTGGGCCTGACCATCGTGTATCCCCTGGGTCAGAGCCTAACCTATCTGGGTGACCACCCCCTTCTACCAGTGATTTCCCTTTCCCGAATTTTTCCCTCCACCTTGCAGTTGTCAACTTCCCTCTCTCATTTCCTATTGTCCAAACCCTTAAAAAGGCGATCGACGTTCGCCCAAAAACCAGAAAAAGAAATAAAGAGAAGCAAGGCAAACGAAACGTATAATATTATTCCTCATTAAAATCGCGCCATCCGGTATCTGAGTCAAAGTGATAATCAAGGAAGGGGCATCATCACACGAGCCGGAACAATACGTCACCTTAAAATTAAGAAACGCTGTTGCGGTCGATAACAATTTGCATAAAAAAGATTATGATTTATCTATAAATTTGAATTATTAATGGGTAAAGCATTATACAGAAATCATAGTTTTTAACAATTCCTAAATGAATCTCTCATTCCTTAACCTCTTGCATTCTAACATCGTGTGATACGCCTTCTTACGGTTCAAACATACGAAACTCGAAATGGATTTGTGGTACATTTTGAGGTTCAAACGTAAAAAACATTGGTCGAACTCGTGATACATTTTACGGACCGACTATAACAGCCGCTATAAAAAGTCTAACTCGTGTTTCAATTTTTGTAAACGCTTCGTTGCACGCACTGTCGTGACTTAAACCGTGGCGCGAACGGTTGTGCACAGAGTTCGAAAGCTTGTTTTTCTATTTACGTCCGAGTTTACTGGTCGCGTCAGAGCCCGCGTCTGCTGGAACAGTCGCGATAAGGAATGACTATAACCGGGCACGTTGATGGAAGGCACTGTAGACCGAGACTGGTCGTAAAAACCGGCCCATAAACGCGCGAAGCACTCTTAAAGATCGTTCGCGTGTCCTGGACGTGCCGCGGAAGGGAGACGCTTCCTTCGTTCCCCGCGATCATCTATCCTTTATCCGGGCAGCTTGTCCCATCGGAACGAGATCCGATCGAGTGTGTGCGGAACGACGGGGATAAAAGTAAACCGTTGTCCGCCGTACACGTGCCTCGAGCCCGGGGTCAGCCCTTTTATTCGCGTGCTTGCTCCGAGAGCACCTTTCGCGAGTAAAACGGGTTTTATTCGGTGAGTTTAGCTTGCTGACGCATCGTTACGGATTAAGATTACTGTTTCCGATGGAACAATCGATAGTTCCTTATTGTACCTGTTAGCGACAGCGTCTTTTGGATTGTCGCTGAAAAGGGCCTTACCTACATCTAAACAAATCAATTTGCGCTGTTTTCCTTCGAAAACCCAACTCTCAAATTCGATTCAATCGCAACTCAGATTATTCCTTCATGTCAGACTATAATTTAATATGTTAGCGACATTTTTAGCATTTTGGACGGTAGCTGAAAAGGGCCTAGACCGTAATTTAACTAGTGATCGATTTATGACTGTTCTTCACCTGTAATCAACAGTGAGGATAGGGCTCCATCGAAAATATTTCGTTACACCTATAGAAAATTTTTCAGTAAGCAGTTTGGGTAAAAATTTTCGGTTTCTGTGAATCGGCCGATCTATCGGCCCGTGGCAGTTTTCGCATAAGGACCGAGGGCCGATAGATCGTCCCGCTGGCACTAAAATGGTTAATATAGGAAATTTGAACTTTTATCATTTAATAGAGAGGGGTTGTATGAATCAGGTGTAAATAAAATAAAGCAAAGAGCTTAGAATATTATTAATATATATTCAAAATAGTTTAATGATAACAACTTAAAGGATTTTACAACTTAGCATTTACGACGTTCTTACTTTTTCTTGTTCTTACTATTTTTCCTGTCGCATATTCTTCCAAACACTTATTTCCTTTATTTGGTCATGTTCACTCAAAATTCTTCAGGTGCGACGTTTTCTCAGTTCGATCGCCAGTTTAGCTTAACTTGTACAGATATTCGGAAATTGTGAATATTTTTCCGTAAAATAAATTTTGAAGAATATTAATATCATTTTTTAGCATTTCAATATATACGTCAAGCATTTTTGATTGCCAATTTTTTTTATGACGGATGTTGAACCGCGCCTATATTTCTGTTTGCGTATGCGAACGATTTCGTAAACGACAATCGCAGCGACATTTTGCGTATGAATTGTCAAGTGGAGGTTAGTTTGAAGGTTTCTATTAGTTGCCGAGGGCTTGTTAATGAAAAATGGACTTTGGTTTCGCTGGTTAAGTGCTGGCGCGTGTGTCGGGTTTGAAGAGGGCCTTTGTTTCGGAATGCAATTCGAGGGGCGTACTCCGGTGTCGTTGAACATTGTTTCACAGCCATTGACAACGTTTTATCTGTGGAGCACCGTTTGCCGCAACGCGAGCTCGAATTTTCCCTTTTGTATACCCAAAATGTTTCACAACCAATAACGAAACGTAGAAACAAAAAAAAGGAACGAAGACGTTCGAAGTATTAACCCTTTGCGCTCGAGAGGCGACTGTCAGTCGCCAAACGATACCTTCGCAAGTTTTCAGAATTTAATTAGTTTGTTTATTAATCAGACCCGGAGGTTAAATAGTTATATACGTAAATTTTAATATGACTTAAGTAAACTAAAGAACATTTTATATAGGCGAATCTTAGTAAAGATTTCGACTTTGAAAATTTTTGAAGTTAGTATCATTAGACGACTAACAGTCACCGCTCGAGTGCAAAGGGTTAAAACCGAAGTAATAAGAAGGAGGGAAAGAAAGTATTATTTGTCTTACACATCTGTCAGTTTATCCTTATTTAACATTATTTACATAAGCACGTGTGAATATTAGTTAAAAATAGACGGATCCCTAAGCACGCCTAAGTAACTACCCACGATCCGTCTAACCTTCGATTCCGTGACTACCCTTAAATCATCCCCGGCCTAGATATTGCCATTATTCCGGCCTGGGTGGCTCTAAACTCGAGTCCATAAAAGGTTCCCTGTATTTTTCCCCGCCTTTTATTTCCTCCTCCTTCTTCCTTCTACCTTTTTTACGATTATATCTTCCACCCCCGCCCCTGCTCTCCACGTCTTTAAATCCCTGCTGGCGGAAACGACCCTTTCTCCACCGAGCTCGGTTCGCTTCCTCTTCCCCCCATGGTCCTCTCTTTCGCTCCCATAGGCAAAATTTCCGGGCTTCTGATTCGCAATTTTCGCAGGGCAACTACGGGGACGTATCGGAACGCAAGGCTCTGAGGAAGAAGCTCGGCTGCAAGTCGTTCAAGTGGTACCTCGACACCGTTTATCCGGAACTGTTCATACCCGGCGAGGCGGTGGCTTCCGGCGAGGTAAGGATTTACGTGTGTCCCCCCCTTCCTCGTTGCTGTTCTCTCTTTCGCAGAAACCCGGAAACGGCCATCGGAATCAACGAACGGGGAGGAGCCACTCCGTTCCTTTAACGACGTTACCGCCGCCACTTTGATCCATCAAGGTGTTGAGTTACTCGGAGGCTCCTCTTTCTGTCTATCCCTCGTCGCGGGGCGGCGGAACAGCCAGCGGATGAATGGACCGGGTGAAGTTTTTCCTTTTCATCTTTTTTCCGGACTCTCTTTTTCGGTTACCACTCCTTTTTTCTCTTTTTCGCCGTCAAAGAGAGACGCCCGTGTTACGGTTTCTGAACACGTGGTGGGCGTCTGCGAATTCGCTTGCGGGAGGCGCGCGTAGGTGTCGAGCGTTGCGAGATAGTTTACTTCGCGTGCTCCTTTTCGGGAGTGGCCCCTTTGAAAATTCTTGTATGGGCAGGGAGACGACGGGGGTTTGGACGTTTTAAAACGCGTGAGGATTCGGTTCGACGAAACTCATATGTAGGTATGGCATAGAGATTATTTTTGTTTTATTTATTTTTTTTTTTTAGAACAGCGACAATTACGATCAACAGATTAAACGCGAAAAAATTTCTTTTCAATTTCTCATCGATATACACGTTTATTTAGAATATTTTAAAAGGGCGTAGAGAACCGTTAAAAAATCTAGCTTAAAACAGGATTTGTTTGCTGCTTTGCATATTCAATTTATAGGGTCGCAAAAGTGATGTTTAATTGGAATTCGATATTTTATCCTGCTGGAGAGGTTGTTACTACTTTCAAGCATTTTTACTCGTCTCACCACTGGGAGGATGAGATATTCCGTTCGATGATATAAAACGCGAATACAGTTTAATGGTATTATATTTAACACCCCGGCATCGTTTCCCGTTTATCGGGCTAAATTCGACATAAAATTCCGAATAATCCAGCCGAAACTATTTCCCAAGCCGCACAAAACCGTCGGTGGGTGGCTGGGAAATTCCCGTTTTAATTACTTCGAGGTTGAAGAAAGCTTTATTTTCCCCTTCACCCCCCCTCCCCTCGCCTGTATTTCACGCGAATTAACGCGTGTTCTGTGTTTCATACAGCTGGGCGAACGAAATCGCGGGCCGGCTGTATCTATACAGATAGGCAAAGTTCAATTGTCGGTGGCGGAGACAATGATTGATGTCGACGAGCTTGCGACATAGAAAACAATGCGTTCGATCGGGAAACAATGCAGCCCGTGGTCGAGGCAATCTCAATCGGCCGAGGGCCCGCGCGACATCCGATCGGAAATCGATTCGTCTCGATCGGCTTGTTGAATTCTTGGCTTTACAGCGCGCGGAATCGGCAGTCGCGCCGGATAATGGAGGCGAATCGAACGTCGCTCCGGGCGAAGACGTTCCCCACACCCGAAAGGGGGGGCGGGGGGACGGGCTTCCATTTCCCCGCCGGTCGATTTCGATTTTGTAATTAAAGTCCCCTTTGAAGGCTTATAACTTGCGGCTGTTTGCGCTACCCCACACCCTATCTTGCTCTCTGTACGTGTTTGCGTGTGCGTGTGTTTGCGTAAGAATTAAATTGTCAATCGAGGAATGGTGTTGTGGAAATCGCGGTCGTTCATGTTTGCCTTCCTTTCCAATTTCAAGGCAGATGGAAATTGTTTTTCGCAGTCTACGATCGACAAAGCTGCGATTTGTTTTGCTCGCCTTTTTTTTTTTTATTAAATTTCGAGCTGCAAAGAAGATTCGAATTTACGGTGGCGTAGAGCCGGGAAATACGTTTTAAAAGGAATGCTGCTGCGGTAGAAGATAATTCATAACAGATACGATTTTTTATTCAGAATTGTCGCATAGAAGTTATTCAAATTAGGCATGGAAAATGTTGGAAGTCTTCTTAAATGTGAGAAACTGTAGGATAGTTTGGTAATTAGGCGATTAAAGTAACGAAGTCGGAAGAAATATATGTATTCTATAGGCTGCAAGTAGTAACGGTCCGTGTATAGTCAGACGTGCCTATCACTGTACGAAGTACATCATTCAACTTGTTAGTTTCTGGTTCATCGAAGTTATAATCCTCCTTCAGTCTATATATCCATTCAGTTCACTGCGAAACGAACTCTCACATTCCATAACACTTGAAAAGAAATGACATTCTGATAAAATCATCCACCGTTTTCACTACATAACTCTTTGAGGCACAGGATTTCAGAAAATATATATCCTAAATGTCCTTGATAATATAAATATAAAAAATTATCATTATTTTTTAAGATAAGTGTTACACTGATAATTACAAAACGTACCATGTCAAATTCTACTTTATTTGAAAATGACTATAATATGAAGAGACAAATTTAAAAATTTTTATTTGCTAAAAATTACTTTTTATATGACAATTACAGTTAATTATTGCTGGTTTTTATTATTTTCAAAAAAAAATAAGTACCCATTTCATCCCGCAGTTTTAACATATATACAAGAAAATTTCTTAGCACTCAAACGGTTAAAGGCTCGACTTTCGGCGTCGGGGACGAGAATCGCTGGAAGCACGGCTGGGGGAGGTGCACGATCCGCTTTACTCGTCGCGCGATTGACAGTGCATTAATTTCGTTTTCATGGTCGGGGAGAGAAGGGGTTGGTAGAGCAGGAAAGGAGGAGGGTGGCGATCAATCACGTCTCGATTTATTTCCGTCGTGTTGCGACGCCGTCTCCCGGCCCTCTGTTTCCCTGCATTCGTAATTGCGAAATGATTGTCGGGCTTGTCGCGCTCGTCGCCGATAATCTCGCTCGTGGCCCGCTTCTCCTACGGGTCATTACGTTCTCTCGACTCGCGCGCCCCAGTATTTGATCGATGTGGCTCACGCCCCCCTCCGTCTCCCTCCCTGTTATCGAACTGCAACCGGATTTCGTGTTTCTCCTCGATCTCGCGAAACTCGGGATTTCCTGCTTCGTTAACACCAGAAACTCCGAATGCGATCACTTTTGGTTGTTTCTTTCATTCTCCTTTGCAAGGCGTGTTGTATTTCGTTAAAAAGGGATTAAGCAATTTGTAAAACTGAGGAAAAACGAGGGTGAGTGTAATTTAATTTAACATTCTCGAGCGGTGAAATGAGATTTGAAGAAATTCATACAATTTCTTTTTAACCCTTTGCACTCGGTTGGTCCCCTCTCATGGGACATCGTAATCCTAGCATATGATAGTTTCGCAAATTTTCAGACTTTAGTTCAGACCCGGACGTTAAACAGTCATATATGTAAATTTTAATATACGACTTAACTAAACTAAATGAAGTTTAACCCTTTGCACTCGAGAGGTGACCGTTAGTCGTTTAATGATACTAACTTCAAAAATTTTCAAATTCGAAATATTTACTATGATTCACGTATATTAACCCTTTGCACTCGGCTGTCCCCTCTCATGGGACATCGTAATCCTAGCATATGATAGTTTCGCAAATTTTCAGACTTTAGTTCAGACCCGGACGTTAAACAGTCAGATATGTAAATTTTAGTATACGACTTAACTAAACTAAACGAAATTTAATATACGTGAATCATAGTAAATGTTTCGAATTTGAAAATTTTTGAAGTTTAGTATATCACTTAACTAAACTTTAATATAGACGAACCTTAGAAAATATTTTGAATTTGAAAATTTTTGAAGTTCGTATCATTAAACTAAACCTCTCGAGTGCAAAGGGTTAAGAAAGAATTTTTATTTTTACCGTTCATATTTTTTTCTTATCTATTGAAATAGTAAAGTTTCGACCCTTTTGATCGTTTGAAAGTTTGGAAGTAATTATAGTTTAGGAGGTTTAGATGCGTTGTTTGTTCCATTGAGTGTTGCAGAGTGAAAAGTGTTGTGTCGTAGAAGGGGTTGAAAATTAAGCAAATTTACTGGAGCTAGAACGCAGGCGATGCAGTTAATAACGATTATACCGGAGTAATCTCTATGAATTTTCAAAGGACCCGCATGATACTTTGTGTTTGGAAGTGCTAATAGTAAAGTGGCCGGAGTTATTGTACGACTATTCATTTGTAAGGATAGCAGTGTTCATCGAGTTTAATCTCAGTTACAATAGCTCTACGTTTGCTCGCGAATAGGAACAGAGGGTGGCGATGAATTCAGCATGCAATTTCCTAGTTGCCTTCGTTTATCTTCTCTCTAACTTATGAAAATGCCTTCCACCCGAGTTTACAATTATTTCCGTCTGATACACGTGTCCGGTTCTGAAATTTAATATCGAACATCCCCGTTTCTTTTTCGTTTTCCCCCGTTACCTTTCTCACCGGTGCAAAACTTACGAAGTTCTTACAACGTTTAATTTAAAATCGTCGATTTTATGCGCCCTCCCCTCGCAAAGCAACGAACGATCAAAGCGGTCGTATAAAACACAAAATTACACGAGCTTACGAGCCTCTGTAAAGATAACCGTTTAATGTACTCGCTTCTTTGTGGTTGAATGGTCGAGAATTAATCTTTACGACATTACGATATATATACACAAGCATTGGCCAGCGAAACTTAGGCTGGCGTACCCTTTCGGTAGCTTTAAACCTTTCTTCGTGTACATTCGGTAGATCCGCGATAAAGTCACGGTATCTAACGGTGGATTAAAGGCTTCCTACTTCCTGGTAAATTGCAGTGACACGCGACTTGGATATTTCATACTTTCCTTTGTTCCCGGCCACTCCATTGCCCCCCTTCTTCTATTTACCGATTTCGTTCGGGAATTAACCCTTTCGCTTCGGATGTCCAGTCCGCCGAAGTATTGACCATGTCAATTTTTCATATAATGAGTATTATTTACATTTTTGGTATGAAAATAGTTACAACTTAAAAGTTACAAGTAATATTTAAATTTTGAATTAATTATGGTCCGCAAACAAGTTAATATATTAATATGAAGTGATTAGTAGTACAAGTTCGTACGATAAATTTTGAAGCATGGATCTACGCATAAGCCAACATCACACTCTTTACTCTCGTATCGTGAGTCGGATCTTTTGTCATTTTTACTGCGGACGACACATCTGCGTTTTAGATTTTTATTTCTGGCTTTGTAAAAAGATGAAAAATGCCGATCTTTTGTCATTTTTACTGCGGACGACACATCTGCGTTTTAGATTTTTATTTCTGGCTTTGTAAAAAGATGAAAAATGCCGATCTGTTAACCTCATGGGATCGTCTACCGGTCTGCCTTGATGCCAAATTACATTATTAGGCCGATATTTTGCAACCATTTGAATGTCGAATGTATGGGGTGACGACCCAAAAGTCGTCGCGTGGCCGCCACCTCTAAGCGGCGGTCGTACGCACAAGATGTATTATGCGAAGCGAAAGGGTTGAGAAACGGGATAGAGGCATAAAATTTTCCGAATTCCTGAATTTCTCGCTGCAAAATGACGCGTCGTTGAAGTTGAATTTGAAACGCTGCAGATAATTATTTGCTCGCAGTTGCGAACAGTTTGAACCGTGGAACGTGGCGGGGCGTGTTCCTTTTCACTCGTAATTTCTCGTTTCAATTTGCTGTTGCCCCTAGTCACCGTCACCGTGACACGCGCTCCCCTCGACGGAACTTAAAAACTCGTTTTGAAAGTAAACGCGGAAAATGAAACGGTTCTGAGTAATGTTTTCTCAAAAGTTCCACCTGTTCCGTTGAGAAGTTTCGCTGGCCTGACCTCGTTCTTCGATATCGAAGCTCTGTACCTTAGGTTTCGCAAATCAGTTTATCTGTTTCGCGAATTTATTTTTGCGATCTACACGATTCCGTCGATCAAGACGAAACAATAGAGCTACCTTTACATCTGAAGGTATAAAAATTGTCAAACATCCTTGGATAATATCGTGAATTGGAATCTTTATAACTTTAGATTTGCGACAGTGTATAGGAATTCGCACCTTCTACGATCTTCAGTAAACTCAATATTAACCCTAGATAACTAAACTTAACACTATTATCCTACCACAACCGGTCAAATGACCGCTTTTAAAATTTCGATTAGAATTTTATACATACAATGTAATTGAATCGCCTTTAAACTTTAAACTTTTTCTCAAACATACGTATAATACATTTTTCAATATTCACTTCTTTTTTCATCGTTTATTTTTTGAGAAAAATTTGTAGTCTCTCTTACGTGGGCATGTCGCGGTAGGAATAGGTATACGTGAAGTGTCGGTAGGAATAGTGTTAAATTAGTGTTACTCTATAATTAAAAGACTCCGAATTCTTATATTTCCCTTATTTATCTCAAACAAATTAACGTAACTTAAGAGAAATATTATAATACTCTAATTAAACGATAGAAAAAGTGGTAAATTTGCAATCTTGGCAGATGTTAAAAGATCTTGGCAGATCTCGAATTCGTAAAACTTGCAGTCTATTAGACGAATGTTTCGTTAACTAGGGTTAATATTCTTCTGAAAATGTCACGTAACGGTAATCAGATTCCAAAAATCCAGTATAACCTGATAAACGTTACGTATTATCGCCAGAGTAAATAGAATCCGACGAAAATCAAACGCGAATCGGTTTCCCGGTACGAGCAGCGCAGCAAAATCGTAAGCATTAAACGAAGCAGCCCGATCTGCCATCCCTTATCGAGTTGCGTGGGCTAAAATCGAGAAAGAATCAAGTGTCAGCCCGCGAGACCGTGCCATAGAAATCGTATCGATCAACCCTGGGTTCTCTCCTCCACCCCCCATCCCCGCGAGCACGCTGCCGGGGGTTCGCTCTCGACGGCGCCACCCCTGTTCGAACCGGAATGGAATGCGTTTTGCCATATTTTTTCCCGGCACCGTTCGTCTGCAGAAACTCTTACGGCCGGGTAAATAGTGGGAAAAGGGCGAGAGCCGCGTCTGGAAAAAGGAGAAGCGCGTAAAGGATGGCCGGACATTTTCGCGAAGAAGCATTTCACGCGGCCTGCGCATCGGAATGCGGCCCACGCCGCATGCGAAATAACAATTTCGCCTCGAAACGTGTGTTTTCGCAACCGTTCCTGACTTCTCTTCCTTCTCGTCGTGTTTTCTGCTCGTTCCTTTTTTCCTTCCCTCTCCCGTTTTCCCTTTTCGGAGGTCCTGAACCGCGCCCGGGACTGTTTGAAAAGCGAAGAGACGCGGGCGAATTGATGGCGGCAGCGTAACTCTTGCACGGGAATAATTGTTGGATCCACGTGGAAAATCTATAGTCGTTGGTAGACGGCGCGTTTGATGGATGGGAACGAGGGGAAGGGGTTGATTTAGGTGTTCGATGAAACGGTTGCGAGCGGGAAAGGAAGAACGTTTCGTGAGGTATGCGCTGTAGGATATCGTAAATTGGTTTTTTTCCGTTAGATTCGTATTGTTTCTCGATATTCGGCGTTAACGATTTATCGTAATGAAAATACTGGCCGCATGGAGGAACATCATTTAATAAATAAAACGTCGAAGCACGAAATCGGTTAAACGTAATGGCGTGCAGAAAATTATGAAATTCTAAAGGCAAGTGGTAGGATATTGAAACATGTTTTGAAAATGCATCGCAACGCTCGACCGACTAATTATTAATCGCCTCCGATTACTTCTTCGAATAACCTGACGCGAATTATCCCAACAAGGTTACCCTCGATGAACCCCGAACAATCCGAATTTCCTTCTTGCGAATTTCAAATCGAGACTGATGAATATTAAACGTTCGATTTGTTTCACCTCGTACCCCGAACATCGAATTACTTATACCTCGATTTATCCGCTCGTTTCGATTCCCATCGAAGTCCAATACTCGCCCGACCCTGTAAATCAACCGACCCCTTTCAACCCTCCCGAAAAAATTAGTCCCACGAAAAGGAGCCTCCGGGACCCTCCAATAAACCAAGAAGAAGAAGAAGAAGAAGAAGATTGAGTCCATGGACCGTGCGGAATTTTATCAAAGCCGACCGAACGTCGTCGATAAATCAGTAGTTTTTATTCTAGCCACCATCGCCGCCGCCGACGACGACGAAGAGGTTGAAAGAGGATGAAGATGCTCGCGTTGAAACTGCAACGACCACAGAATTCTTGCATGCAGCGAAATCAGGACTGCTGACCGAGCTCCGTGACTGAATGCACCCCCGCTGCACGGAGACGCATACGTGTCCATTGGTGCACGTGGTTCTCCACACACGTGCAATCATGAAGACCCATGGTCCACGTATATACGTCCTTCGAAATACAGTGACGGACAAAAGTTTAAGACTGATCAGTCTGCGGGAATAAGCTAATCAACCCTCGTAACGCTAAATATACGTTTTAAGTGTGGACACTTTATGTCTGCTACATGAAAATCCGTAATAATATAGAGAAATTTTGTGTTTTTAATACTGTTAGGTTCATAACACGAGTCTGGCTTGGTTCAATTTAGCAAAACAATATTTGAATAGTTATTATGAAGTAATGGTAATATTTAACCCTTTGCAGCTCGAGAGGTGACTATTAGCCGCCTAATGATACTGATTTCAAAAATGTTCAAATTCGAAATATTGATTAAGATTCGTTTATATTAAACGTTATTTAGTTCAGTTAAGTGATATACTAAAGTTTACATATATGAGTATTTAACGTCCGGGCCTGACTAATAAACGAATTAATTAAAGTCTGAAAATTTGCGAAACTATCATTTGGTGGCCAACAGTCACCTCTCGAGCGTAAAGGGTTAATTAATACAATGGAGAAATACATTACACATCACACACTGAATATATATAAAAAGCAAAAAGAACAAAATAGAGAGACAGACAAGTAAAAACATTTAATGCCATTTTAAATTGCTCTAGGAACACGTGGACCAATAAATACATGTCTGAGTAAAAGGATTAAAGTAAAATATTTAATTCAAATTCTAGAAATATATATTTCGGGGAATTACATTTTTATAAATATTGAAATTAATTAGAATTTTTAAATTAGAATACGATGTTCACGAAGCGTCTATCTTTCTGATATTACGAGGGTCGGTTTATGCAAATAGCACGATGAACAAAATTCGTGGTTCATGCTAATTAGTAAGTGGAACAAATCATTGTTAATGCTTCGTTTCATGGAGCAAGGATTCAGTTCAATGTACTCGGGCTGCTCTCTCGTCTTGAACTTATTTCCGTTGCTGTACACGTGCACAGCGAAGGGAGTTTTCACGAACAAACCAGGAGCTCGGCTCATTTTCGATCTGTTGCTGTCTATCTGAAAAATAGAACAGCACGCGGCTTTGTCATGCCTGATCTTTTTGTTCGCGTCCCTTGTGCAACTGTTCTGCGGTCGATGCAAGCTTCGAGGAAAAATCGACCAATCGCGGACCCGTTTCATTCTTGGGATCTCGATTGAACAGCTTGATCGCGAAAATTCTTCGGAAATTATGTAGATATCGCAGATATCGTTACTGAGAAAAGCAATTAACAATTTGTGACGTTAAATTGTTGAACAGTTTACTAGAACACTAATTTTTCAACTATTTGAACCGTATCGGATGAATTAAAGCAATTTGTGGAAACTCTAAACTCGACAACAAAAAATCTACAAATAATACAAGCTGTTATGATCGCGAAAATTCTTCGGAAATTATGTAGATATCGCAGATATCGTTACTGAGAAAAGCAATTAAGAATTTGTGACGTTAAATTGTTGAACAGTTTACCAGAACACTAATTTTTGAACTATTTGAACCGTATCGTATGAATTAGAGCAATTTATGGAAACTCTAAATTCGACAACAAAAAATCTACAAATAATACAAGCTGTTATGATCGCGAAAATTCTTCGGAAATTATGTAGATATCGCAGATGTCGTTATTGAGAAAAGCAATTAAGAATTTGTGACGTTAAATTGTTGAACAGTTTACTAGAACACTAATTTTTGAACTGTTTGAACCGTATCATATGAATTAAAGCAATTTGTGGAAACTCTAAACTCGACAACAAAAAATCTACAAATAATACAAGCTGTTATGATCGTGAAAATTCTTCGGAAATTATGTAGATATCGCAGATGTCGTTATTGAGAAAAGCAATTAAGAATTTGTGACGTTAAATTGTTGAACAGTTTACTAGAACACTAATTTTTGAACTGTTTGAACCGTATCATATGAATTAAAGCAATTTGTGGAAACTCTAAACTCGACAACAAAAAATCTACAAATAATACAAGCTGTTATGATCGTGAAATAATCGAGATCTCACTGTTTTTAACCAAAAAGCCACCTCTGAAAAAGTGTTTAACACGAATGGATGGTGATGAAACGGGGAAAAAAAAGGGCGTGCTCGATGTATCGAGGAGGCGAAGTTTACCAGAGCCACCAGGAAACTTTACGAGCGAGCTCACTCAATTATTACGTTCCCCTCCATTGATTTGTGCATTTTTGTTTTTCCAGAAGCGGCGCCGCGGAAAACTTGGCCGCTGTAAATATCCGTGGCAGCGGCGCGCGAACACCGAGAAAAATAGCGCGTCCCGCCTGATGAAGGTGGAAAATATTTTCGATAGAAAATCGCCAGCCACCTGGAAAATATTTTCGCCGAGAATACTATTCCAATTACTTTAAACTTTTCACTTTCTCAGTTCACCTCAACGGAATTCTTGAAACCTTTAATCAAGCTTCAGTTACAGTTTTTAATTTTTTCGAAATTTATCCTAAAGCTTTCTCCAAATTTCAACGATAAGACTATTAATCATTTCACATGATACAATCGATCGAAATAATTTTAAAACGATGTTATAAATTAATTCTGTTTTATTTTATTTATTTATTTTAATGAGTCACAACCCTTTAAATACAATATTAACCCTTTATCTGACAAGCATTGAAATTTCAAATAAACAAATTTAGGAGTTATCCAAGATAAGTATGTATGCCCTTTCTAAGAGAGTGAAGAGCTGAAAAAACTTTATCAGCATAATTTATGCAATGGGCATAAATAATTAGGGCATGTCGCTCTTTCACATGCAGGCTGCTAGAAACACATGTTGCTTGAAGTCAACATTACCAGATAAAGGGTTAACGAAAAAGGAAGGAAACAATAATATCTATATAATTTTTTAAAGCTAATATACAGTGGTTCCAAAAAGTATTCGTACACTATGTCACAAATAAATTCGTTTAACCCTGAAATTTTAAGTCTGATAGAAGTATTTGATAAAACTTTGTGAGTATGCAAATCGTAATAGTATACGTATGAATTAATCTCTTCTTTTCATCTAAATGCCATTTTAAAGGGTTGAAACCAGCGTTGAACTTTCTGAGTTTTCTCTCATTTTTTAAAGATAACTTTATAATGGTACTTGATAGAAAATATTTACTTTCAAATAGAAAATGTTTAATTTTTAATACCCTAGTGAAAAATCGCTGAAACTTTGAGATTCGTTATCAGCCCCCTTAAAAGATATTTGCTCCACGTAGGATACACCATGCTCTGTACACGCATAAAGTTTCATAGAAATCAGAATTTCAGAAGGTAGATGAATTTCCTTACAATACAGTATACGAATACTTTTTGGAACCACTGTACGTTACGATACAGACATCGTTCGAAGGTTTGCGTAGATGTAAAAACATTTGGTCGATCGAGCGAACTTGTGTAATACTGAAACGAAATGTGAAAGTTGGATTTAAAGGAAAAAATCGATCCGCATAATTCTGAGTAACGTGAAAATTTAACTTCACGCAATCCCTTCCGAGAAACGTTGGAAAAGCTTCCAAGATAATTAGAGAGTCGCCGTCCCTGGCAATTAGCGAGTCAATATCGCCCTTTTTCCTCGGTGTTCGCGGGGTCGCGTCGTAGAAACTTTGCATACTAACATGACGCGCCGCTTCTAACGACACTAATCCCAGAAATGATTGTACTAACTAATGAACAGGTACGTAATCTCGGAGAGGGAGGTAACACCTGTCTGGATTCACCGGCACGCAAGGCGGACTTGCACAAACCGGCCGGCCTCTACCCCTGCCATCGACAGGGTGGAAATCAGGTACAAATGGAGGCCTAACCTCGTGGCAGACGAATACTTTTTAAGCCCCTGTCAGCCGTTTGTCTCGCTGTCAACCTCGTTTTATATTCGCGTGCGTTCCACGCTTCGAGCGAAAACTCGACTTTCCGTTTTCGTTTCTCTTATTATCTATTTCAGCCTCTGTTCCCGCGTTCCGCGCTCTTATCGTTGATTCGATAATAGCTTTCAACGCGTTCCTTTGTTGCCTGAACTGGGTCGCAGCTTTATCAGTGAATTTTGTACGCAAACGAGGCGTAATTGGCTACCACTTTCTATGAGGGGACGCAAAATGTTATCGAAAGTCGAGTTCTCGTTTTCCCAATCCCTTTGCATGCATTATCGTTAGCCACACGCATTTTAGGCTTTCGTGTACGTCCGTCTGTGCACATTTTCATTTCTTCACGCTTCTTTAGGAATTCATCGGAAACAGCAGACAGGCGATCCTGAATCTGTAAGGTCGCCGAATTGTTTATGGAAGGATAAGCAAAAGAAAATTGTATTTGATATTGCGTGTAGAGGAATCTGGGTAGTAATTGTTTGCAAATTTTGTTAATTCGCTGCAGATCAGACACCTGGTTAGCAGCATATGCATAGACTCGCCAGGGAAACCTGAAGACCTGCACCAGCCAGTGGGTTTATATCCCTGTCACCGCCAGGGTGGTAACCAGGTACCCGATTTTTTAAAAGAAGTAGAAAAAACGAAATGTAAATGTTGAACGGGACTCCGTTCGAAATAATCATGGGGCACGCGGTGATCTAATTTCTTGGCTGTACTACTTAATTCTAATTAATTGAATTGTACTTGCGAACCTGGCAAGTATCCTGTGTCGTTTGTTGGATCCTTGATGGTGATGGGATATTTAAAACTCTACTTGCTCGTAGCACCCTGGCAGAACGAGGAGAATTTATGTGTCCCTCGATCGCTCGACTTAATTTCAATAATAATTTCGAAAATTTCCGTATCAAAAGTCGTTGTACTTCTATCGTTATTTTTTTGGTTCCTTCCTACGATACGGAAATCAAACAGAAGACAATATGTTGCTCTGACAGAACTGGGGCAGATTTCTTTCTAAAGAACCTGAAGGATCCATTTCAGAGTGTCTTTTCAGTCTAACCCGTTCCTCTCCCCAAACCTTTGTTCCACGCTATTCTTTGTATCAACGTAGGAATTCCATTGCCGAAGGAAACACCGAAAATTCAAATATTTATTTGTTTTAAACATTTCGAATTTGTTCTTCGATTCAACGTTCGCGTAAAACATCGGTCTCCCTTATTAACCCTTTCACGGTGCAACGCGAGAGGGCCTCGAGCAAGAAGATTGATTACGTTCATTAAGGCAGCGTTGGCTGTTCCAATGAAATTGTTACCCCTCTAAGATTCAAAAGATAATTACCTCTTCGAACGGGGCTCCTCTTTATTCCTCGTCATTTTATCGCGCCGCGAAGGTGTTCAATTCCCCGCGACCTATTTGCGAATTCTCGTCGCGGAATCGGTTGAACGACGAACGAGCGATCGTTTACGATAATCGTTCTGCCAGGAACAAGTATCGCCGGCGAGCGAAAGAAAAAGGGACCATTAACCGGCGACGCGTTTACCATTTAACTTGCACGCTAACTCGGTGCTAAGCTCGACCCATTTCGCTGCAATTAGTAACGTCGCTAATCTGGTGCAGGTGCTCATCAATCTTCGACCCTTCTCTCTTCCACCCTCTGTCTTTGTCTCTGTCTGTCTCCGTTTCACGCGGGCCGAGCTTTCCTCTCTCGCCTCGGCTATCTGCTGCTTGTCATCATTTTTAGCTTCCCGCGCCACCCTGCAGAATCAATCTTCTGGCCCGTGGGAACTGCGTGAAATCACCGTGGCGAGTGTGACCGGCCGTGGTGGATGAAGCAACATTTGTTCGCGGTTATTACGTGTGTTTTCACCCGCCATCGATAAGAATGCGGAGGTCTTGATGAGAGAACCTCTGATTATTGTTTTAAAGTCGTTTGTCTTTGTTGAAAAGTACATTAGCCGGGTTAGCTTCGTGTTGCGAGTGAGAGTGATTAAGTCGTAGATGGAGTAGAGGCTAGGTTGTTCTAAAATCGAGAGTAGTTTGACAGCTAAATGTTTTATGGTTGGACTTCTTTTATCTAGGACTTGCAAAAATATTTTACCGTACGAGAAATTATTATAATTTAGGAAGACAGGTTAGACATTGCTTAAATTGATTTTGTTCGGATGCAGGTGTGTTTAAATGCGAGCCGTTCAAGCAATAACCGCGTAGGTCATCGGTTACTGATCCGTGTACCTTGCTCACCGTTATTCGGTGGCAAGGTAAAAAAATAATAAATACCAGCGACCTCGGGGATGCGCCGGTTACGATTTCGAATCAAAAATTACCGAACGCATCTATCGACGAGGTCGCGCAAGAAAAATAGAGAGAAACAACAGAGAAGAGAAAGAGAAGACGTTATTTCAATTTTGAATTTTGAATTTTAGTTTTTTAATTTTTAAACAAGGTGTATAGAATATTTTACAGTGTAAAAGTGTATAGAACTTAAAAAATCAATTTCCTCCTTACACAAAAATATTCTCCTATTATAGAAGAGAACGCTGTTTAATATTTCATAAGATATTCAACAGGATACGAATATCTAACAATCGCTAGACGAAAATACGTCGGCTGAAACACTGGGTATACTACTGCATTTATCATCATTACATGAATCGAATACACGCTTACAAAAACAACAAAGCACTCGTCGCTAACAACCCTAAAAATTGTATAAAATAATCCCATAACTAAATTATTACAGTTTGATTGGGATGTTCTACCTCATCCTCCGTACTCCTCAGACCTTGCTTCATCCTATTATTACTTGTTCCTCTCCTTCAAAAATTCCCTCCCTGGTAAATCTTTCAAATCCATAAGCGAAAATAAAAACGCACCTAGATGAATATTTTGCAAATAAGCTTGAACAATTTTGGAAACATGGCATAATAGAAGCTTTCTGAGAGATGGGAGAAGGTTATAGAACAGAACGGATCATATATAACATAATAAATCCACCTTAACACATTGTATGCCGGTGGCATCTGAGGCATTTAAAACTGTAGGTGAAGAAAATATTTAAAATTTTATACATTATTGTAAAACACTAAAATTGATTTGCATATTCATTATATGCAATTTAACGATAACGAAAAATAGAAACAAACAAATCGCCAAACAAAAGAATGTTGTATTATCGCAAACACGGCGCTAAAGCAACAGACTTCCAAACCCGCGTTAATGTGTTAAATAACAACAAATATCGTGTATTCGTTTCTTATCAAAAAAACAGGGAAGAAACTTATGGGACACCTTAATACTTAGCTGCATCGGAAGTTACTTATGAATCGACCTAATACAAAAACGAACGCTGTCTCACGTCTCGTATGGAACGGATCTCGTAACAAGCTGCTCGTCTTTTCGTTAAAATTACGCGGACACGAACGATGACGAGGGAAGAGAAGGATTCAAGCTCTCGCGCGAATCTCTGCCGTTGTTTCGAGCGAAAGCGCTTCGGTGTTTCCCCGGGGCTCCGGCGCGGTTTAACAACCGTGACAACCGGTTACAACCAAAAACACAATCAGTCGCCGCTCGCTTGGCCCCCGTAAAGCGCCGCTTTAATTTAGCTATTTGCCGTAGCAATTAAGCCGCGGTTTCACGGTAATTACGCCGTCGCTGCCCGGGACCCGGCCGACTCCATGACGCGGCCGGAGGTCAGCGCGCGTTTCCGGTTAGACGGCCATCGACGATTTCGACGCGTTCAGAACGAGGGGACGCGAATGACAGCGCGCAACGACGGATGAATATTTCGGGATCTTTTAATTGGATTCGAATTTTCTCTTTTTTTTTTCTTTTTGATGTCATGGTTCGTTTTTAGTATTCATTTTTTTTTTTTTTGAATGATGGAACGGCAGAGAGTAAAAGGACAGGAGAATGTTGAAAGACCTTTTAATTGGAAAGGGTTTTCAATATGGAGATACCCGTGAGAATATAGAGGAATGGTATGAATAGTGTTTCGCGGGATATTTGATACTCTTTCGATCTTCAAGTTTCGAGGGTTGATTCCAAGTGTGTGTTGTGAAGTGGAAATTTTCTGAAAGAAAAAGAGATTTATTTAGGTTAGATATATGAAAGTTTAATTTAGAGTTCAAAGGTATAAAGTTTGTGATTAAGTTTGGTCCACGAACTTTTCAATCTTTCAACCAATGCATTCGCTCCACCTAAAAATAAGTAAAAAGATTTCAATTTAATCATTTTATTAACTTTTCCCCTCGCTTACAATATCTAACTTGACAAGATTCATAAGTTCTCGACAGTGGTTATACCCAGTTGTATGTACACGCTGTGTCTCCACGAGGATACTAGCTAACTAAACACGCGATTGTCAGATAACGATCTAATAAATAACAGTCCATAATTTATGGTAGTGGAAATTTTCTTAAAGAAAAAGAGAGTTCTTTAGGTTAGATATGTGAAAGTTTAATTTAGAGTTTAAAGTTATAAAGTTTGTGATTAAGTTTGGTCCACGAACTTTTCAATCTTTCAACCAATGCATTCGCACCACCTAAAAATAAGTAAAAAGATTTCTATTTAATCATTTTATTAACTTTTCCCCTCGCTTACAATATCTAACATGACAAGATCATAAGTTCTCGACAGTGGTTATACCCAGTTGTATGTACACGCTTTGTTTCCACGAGGATACCAGCTAACTAAACAACACGCGATTGTCAGATAACGATCTAATAAAAGACAGTCCATAATTTATGGTAATACAAGTCAGCGTGAACAGTGTCAACGATCATCGCGTGGCTAACTAACGTCTTGATAACACACGGATGACAGCTGATGGACAGATTATAATTAGATTCAGCGAGTTACGTTACAAATACGAGAGATCAGCAGTTGGTAATTATCGATAATTAGATACCGGATAACGTGACAATCGGTTGACAACCGGTTCGTGTATAGATAAGGATAAATTATTCTACGATTACAGCTATTGATTCGCGATTAAATTAACCTTTCTACCGTTATTCGTCGTTAGACTATCTATTGTGATTTGCAGTAAGCAATTCGTTCGTTGAAATATTTCAAGCTAAACGAAATTAAACTATGGATAAAGTCCCTAACGATCTCGCGATATCAATGATATTCATTATCTTGCTTTCCTTTAATTTTCTTAATATTATGCTTCGTTATAAAAGAAAGTACACGTTTGGAAAGCCTTTGGCGTTTCATATTAAAAAGTTACACATACGAGAGATCAGCAGTTGGTAATTATCGATAATTAGATGCCGAATAACGTGACAATCGGTTGATAACCGGTTCGTGTATAGATAAGGATAAATTATTCTACGATTACAGCTATTGATTCGCGATTAAATTAACCTTTCTACCGTTATTCGTCGTTAGACTATCTATTGTGATTTGCAGTAAGCAATTCGTTCGTTGAAATATTTCAAGCTAAACGAAATTAAATTACAGATAAAGTCCCTAACGATCTCGCGATATCAATGATATTCATTATCTTGCTTTCCTTTAATTTTCTTAATATTATGCTTCGCGATAAAAGAAAGTACACGTTTAGAAAGCCTTTGGCGTTTCGTATTAAAAAGTAGGCAAACGCGTTCAGTAGCCAGAGTAACGTTCTCGCTATTTAAATTCTTCTTCTCTCTGACATTCAATTGGAAGTTTCTCAAGTTTACTGAAAGCAGCGGGAAGTCACCTTCAAAGGGATCCAAGGAGCACTATTAATTTGCAAGCTCCGGGCACCAGGCAAATTGCTTCTGGTCACGGTGATATTTTTCTGAAACGGAAGTGGTTGAGCGGAAAATTGCCGTCCCGATGCTGGTTTATGGTGGTTGTGGCGCATTCCGTGCTCCGTTGTAGCGGATATAGATAGTAATGCTTGGTTGTTAACATGCGGTAACTGGTGCACGGCGTTAATCCTCGCTTTTCATTATCCCGAATCCAGCCGCTTTCGAGTCTATCGTTGCACGACACGGCCTGAAAACCTTTGAATTTTCGACGCAGATGGTTCTGACAGCACGGTTACAGCCGTGTAACGATTTGAATAAGTACAAGCCGCTGTTCGTCCCTAGCCACTCATGATACTTAATGAGCCCTTCGCTACACATGCTCCCCGGCACTTGTGCCAATTGAAATTTCGCAAGGGCTTTTTCAGATAATTACACACGATTCCTGAACGCGGTAATTGTTTGCGAAATTTAGTACACCGATGGTATCGATTCTCAAATTATATTATTAACCCCTTAACATATGGGATACGGTCATTCATTTCATGTGTTATTGCAAACTTTGACGTATTCGAAACGTTAAGAATTGTCTACATGTTCCACAATGTTTTGAAATATTTTATACTTTACAGAGCTACTAATTTATTATTTTACAATGTTACTCAACCCTTTGGCCTATAACCACGAATCTGATACGTGGTAAAGAATTTGTGCCATAAACGAAAGCCACGAGTCAGGCTTGTGGTAAAGAATTTGTGCCATAAGCGAAAACCACGAGTCAGACTCGTGGTGTGGAATTTGTGGATAAGATGCCGCGTATTATTATTAGAACAAGCGATTGGAGTTATTCTACATCGAATATTTTTCCTTTAATTATGATTACATCCTAGATGTCTTAAAATTACTATTTGTACCTAAACATTGTTTATTATTTCACAATTCCTTTCGTTACACTGAAATATACAGTGACTCCAAAAAGTATTCGTGCACTATGTTACAAATAAATTCGTTTAACTCTGAAATTCTGAGTCTGATAGAAGTGTTTGATAAAACTTCGTGAGTATGTAAATCGTAATAGTATACGTATGAATTAATCTCTTCTTTTCATCTAAATGCCATTTTAAAGGGTTGAAACCAGCGTTGAAGCTTCTGAGTTTTCTCTCGTTTTTTAAAGATAACTTTGTAATGATACTTCATGAAGCAAAACCTTTCAAATAGAAAATGTTTAATTTTTAATACTCTATCGCCCTGTCATAAAAAAAAGAACACAGAAAAGCTTGTATTCAAAGTATGAATAATCATTGAAACTTTGATTTTCTTTATCAGCCCCCTTAAAAGATATTTTGCCTCCAAAATAATTGCTCCACGTAAAACACACCATGCTTTGTACACAAAGTTTCATTGAAATCAGAATTTCAGCAGTAGATGTATTTCCTTATAATGCAGTGTACGAATACATTTTGGAGCCACTGTATGTCATGAAAAGTATACATTTTGCACCAGTTCGGGTACACGGCTGAACAGTTGAATGGCACAGTGCGCGACCGACTTTCTTGTTTACTATAGCTCGCGCAATTGGCAGATATCGTGCAAGCCAAGGGGTTAATATATCAACCTGGTTAAATGTTATTTCAAAACAAAATGTTCTGTCTTTAAGCTTGCACATAACCGTTCAGTTGATCCAAATTAAATAGTATTTTTCCGTCGCATCAAATTTCGTTTTCTTTGTATGTCAAAGGGTTAATTCTTAACGATAGCCATCCTTTTAACATTTTCGAACACGTAGGATATTACGTGGACGATTCAGCGTATAACGGTAAAGCGCGAAAGATTGTAATCCTTTTAGAAGAAGATCCGTACAAGTAGTCGGACATCACATAACACGATTCGTTCTTGTTCTCGTTCTCGTTCTCGTTACGAGCAACTTGCAATTTGATGGAACGATGTCAAATTCAATTGACCAGCGCGAATCAGTCACGTACGAGCAGATCGGAGCAATTTCTGAGACCACTGAACTCGATTACTAACGATCGACATTCATTATCACAGTGCTATCCTCGTGATACAATTTCCTCCTCGAATTCACTTTATCTCTGAGCAGTGTGTTAAACGATCTCGGATACCCAAACGTTCCGTCGATAAATTATTCACGTGAAATGAGGTTTCGAATTTTATCATCCTAAATTATATTATTATTCCTTAACAGAGGACAAAAGTTACGACTAGTAGTGATCATGATTTATAATACGTCGGACAAAATGTTCTAAATACGTAATAAATAAAGACAGAAAAATAAATGATCGTACTGCATAATAAGTCAGGCAAGGTGCTCCAAATATCATCTAATAAACGAAAACACACAAAGAAGTGATCTCAGTGTGTAATAAGTCAGACAAGTTGCTCCAAATATCGCTAACAAATGAAGACCCAAAAACAAGTGATATTAATGTATAATAAGTCAGACAAGTTGCTCCAAATATCGTCTAACAAATGAAGACCCAAAAACAAGTGATAGTAATGTATAATAAGTCAGACAACGTACTTTAAATATCCAATAATCGAGGACAGAAAAACTAGTGATAGCACTGTATAACATGTCAGACAATTCACTCAAATCTTTATTATTATCACATTCAACCGTTTTAAAGTTTTGGAAGGAATTAATCCGAACGTAACTCGAACCTAACCCGTACCCCGGTCAAAAAATTCAATTTCGTCGTTGCACAAGTTTTTCAAAGCGTTCTGTAAATTTTGTCAACAAGTTTCCGGGAAATTTATCTGTTCCACTTGCTCCCCGATTATTCACGCTTCCTGGATTCTTTCGACGGACGCGTAGATCCATATGTATGGCGCAGTGGCTGTCAGAACCATCGGTCATAGGCAAACCGTGGAGGTCAAAATCCAGCGGGCATTAATCTTGATCGTTTGTCACAGTACTGGATGTTGAGCAAGACCGGGGAGATCCGTCGAGACGAGTCGTGCCTGGATTACAGCGGCACCGATGTCATCCTCTATCCTTGTCACGGTAGCAAGGGGAATCAGCAATGGATTTATAATCCTCAGGTACATTACTTTCGGGTTCTATTATTATTTTAAACGAGTTTCAACGATGCTGCTGTCATTAGGAGATCGGGATAATATTCAGAGTACATCTGAAATTAAAGTGTGATGCACTAATAATAATGGTAATCTACTAGTATCCTTCTGGCATGGTTGAACGTTGCAACGTCGCCTTGCATAATTTTAAACGCACCGAATTGAGTTAACTTGTCGCTCGTTCACTTCAATTCAACCGGAAATGAATCTATTTTAGTTGCAATTTCTACCAATTTAGGGTGCTAGAATTTAACATTGCAGCTTCTATTGAAATTAACCCAAAAAACAAGAGGAGTGCATTGTAGTACTATTAACCTTTTTCGCTGGAATGAAATCCTTTTGAGTTTAGGGCTACCTAAAATTTTTCTCACAAAAACTCTAACAATTAACTCTTTGCGCTCGAGAGGTGACTATTAGTCACCAAATGATAGTTCCACAAATTTTCAGACTTTAGTTAGTTCGTTTATTAGTCAGGCTCAAAAGTTAAATAATCACATATGTAAATTTTAGTATGTCACTTAACTAAACTAAATGACGTCTAATATAGACAAATCTTAGTAAATATTTCGAATTTAAAAATTGTTGAAGTTAGTATTATTAGACGACTAACAATCACCTCTCGAGTGCAAAGGGTTAAAAACCTTCCTATATCCCTAACTATAATCATAGAAGCTCTCCCTTCAAGTTGCACGGTCCACTATGAAGTTTCATCCAGTGCAAAGGGTTAATGATTATAGAAAAATTCTATAAAATGATTTTTGTAGAACGGAAGATGGAATTCAGGTGTGAAAAATAAAAGTGAAGCGATTAAAGTATTAATAAAAGTGTATTTAAAACAATTTAACAAAAGCAACTTAAACGACTTTACAACTTAGCAACTTCACAATCAAAACCTTTCTTTCAAACAGTCAAACACTTTCTGCTTCACCGTCCAATACTTTTTGCCTTCACCGTCCAATACTTTCTGCCACGCGCTCGCATTTTCCCCGTCATACATTCTTCCAAACACTCGTTTCCTTTCATTCTAATTGTCAACCGTTCTCACTCTACGCATTCGGTCACGACCACCCAGAATTTCTCAGTCGCACTGTTTTCTCAAGTTCTCATCTTTCACGCCTTGGAAACATTCGAGCCCAAACGTTCTGCGTTCGCACGACAATCGCTCAACTCAAGTACTCTTCCGACTTTTCAAAACTCGCATCCGCTCGATCGCATTCCTACATTATGATATATAATCTTAGTTATGTTCAGAGCAAACACTGATCGATTCTGTCGCTTTCAGACGAAGCAAATCAGACACGGCAGCAGCGACAAGTGTCTGGCGATAACCGAGAGCAAGCAACGCCTGATCATGGAAGAGTGTTCCCAGACAGCAGCGAGGCAGAGGTGGTCGTTCGAGAACTACGACCCGTCGAAGCTGTGATATCGCGCCTTTTCGCGTCGCCAGTCGAAGAACCTCGGCCGGAAGTTCAACCACGCTGGGCCTTGGGTGTCCGTTCAACGTTACTCGATCGCCAAGACTCGCTTCGGCAGATAGACGCCGTGGTATCGAGGCTGGGACGCCTCGAGACGCCGTCGAATGGACGCCTGGGATCGACTGCGGGACGAGAGGAACGCTCGATTCGTGGACGAACGAAGGGGTACCGTCGAGAAACTCGGACGAAGAACAGGACACGTTCCACCGGCCGAACGTCGGCTGTTATCTCTAACTGTAAGACGGACGAAGTGCAATAGAAACGTCGTTTTAAGGGTGATCGAAGAGGGACTGCCCCTCGGATAAGCTGTAAACCGGTGTACAATGAGAGACGGGACACTTGAAGAGTGATGGGGTGCCGATACACGGTTGGAGGAACGCTTTCCGCTGGCATTGAGCAATTGAAAGCCTTCCCTGTGTAGACGGGAAGTGCGCGGAACGGTGTAGGAATCTTTCGTTTTCGTTTTAAGTTGGATAGCTTTTAACCGAGGGACGACTTCGTTTTATTTCGTTGCCGGGGGTCGCTTGGAAGATTGTTTCCGGGAGGTTATAATTATGTATGAGGTGTCGCTTGTAATTAACGATTAATTCGATGACCCTCGGACGGGTAAAGAAAATATTTACGATCGCTTTTTGAAGATCTTTGAAAGAAAAAAAAGATTCGCCAACATTCCAAGACCAAAGCGACGACCTGGATTGATGAAACGATTTAAAGGTGATTACAAGCGATAACCGATTCCTTCCCAGTTTACGGTACTGTTCTGTATTATGTCCGTTGTATTATGATTATTTAGACATAGCGATTACCTATATAGCTTTGCGCAAGTACTTACGAGTTGTAACAGTCCGCTGTTCGATAAATATGTAGCTTAAGCGTAACATTTAGATTACGATGACCGCGTCGATGCATCAATGTCAGCGGAAAGCGTGTCGGGAGGACGATGAATTAGGTCGTTTTATTCGAGTTGAACGGACGAACGCGGCCGTATCGATCACCGCCGGATGTCTCGATCGTCGCTTTCGTCCGTGTATCGTTGTTTTAAGGAGGATCGAACGACTCGTGTAAGCTGCTTATGGCGAGTGCCATCTCGGAGACAACGCGGTGCTTCAGTTTCATTGGGAAACGACGAATCGTTGATTGTGAATAACGGGAAACGTCTAACACTTAGACAATGTAGTTGCGGAGCGGAGAAATAAGCTGGATTATTTGTTTCGTCGATATCTGAACTTCTCTCTTAAATACCTTTAACAGTTAGAGGAAAATGGCAATGAAATATTCCAGCGATTCGTTCGGAACGTATTCAGGAGATTTTAAAGTTTGCTGCACATTTTAAATGTAAATTATATCCACGATAAGATCATCAAAAGGACGTAGGAAATCAATCAACGTTTTTGGTACATATCAAAACTACCATGAGTCCTGTCAAACATATCAATTTATTTAATGACTCCTTATCAATTTATCCAATAACTCTTTCATTTCAAAGATAATTATAATGACTGACTCTCAACTGGGAAGGCAGAAGTTTTATCACTTGACCATCCTCAATCGTTCTTTCTATATATATGTATTAACCCTTTGCACTCGAGAGGTGACCGTTAGTCGTTTAATGATACTAACCTTCAAAAATTTTCAAATTCGAAACATTTACTATGATTCACGTATATTAAACTTCATTTAGTTTAGTTAATGATACTAACTTCAAAAATTTTCAAATTCGAAATATTTACTATGATTCACGTATATTAATCTTCATTTAGTTTAGTTAAGTGATATACTAAACTTCAAAAATTTTCAAATTCGAAATATTTGCTATGATTCACGTATATTAAACTTCATTTAGTTTAGTTAAGTCGTATATTAAAATTTACATATATGACTGTTTAACGTCCGGGTCTGAACTAACGTCTGAAAATTTGCGAAACTATCATACGCTAGGATTACGATGTCCCATGAGAGGGGACAGCCGAGTGCAAAGGGTGAAATTTTTACGTTTTAGACAAAATAAGATATGAATCTTTTAAATAAGTAGACAAACACATGATGTATAAAATCGTATATGGTCCGTCAGACCTGTCCTCGCCAGTTGAAGTGGAACATATTTGTACATTGTTGTAATTTTATCAAGTCAACGAAGTATCTCTTTCAACGATTCGTCAATCGGCCTTCGTTTCTCTGTCGCAATCCTCTGCGTTTAACGGTAGCACCTTTTACATTCCAGTTTGGACGCGAGGGATACGTCGCCAACGATTTCCGAATTCTGGCGAAACCCAGAAACTGTTCTTTTCTAATTAAACTTAGCTCTGTAGGTAGCGCGTAGTAGGGACAGAAGAGCGGACGAGTAATGGTACACATTCCGAATACGGTGTAGGTAAACTTTTTGTACATTCCGTGTAAAGTATCTCGATGCCAGTTTAGATACCGCCTAAACGTAAGTTTTTTCGAGTGCATGTGCCGAGAGTAAATCTGTCGCGAAGAGAGTGAATCGCATTGAGTCGCGAGTGCCCCGAGTGGATCCGTTTGAAACCCTTTGCTGTCCGATAATCCAATCCGAAGTTCAGAATCGATCGTTCTGATTCATCATCGATCCACTTGCGGAATTTTATTCGCCCAGAAAATAGTACAGGATGGAATTTCGTTTCGTTTCAATTTTCTTAGAGACGAAATTTAAAAATTCAAATGGAATTTCGTTTCAGGCGAATTCCTGGATCAGGACGATCGAGTTCGAGAAATTGTATGAATCGCGTATCCGTTCGAATCTTTAAGAACGACGTTTCTTTCGTTAACACGTTCGTCGCCCAGCGTGATTCGGCTGAGTTTAAGCGTAGAAAACTGGGGTAAAAAAAATATAAAAACAGCAAAAATTTTTATTTTATGTATTTTATATATTTTATATTTTATATATATTATACTTCAATGCTTGTTCCATTGAATTCCTTTTAAAATTCCAATTTAAAATCCTGTTTAACTTTAAGAAAAATGGCATCACCCATATTTCGGTGAAGTGACGACGAACGTGTTAAAAGACACCAAAGGGTTAACGATCGAGATTCCATAGAACAGCGCAATCTGCAGGTGTCTGTGCGTGCCAACGAAATCATAAATATCACGAGGAACATTGTACATTATTCTGATCTATCTCCATCGTCACCGATTCCTTCGCAACGTCATCTATCGATTTATCATCGCTAAGAGAAATATTCCTTAAGACAATATAGAAAATTTAATAATTCTGTCAGCATCAGTGGCCAATTTGCTATCCAGCAAAACTTCCGTTCGATCCAAATTCGAGGTTAACTCATTGCGTTATCGAGAAATCGAGTTCAGATGCGTTTAATGAGATGCAAAAGAAACGCTTCAAATCGAAAGACTAAACCGATAAAACAGAGACTACAGGAAGAGATGGCGGGATTTTTTGTTTAGAACGTTTCAAGTTTCGCGCCTCGTTCGCGTTCTCAAGGAATCGGCTATAAATCGACACCATAGGAATGTTCCCTTAGGAAAAGCGGAAAAGGGAGAAGCGGAGAGGTAACTCGTAGTTCCGTCGCGAATAAAAAAAAAAAAAAAAATTATTCGAACGAGAGAGTACGTATAAATATATATATGAGTATAAATATAGGCGTAAGACGGTGTAAAAGTTTATCTTCGACGATGCTGATGAACGGACGAATGGAATTCAACGAGAACGTTTATACAGATAGATTATACATATATTATAAATATATATATACATATATATTATATATATATGACATTTTCTACATTTGGTAAGGATGTTGCATATCGTACGAACGGTGAAGACACACAATGACGATAAAACGATAAGAGAGATGTAATATTGGACAGCCGAGCGACGCATGGTCGCACGTTAATTAATGTAATATCGAACGTGCCTTATTTCCTGTATATATAACATATATGAATATTATTATTATTATCATTATTATTATTATTATTACTATTATTATCATTAATACCGAACCTCTATCGTCAACGTGCAAGTATTTGTGTTGAATAAATCGATGTTGTTTTATGTTACTTTCGTGGGGATCGATCATTATTCTCGACTGTTCATCTCGTTCATCCGTTTCTCCTGTTGGGTTGATAGAAAAGTGTTGGACCTTCTGTGACCGTTTGTTTGCAAAATAAACACAAGTCTGTTCTTAACCACGACTAAACGAAGAAACGTGTAATTTTGATCGGTAAAATGTTTTATCGTTGCGCGATGAAACGTAGAAAAGGATCTTATATATTTAAATTTTATTACGGGTGCATTGATAGCTTCGATTTTCGATGAAATTAATCGTCATCATTTTTTTATCAACCTAGAGAAATACAATACTTGAATTTCTATTGTGTTAAGAGGATTCAAATGAATGAGTAAGACGGAAGCGCGAAATTAAGAAAAGAGGAGCGAGAAGAAAATAAAAGGAAAAATAAAGAAGAAACTACACAGCTTCAATCGATGACATTTTTATTGCACAAAGATGCATCTTTTAGTTACACTGTTTCGTATAGAGAACGTAGCAAAGTGTCTTTTCTCGATTGTCTCCAGCCTGAATAACATATTTTTCCCGATTTCCGATGCACGACGTCTTTAAAACACCACCTCGAGCCCTTGTTTTCCTTCGTGCCTCGTTTACATTCATTGTTGTGACGCTATGAGCTTCTTTGATGCGACCCAGCCGCGTAATTGCACATGATATTGAATCGAGAGTTCACCATGGAACTCGGTCATGACACAGTTCCGACGAACCTTGAACTATTTTAGTCTGACCATAAATTTCCATTTCCACTTGATCGATCCTACGTCCTGGCTGTTGGTTATTAACAAATCGCTGCACACTCGATTGATCACGACCAATCTCGACCTTGATGCAACTTCTAATTACCCTAATCCTCTTCTTTTTCAACTTTTCTCTATTGACAGTCGTCAAAACGAAATGATAAAAAGTGACGTTTATCGAGGGTTGTTCGGGCGAGAATGTGCGAAAACGTTTTCTCTAGCAATTTCACGATTACGAAGGATTGCGTGTGTCTATCGAGCCGTTTATCAATTATCGAGGGCTGCCACGGAAACCAAAATGAAATCGTTCGTTATTTTCGCGCAGGCGTCGTTTGCGTCGCGACGTCCCTCGCCGGGAGGATGCGGCCGACGAAGGCGCTCCATTTGCTCGGAAATTTTCCTGCAACTTGGACCTTCCAAATCCACTTACTGTCTGACTTGAGAATATCCTCTGCCATCCCTACCTTCTACAGTCGGCAATTAAATTACAGCCATCTTTAACACTATTCTTACCACAACCGATCAAATGACCGTTTTTAGAATTTCGATTACAATTTCATGAATACAATGTAATTTAATCGCATTTAAACTTTAGATTTTTCCTCAAGTATACGTATAATACATTTTTCAATATTCACTTCTTTCTTTATTGTTTATTTTTTTAGAAAAATTTGTAGCCTGTCTTATGTGGGAATGTCGCGGTAGAAATTAGGTATACGTGAATTGTCGGTAGGAATAGTGTTAATGCCACTCGTTTCTAGATTACGAAGAACAAGTAAATATAAAAAGAAAAGTAATCCGAAAGAATATTTAAAAAACATCGTTCTCGTGTCGCACAAAACGTACAATAAACAGTTTTACATATTTCAAAGAATTCATCGTTACGAAACAATTATTTCACGATATACTTCAAAGAGTTACTCGATTGATACTGGATTAATTAAATCCTTCAGGACAACATGTATAGATGTTCCTAGGAGCTTTCATAGGAAAAACATTTCTTAGTGTCGAAAACCAGCAGTACTCGCCTTTTTTCCCCGTGTACAATAAACAATCTTACATATTTCAAAGAATTTATCGTTACGAAAAAATTATTTCACGATATACTTCAAAGGGTTATTCGACAGATAGAGGATTGATTAAATCCTTCAGGACAACATGTATAGATGTTACTAGGAACTTTCATAGGAAAAACATTTCTTAGTGTCGAAAACCAGCAGTACTCGCCTTTTTTCCCCGTTTACAATAAACAGTTTTACATATTTCAAAGAATTCATCGTTACGAAACAATTATTTCACGATATACTTCAAAGGGTTACTCGACAATACTGGATTAATTAAATCCTTCAGGACAACATGTTACTAGGAGCTTTCATAGGAAAAACATTTCGAAGTGTCGAAAACCAGCAGTACTCGCCTTTTTTCTCCGTTTACAATAAACAGTTTTACATATTTCAAAGAATTCATCGTTATGAAAAAATTATTTCACGATATACTTCAAAGGGTTATTCGACAGATAGAGGATTGATTAAATCCTTCAGGACAACATGTTACTAGGAGCTTTCATAGGAAAAACATTTCGAAGCGTCGAAAACCAGCAGTACTCGCCTTTTTTCCCCGTGTTTCAGCTGGGATGCCTACTTGTTGCGGGGTCGGGCGTTATTGATTAACGAAGAAGGACGGGCAAAGTCAGAGGGAGACGAACGCTCCTCCACAGACATGAATGGTCGTGGTCCACAGAACCAGATTTTGAGCTTGACCCGGATTCGTCGCGCCGGAGTTCACGTTACCTTCACTTTCGTTGCTCGTGTTGTAAGCCAGCGTGAAAAATCGAGAGTGAGCAGTGGCGACCGGCCAAAACCAGCGTCGTCATCGTCAAAAGGCGTCAAAGAATACTTAACCACGGCAACTTTCAAAAGCGAACGATCCTTCACCCTACTTGTCCCTACCAAAATAAAAACCACCCCTTTCGCTGCTTACGATCTCTCTTCCGTGAAAGAGGATTCAGAAAAAGAATTTTCAAGATCGAGGCGAGAGCTAGAATCATCGTGGCGCCTTCAAGAAAGCAGCTTCCTCCCAGCAAGGCCACGAGGAGCCTCCAACCCTCGACCCAACCCCTTCTGCAAACACGATTAACCCCCAAGTCGGTCGAGCAATCAACGAGATCGGGACACTGGTAACCGGGTGACATTTAAAAATCCGTGAAAAAAAAAGAAAGCTGCGAGAAGGCGAAAAAAAGGGAGAGGTCCTTCGGAGGATCCACGGGTCGCACAGGCGCAGCAACGAGTTTCACCCCCGGCGAGGGTGCGCGAATGCGCAGTGAGCTCCTCTAAGCCGAGGGAGCGTAGGCTCGGCGCAGTCGAGTGACTTTCGTCGAGCGGTCTTCGCGTTCGTTACGCCAGTTCCATTCACGAAACCCAACCTGTTCGAGCAACACCACCACCACCACCGCCACCCCCTCGCGTGCCTGTCGGAGCCAAAGGGTTGAGGCGTGCACGAGCCGCTCGCGTATAGGTTTGGCTGGACGCGAGAAACCGCGAGTCGAGGGCATACAGGCGTGTCTCTCGCGTGAGATCGCTCGATTTCACGGCCCTGAAGCGTGTCTCTGGGTGTGAGAAAGGGGTGGAAGGCCTGGAATAGTTCATTTCGCTGCGGTGCGTGTTTGTTTTCGTTTCCCGGTTCGAGCCGCTCGTTTCGCGTGGTGGGGACAACCAAAGGAGAGAGGATGCTGTAGGGTGAGAACGGTGACGGGGAGATCGTCGTCGCGCGTGCATGGTGGATTATGCGTGATCGTGGAACAGAGGAAGTGAGGTAAAAGTGTTTTTTCGGGGCAAAAGCGGCCCGGCGAGCGAGGGGGCTCCGGGACTCGAGCAACAGGTAATTTAAAAGCTGACTGCGCTACCCTGACTGCGCTTACAAGGGAACACTAATTTCTTCGTCCTTGCAGAGGAGGAACGATGAAGTTTATCAATTTTAACGAGACGTAAATGTTTGTTAGCGATTATCGACAGAAAGGAAATTTTATTTTTGTTTTTCGTTCTTTCCCTTGACCGTGTTCGATTTTACTGCTTCCATCTGAGTTTTAGTTTACATATTTATATTAATTTTAACGAGACGCGAATGTTTGTTAGCGATTATCGACAGAAAGGAAATTTTATTTTTGTTTTCCATTGTTTCGCTTGACCGTGTTCGATTTTACTGCTTCCATCTGAGTTTGAGTTTACATATTTATATTAATTTTAACGAGACGCGAATGTTTGTTAGCGATTACCGACAGAAAGGAAATTTTATTTTTGTTTTCCGTTGTTTCGCTTGACCGTGTTCGATTTTAATATTTTCATCTGAGTTTCAGTTTACATATTTAATAGGTTGATTATTTTGATAGATAAAGGTTATAAATCTCACGAGAAATTGTTCCAGGTTTTATTGCACAAACAAAAAGTTGAGCTGGGTGTTCCGAACATGTGTTCTCCGGCTTTACGGTGTACAAAGGGAGCTTTACTTGAACTGCTTTGTACGGCGTGTATTAAAATTAGTAATGTTATTGAAAAGGTTTTCAGATGCACGCAGAGAGGGGTTTCGTTTCTTTTAGAAGTGCTACCCTATCGTAGAAAGGTCGCTTTCATTTCTTTTACACGAACATCTATTCATATAACACACCTTTTTGCCTTAAAAATACCGCGAGCCTCGCACGAAGGGCTGTTATAATAAATTTGTACCTGAACAGATCAGCTGTGAAAAACGTTCCAGACAGCTGTATCAATTATGTTCGCGAACGCGAAGAAATTACACGTTCTCCGTCAACGTAAACGAAAACACATAGCGGGCTTGGGCGCAGGATTAAAAAGAGTGTTCTGTTGCAAGTAGGTTAACTGCATCGTAGATAACAGGACTCGTTACACGGAGGGGTAGTTAAGCCTTTCGTCAGGGGTTGATTTATCGACGGGCTTGCAGATTTCTCTGTCGGATAACGCGAAGTGCATTTCGTTCATTAAAGCGTGCACTCGCTTTTTCTTCAGGAACTCTTAACCCATTCGGCTCACTCGACGCATTAAGGTCATTCATGCGAGAACTCGAGCTTTTTCACGGAACAACCTTCCCTTTTATGGTTACTCTTCGGGTTCGCGATACCGTAGAAACTTGGTTGTTAATTAAACCTTTATTTTCTAATCACGAGTCACATTTGTAGCATATGCTTTTTCTCTAATGGGAATTCAGTCAAAGAATTTTAATTATAATTTCGATTTACAAAATTTGAGATTGCCAAATTAAACTCGGTTGTTAATTAAACCATTATTTTCTAATCACGAGTCACATTTGTAGCATATGTTGCGTTTTTAATGGGGATTCAGTCAGAGAATTTTAATTATAATTTCGATTTACAAAATTTGAGATTGCCAAATTAAACTTGGTTGGTAATTAAACCATTATTTTCTAATCATGAGTCACATTTGTAGCATATGTTGCGTTTTTAATGGGGATTCAGTCAGAGAATTTTAATTATAATTTCGATTTACAAAATTTGAGATTGCCAAATTAAACTTGGTTGGTAATTAAACCATTATTTTCTAATCATGAGTCACATTTGTAGCTTATGCTACGTCTCTAATAAGGATTCAGTCAGAGAATTTTAATTATAACTTCGATTTACAAAATTTAAGATTGCCAAATTAAACATTTTATGTTTGACACTGTGTACAGTTATAAACAATTTTTGTATTAAGAATGTCATTAACAGTTGTGTGGGATAGAAAGAATTTCATGCTGATTGCATTTGCGTAAAATTATTATTTCCAGTGATATTGGAAGATGAGGGTGAATTCCATTGATATTAAAATACCTTGCACGACGAATTCTTGGCGCTTTTCGGAGAATCATCAAATAGGATTTAATTGCAGTACGATAGATAATCGTGAAATAATCGTGATCTATAACTGACACGGTATAAATTATAATAGCTGTGTTCTGCACTCGTTTATAATTCCTCCGCATATATTTCTGAACATAGTTACTATATTTTCGTTCCTCAGAAACTTCTATGAATGACATAAATAAGATGAATTTTATTTATGTCACATTATGCTAATAATAGCTGTGCCTATATTGTTTGATGGCTGTTTCATCGAACTAGACGTGGTTCCAATGAATAGTGCTATACATGCTCAAAAATAAATGAACCGTTCCCATGGCGTTTCACTCCTCGTGCTACCGAATCGTTATACGGATAAACAATAAACATCGAGGTGGAAATTCAATACGGAAATTAAAAATGTCCAAATAACATATCGACAGAGATTGCTATCAAATATTTGCTTCCCCACGAGGGAGAATAACTTTAAACAGTTTGTAATTCGATATAAAGCAAACACGAGGATTGATTCACTAAAAGTGGTGGTAGCTACACGTGTTTCAATTGACTAGTTGTTTCACTATTAATTGAAAATCTATTATCATTAATTACTCTTGCAGTTTCATTTGTAACTGCGACATATTATTCATTAAATTGAATTTCTGATGAAAATAATAATCTAATTGAAATTTATCACAATAAAGATATAGTTTAGCAATCTGTACGTCAAGCTGATCGGTTCATCTTCTGTCGATAAAATTTATTAATTATACTTCGAAGGATGCCATAAAATTACCAGGATAAAATCAAATTCTTCTTTAATTTTATTTTTGTTCGATTAAACATGTTTGTTGGAAATTTAAGAAGTATTAGATTGAAACAGGGAAATTGTTGGTTTCTGGTGGTACACGCGTTAGATGAGAACTTTTTCCAGGAAAATACGAGCTCGATGCCGGAGGCTTCAGGGTCAGAGGTGGCCGACGAGTCGGATTATTCGATATTTGAGAATAAGACCGGCTTGGCGGAAGACATGAAGTTTCTGGCCAGTATGCCGGAACTGTGCGACGTGACCTTCCTCGTGGGTGACACCAAGGAACCTATCTGCGCTGTGAAGGCTGTTCTAGCAGCCAGAAGTAGGTTCGTATTCAAATTAATTACAGGTTCTCCCTAAATTTCTTTCTTCAATGTTACAATATCTGCTACAATATCTAAAATAAAATTAATATAAAATTCATCGTTCCAAGCAGTAATAAATTAAATTCATTATTCGTTTCACATTTATCTTCTAAATACTCTGATACAGTAGCCGACAAAAGTTTAAGATGAAAGGACAATATATAGCTTAGTTTTTTGGCTTGCAAATATTGCTTATATATTCATTTTGATTGTTATTATGATAGAACACTATTTATTGATTAGCACAGAATACGAATTTATTGTGCTATTTGTTATAAATTAATGTAGTGTTATAATAATAATATTTATTTATTGCTATGATTACGGAAATATAGTTACAATATTATGTACAAATTTTACTCTTCACACGACTCTCTACACGGTATAACGCAATGTTTCCCAACCTTTTTTGTGCCATGCTCCACCTTAACCTTTCTACAGTTTTTATGCCCCCCCTCCCCTATGTAACATACATCATTTTTAACATTAAAAAATTGATTTGTTCGCTTAAGAAACATAAATGATAGGTTCTAGGAAGAAATCACTATGAAATTGTTAACAAAACACAGTAAGTAAAATTTCAAAACATATATAGGGTCCATTTTCGAATAGCCCCCCTGTGGGGCGTGGGCCCCACGTTGGGAGACACCGGTATAACGTCTAATTCAATTCTGCTCTTTTTAAGCAGAGAAAACTCTCGCTAGCCCTTGGCCTTTCTCTCACCACGCACCTCGGAAAAATCCCTCAAATATGGCCATGTTTGGTCATATTCCAAAAACATGACCATATTTGGGCATTTTTCGAGGGCCTCGCGCGTCGCCAAGGATTTTCCCCAAGCAGGTCTGAACTCTCGCTGTCCACCCCTCACTTTCTCTTACTCTATAAAATTATTTACGACACTACATTAATTTATTCGTTTTCATCGACTCTTTAATCTTAAACTTATACTTTTTTACGAACTTATTAATATTATTTTTATTATTTAAATAATATTATATAATATATAATATATAAAATAAAATAATAATATTAATATTATTTTATTATTAGTTTAATAATATTATACAATATATAATATATAAAATAAAATAATAATATTAATATTATTTTATTATTATTTTAATATAAATATTAAACTTATACATTTACGATCTGTATCGATAATTTTCGTATCATTAGCATGACACAACGTACGTTTGCCTCTACAGAGTGTTTCAGAAAATGTTCTACCAAGCGCCGAGTCCGCAGCGCAAAAAGGAACCGCCGCCGAAGGAGAACAAGTTCCGTATGTTCCTGAAAAGAAGCTCGGAACCTCTGTTGAATTTGCAAAACACAGCGCAACAGGTACTCTCGTTGCGAAAGAATCACTTCCTATTGCGCCTTCTGACATTTAGATGGTGTTGATTTATAACAAATATTTCAACGGAAGCGGAAAATTAGAATCGATGAAACGTGGGCGATGAACTTTCGAGATATTCACTGTATAAAGTAAATCCGTCACGAGTACGTGTACGCTGCGATGGTGAAAATTTAACGTTTACTCTGTTCCAATTTAGCAAATGTTAAAGCTTCGATCGATAAACCTGAAACTTTCGGTTTTGCAAACTTTTCATTAAAAAACTAATATCGCGTCGGTTAATTAATAAAAGTAAAATGTCGAAACTGCGTCAAACTCTCACTTTTTATCGTAGAATATATTGTAATGTAACAGTTATTTTCGGTATAATAACATTTTTATTCTAATAATGAAAATTATTCTTAATTTTCTGCAGAAACATGCATCTATTATTCATAAAGAACATTTGAAATTCAGTAGTGATTACTGTCAACCATGTGGCATACATATACTCTTGCTCGTTAATATATTAAATTGCTCAGGTCAACGTCTTTCGTTAACCCTTTCGTTAACCCTTTCGTTACAGGCGTCATATATATCCGGCATCCACGTGACAACCTGTGTGTACGGGTGTCGTATATATTCGGCGTCCACGTGACGATCAGTATACCGGGTTCTGACTATAATAAATTGTATTTTTATTTATAATAATAGCAAAATTTGTAAATATGCACAATGGCTCCAAAAAGTATTCGTACACCGTATTATAAAGAAATTCATCTACCACTGAAATTCTGATTTCAATGAAACTTTATGTATGTACAGAGCATGGTGTGTCCTACGTGGAACAATTTTTTTGGCGACAAAATATCTTTTAAGGGGGCTGATAACGAATCTCAAAGTTTCAGCGATTTTTCACGCTTTGAATACAAGCTTTTCTGTGTTCTTTTTTTTATGACAGGGCGATAGAGTATTAAAAATTAAACATTTTCTATTTGAAAGGTTTTGCTTCATCAAGTACCATTACAAAGTTATCTTTAAAAAATGAGAGAAAACTCAGAAACTTCAACGCTGGTTTCACCCCTTTAAAATGGCATTTAGATGAAAATAAGAGATTAATTCATACGTATACTATTACGATCTACATACCCACAAAGTTTCATCAAATACTTCTATCAGACTCAAAATTTCAGGGTTAAACGAATTTATTTGTGACATAGTGCACGAATACTTTTTGGCCCCACTGTATATAACTTCTCAAATAACTAAACACCGACACTTCGATCAGTGGCGTCACTCCGCGAACTGCCGTAACGAAAGGGTTAAAAGTGTACGAAAAGTATTCGACGGTGATTAAAAAAGATTAAAATTAAAGAATTTGAAAAACCTTAAAAAATTATACTTACACGTACCGCGCTCGAATATCGTTGTTAAAACGATAGAAATAGTAAGTGTGTGTTTGTTGTGTGTCGTGTAGCGGTCAGGGTTCGCGCAACAGTTGGCGCCCATACAAGAGGTATTATGAAAGTATCACTTCTCTATAAGATTTTGCATCCGAAACTCCTTCTTACTTGTCGATCTCTATCCACGCCCATTTCTCTGAACTTTCTGCTCGTATCGAACTTCCCTCTCTGCTCTCTTTCTTCTACTTCTCTATCCCTAAAGTATCTTGAGAGTAACGGTATCCTGTTAACCTGGAACGTTTCATCGAGAGAACTTTTTCTCGTAAAAGTTGTTAGTTTGATGGATTGTCCTGTCTCCCCAACCCCCCCTTTCATTGCTTCGGTATGTGGTAGACGTGTCAAGTGAATCCCCGTGAGGATGAAATCATTTTGTGCGGCTGCATGAAACACGTATTACTCGATACTTGTTGGTATCGTGAAATCAACGTGATCGTCTGTTTTATAATTATTCAGACTGTTCGCAAACAGTAACATTCGATTGAATAAAGTTTCCTCGTTTTTGAAGCCGTGAAATCGATTACACTTCGAAAGATTTTCACGATATCAACGCAAAGTGACATAGTTCTTTACTGAAAGACATAGAAAATCAAAATTTTACTAATATATTCTATTTTTAACTTCTTTGATGACTGTAAAAAAATGATTTCAGTTAGTTGTAACGGTGAACGTTGAAGTAACAAAGATAATATACTTTTATTTTCAATTTGAGCACGTTTGTGAATCAATACACAAACGCTACGATGCATTCTGAGCGATTCAGCCTCTGTTAACGAAGCATTCAACGTTCCGATCTATCTCTTTCAGTAGGCATGCAAGTTTTGAATTGACATCTACACGGTCTAGAGAGATCGTGAACGTAGACACCAGCTGTCGGTAAATTTGCTATAGCTGTAGTCTCGCACGACCGTAATCATAATCCATTTTACTCGGAGACGGCACAATTTGATTCTGCAATTCTCTGCATAGCACACTACGTTCGTCAGACAGCCATGAAACTGACGATGGTGTGTTAGATGCACAGTAGTTTGCCTATAAATATGCACCTGTACGAGATTTTCTTGAGATTACAATATTTCGCAAATTTTTATCGATGCTTAAAGGAATGGTGACAGACAGTCAAATTGTTAACAACAATTTTGTACCCGAACGACTAAAGTTTTTTCCCTTTTCAAAATTATGATGTGTATACATTCTTATTGGCCTCTCTTATTTAGTAAGACAGTGTGTATAACTTAATTTTGAAAAAAAATAGATTTGCTGTACTTTGACTTTCGGTTATAAAATTATTTTAAAAGAATTGATGGTAGCTGATAAACTAAAGCTTTTTCCCTTTTCAAAATTGTTATGTGTATACAATCTTATTGAACACTCTTATTTATTAAGATAGTGTGTATAACTTAATTTTGAAAAAAGATAGATATGCTGTACTTTGGCTTTCGGTTATAAAATTATCTAAAAAAAATTGATGGTAGCTGATAAACTGAATAACATTTGCAATAAAGATGATTGACTAATTCAACCACTATCTCGTCCAATACTTAACAATGGTGTATTTCAAGCAAAAAATATTGTTCATCAATCACTAAATGCTCGAGTAAATCGCTTAGCATGAATCTTCTCATAACTAAGGCACGGTAAACAATTATGGCCTATAAATATAATTTCTCATTTGATAAATTACAGCCGAATCAGCATCTCACTATGATCATCGAGGAATTCGAACCGGATGTGTTCCGTCAACTGATCGAGTACATCCACACCGGATGCGTCACGTTGCAGCCTAGAACTCTGCTAGGTATGCGCTTAATTCGTTCAAATTTTATACACTTTTCCTTAATTAACATACTATCTAACGTTTCGCGAATTTTATACAAATTTCTACTTTTTCGTTTCAATAATTATAAAAAGATATCTCTTTCTTAAATTGTTTTATTATTTTCTAACTTAGCAGTGTTCGTTTTAAAAACCATCGCTAATTTTTTTACATTGATAACACCATGAATAACACCATTGATTTGATAATGGTGTATAGTTATCAAACATGTTTGTTTCCATGGTCCACCAACTTGATTTCCATTTGTTTCTCCCTTATTAACCATGTTTCATCAATACGTTGATATAGTGATTATGAATAATATAATACAGTTCTTCTTTCTGTTGAAAACAATTAATGTGAATGGTTGGTATGAATGTGGTGTATGAAAGTATGTTGGTAAAAATGAGTGTGTTCTGAATGATTGCTGTATGATATGATCATCTCTTCGTTTTCGAAATCTGAGAGAGAAAGTAAGAGAGAAAAAGCGAAAGTAAAATTAAAATTTGCATAAAATCAAGATAAAAGATAAGAACAAAACGTTATTGTAATTTTTAATTAAATCCATGTTATTATTATTATTATTAAATATTAAAATCTAAAAGGCTTTCATTTCTCCATTAAAACTAAAAATATTGTCCCTGACCACGTTAAAATCCAACACTTTCTTAATGTTTGCCTTATAGGATTGATGAACGCTGCTGATTATTATGGATTGGAGCAGCTGAGGAAAGCTTGCACTGGATTCGTGCAGTGTTGTATAACAGTGGACACTGTGTGCGCCTTATTGGCCTCAGCCGAACGATACATACAGTACAAATGCACAAAGTCCTTGGTCCAGAAGGTAGAATTTCTTAAACTCGAAAATTTCTGAAATTTCTGAATTTTATTGGAACGTTGAAAGTGCAATTTTTCATTTGTTTGTATCTATAGGTGTTGGAGTTTGTCGACGAGCATGGCAACGAAGTGTTGAACTTAGGATCCTTCACTCTACTTCCCCAACACGTAGTTCGTTTAATCCTTGCCAGAGAAGAATTAAGAGCCGATGAATTCACGAAGTTCCAGGTACGAAGAACTTCAGCATTCGAATAATGCATCAATTAAACCTATCAATCAACCAGTTTTCATTCCTTACAAATTTGTATGATCAATTAACCCCTTAATGCACAGTTTTTTTTTTTAAACCGACCAAAAGAAATCAATTCCTTTTTAATGTAAAAAAAAACACAATTTAGAACGTTGTCTTGACAAGAAAATTAAAAAAATACAAAAATAATCAAAATTTTTATTGTATTCTAAATTTTGTTGTCGCTCAAATTAACTCGAGTGTGCACAGTAAGGGGTTAAAAAACCTGATTTATCCTCTCCCTTCTAAAATTATTATTTCAGTTTGTGCATTGTTAGTTTAAGCTTGAAATTGATTGAATTTTCAATTAGGCGGCCTTGATGTGGAGCAAAAAGTATTGCGACAGCAATCAAAATCAAGCCCTGAAGGATGTGATAGGCAACTTCCTGGAGTACATTCAGTTCCACAAGATCCCGGCGAACGTGCTGATGAAGGAGGTTCATCCCCTAGGCCTGGTGCCGTCAGGGATCATATTGAACGCGTTGGCCTATCAGGTGCGTGTTGTTTCGAAGCTGACAACAATGCCAAACGTTAACACCTTCTGTTCTCATTTATTCGTTCTCATTGTCGTGAACTCGTTGGCAGAGTCGTAGCATCGTTTCGTGAATTTAAACTGCTGATCAGAACGCTATGCAAATCTTTGGATCCTCGTCTACGAAATTGTCGCGTCTTTCAGCCGTCTTGGCTTGTTTGGGAATTGTAAAACCATGAGGTCGCAGACGGAACTGAAAAAATATTTGTGAAAACACTTACCATAACGATACACGATCTGATCTAAATTATAACACTGTTACAAGCAGCACCTCTTAGTGTAGCTCAAGGACTGTAGCTCGCGATATTCTAACAATATGAACTAAAATGCGTACATTCTACACGAAGGTAACTGCTGATTAGTTCGTTCGATTGAAAGTTCGATATTATAACGCTTCCTCCCAAGAGAGACAAGAAATTGTGATGGGAAAGAATTCAAGTACGGATATGTGTTTATGATTATTCTTGTCCCCTTTGATATACACACCTCTGTTTGTGTCTTATGTTTCGTCTTTTTTTTTTCCATCGAAGCATGCGAAACGCGGGGGTCCAACAATTGTTCTATCTGGAAGTTTGTTTAATGAAAATGTCGTTATGTACACCTGCGACACGGTGTTACAAGTGAAGGTCCTCGGGTGATTTATAGAGGTTGTTTAAAAATATTATTAAGCGGTCTTTATTTGTGCAACGTGTCATAATCATTTCTGAAAATTTAATTTCTCTGTTTGGAGTGATCATTTTTAATAATCGATACTTTTCCCTGGGACCATTATACGCATTTTTATTTATTGTTTCAAGATATTACACGTTGAGTTCAAGCATATTTTATTCTTCGAAATAATTAAGGAATTTCCCAGTGTTTGATGTGTTTGGAGCCAATTTATTAAAAATTCCATGGTATTTAGCCGAGTTGTGTAATCACTGGATCCTCTAGTTACAAAATGTGTGTGTTAATTATTTTGAGCAATCCGAGTATGCAATAAAATGTCCCACTGGTCGTTTGAACCTTGACATATAATGAAATGTCCAATTGATTAATTAATTACAAACCAGACGTAACCATATCATGCCCCATGTACCTATATTCAAATAAACTATTTCCCCGGATACATTTATATGCCATTGCACAGTAGTATTTGTTCTATTTGTAATCGTTAAACAATTATTGTCCCCAATGGTCATTTTTCAAAATTAATACGTCCATTAAGTTAGCTGTTCGTTTAAGTAGCTTTCCAGAAGTCCATCGGCACCACATACCCTGTTTTTTGCATCGATCAACACACACCACAAACTCAATCTTTCCTCACAATCTATATGTTGATATCAGATAACACAAAATCGACCCCCTTTCGATGTGGAAGTTGCTAATTACTATTCATGCCTCAAGCATCGAAAAATGATTGGTATCTAAAATTAATATTCGAAATCACCCCGCCAGAGGGTTAAAACTATTTCTATCCATCACAGCGTTAAACCGATAATTCTCAGTGAACGCTTCCATTTCGAAAGGGTGAACGCGCACCCCTACATCTTAAGAAACGAATCCTGTACGTTTCGCCATCATCCACTCTTCATCTTGGAAGTCACTTGACCGGAGGGTTTGTTGCAGGCAGACCCAACCAGTGTCGACCCCGGAAAGCTGTCCCCCCACAGAGTGAAGCACCAGAACCGTAGTCTATCCGTGCAGTCTTCTCTCCAGGACCAGTACGGTAGCAACATGTCGCTGAGCTCGACCGTGTCCGACGAGGGGTCCGACGAGAAGCAGCATTCAGGTAGCAACTAACCTCCGGCCACGGCCGCACTGGTCGCGGTCGTATCGGACGAGCCTCGAGGCGAGGAGATTCCTACTAACGATGCGGTCTCGCGCCCGCTTGAAGGTAAATACGGCACAGCTGAGCAGGAAACGCGAGAGCAGGAAACGCAGAAGCAGGAAACGCAGGAGCCGGAGCAGCCGGAGCAGCCGCAACAGCCGCAACAATGGCGGAGGTCGCGTGACGAAGATGAGGATCTTCAGCGACTGATCGAGCAACGAACTCAGTTTCAGTCGATGAGGCAGGAAGAGGAGCTGCAACGGCGGCAGGAAGAGGAGCGGACCACGAAGCAGGAGGATGAGTTGAGGAAACAAGAGATGCAGGAAGAGTTCGACAGGCGGCAGAAGAAGAAACAGGAGGAGGAGTTGAAGAGGAAACAGGAGGAAGAGTTGAAGAAGAAACAGGAGGAAGAGTTGAAGATGAAACAGGAGGAAGAGTTGAAGAAGCAGCAGGAGAAGGAACAGGAAGAGGAGTCGAAGAAGGAACAGCAAGAGGAAGCGAGGAAACAGCAGGAGGAGGAGGAATTAAAACGAGAAAGGCTCGAGGATGAGAAGCAGAAAGAGGAAGAGAAGCAGCAGCAACAAAAGAAGGAGGACGAGTTGAAGGAACAACAACAAAAAGAGGTTCAAGAGAAACCTCAGCAGCAGCAAGATTTGCAAGAGGAGGAGTTGAAGGAGCAACGGCAAACAGAAAATCTAGAAAACCAACAGCGGATAGATCTAGAAGAACAGCAACAAGCAGACTTAAAGAAGTTGGAACTAGAGGAAATTTCAGAGAAGCAAGAGCAAGAGAAGGAACTGAAAGATCAGCAGGAGAAGGAGAAGGAAACTCAATCAGACGAAGAGGAATTGCAGCAGCAACAGTTAATAGAGGACAAAGTGCAGGCTGAGGAAGAACCGGAGAAACCAGATACACCAGCACCCGAAGAAAAATCGCAACAACAATTGGAGGAAGAAGAGCGGTTACAGAAGGAGGAGGAGTTGCTGAAACAGCAGAGGGAGGAGGAACAGCGAAGAATTCGTAACGAAAGGAAGATGCAGCTGCAGCTGCAGGAACTGAATATCCAGTGGGCCCAGCAGCAGGACTTGATGTTTCAAAAGCAGGAAGAAATGCTGCAGCAACAGTTAGACGAGAGAAGGTACGAGGAGCGATTGGAGTGCGAGCAGTTCCAACAACTGCAACTGCAGTTAGAAGGGCGAAAGCCCGAGCCGGAGAAGAGGCAACCAGAGCAACGACGTGCGAAGGAACGAAAGAAATCGAGGAAGAAGAAAGCAGAGAGGGTGGAGATTAGGGTACAGGAAGCGGAGTCGCCTAAGCAGCAGCAAATAGGTCCTGCTGAGGGCCTGCAGATGACCGGTCTCTACATAAAGCTGGTTGTGAGACAGGAAGGCCGCGCGAACTTGGTCTGGCTGTTCAAAACGCACAAATTCTGAATGATTCTCGTTTCCGTCGTCTTCTTCCGCTCTGATTTGCCACCGTTCGACGTTACAAGTAATTCATTTCCACGGTGGACCATCATATTTTTACAGAGCATCACAACGCAATCGTTCTTGTCGCTTATGTTGTCTCGCAAGTTACTTCTCTGTAACGAATCGTTGTGTTCGCGAGGAGGAGAATGTTCTTGGTAAGTTAAACGACCTTTTATCGCTATCGATGATTAGCCAGGATCGCGTGCAGGTGTTTCTGCTAGAGATGTTCACTCATGGTTGTTAAATTAGGACGAATGTTTGTGCGTAGATAAGGTACGTGCTCGTTACTCGAGTGATCTACACTGAACGTGCTACGATGATCATTCTATTGTTTGGTAAGGTTAATTTGTATAGTCTGTGAGTTACACTTCAACGGAGAATTATCGTTCTGTACTGTACGCTGCTCAAAATGATTAGGAAATCGTGTACTTGTTAAATCTGTTAATCCAGACGAAAGCGTTTTCACGGTAAATACACGTAAATGCTATCGTTTTCATTTCAACGGTCGTTTCGGGCCTGGATAATTATGCAGAAACTGCATTGTAATTGCAATTGTAATTCCTATCGACAGCGATTTTACGCGTATGATTTTGCGATCTTGCAACGAGAAAATGTTTAGGAAACTGTGAATATGTAATGTAATAGTAAGTAATGTTCAACAGACAGCAGGAAGAATAGCGTTTCCTACGAAACACAAACAAAACAATTAATTTCCTTAATCAATGCAATTTAATATACTTTGTTCTTTTCGTTGGAATACAATAATTCAATATGTATCGTATTATACTTTATCGTAAAGAGTGATAATGTCTTCCAATTAATTTCTATCCATTAGCATGCGTTAACGCAAAGCTCTTTCAACAGTTAACGTAATGAAATCGAAAGGGAACTCGTTCGATCTTTTGTCATCAACATTTTTCTTCCTAGCTGTCGCTTTCAAGCTAATCGTTTAAGGAACACAGATAAAGGAGAATGTTTATTAAACGTTGTTGATCGATGTAATACTCAGCATTGGTACAAAGCAGAACGACAAATCCTTGATTCGCCGAACGCTCAAGCTTCCAGTTCACGGAATCAAGAGAAAAAAACAACTACATACATATAGTTAAAACGAATAATTGGTGAAGATAGAACGAAGATATAATTAAAACGAAAATAATTAAACGTGGTCGCTACCGATCCATAGAACGATGCGCAATCTGTTCGTACGTGAAATCAAACAGATAAACGATGTACCTATGTAAATTATGCGATCAGTGTCTTTTGGGCCAGGGCGAAGAAGTTCCTCGAATGAAAAATGTCTAAGAAATAAGTTCACTGCGAGTTAAATGTACTATTTTCTTTCCTATAAATAGTTAATAATTATTACTCAGTTTTTTAATATTCTAAGTTAATAATTAAAAGTATTCGATAATTTAATTTACTCAACAGCTCAGTAGTTATTTGATAATTAATTAATTGTTTTAAGAACTAGTTTTAATTATTAAAATTGACATTACAATTTATCATTGATACAAAATAATTCGAGCGAATTTCTGCTATGGTCCCACGAATATTTGTTGTGTACAGCTTGTCAAATGGATCTAGCACGAACGCGAAAGTTATGCTTAAAACATTTATTAAGCGAAACGAATACTCGGCATTAACAAGAATGACAGACGTGATTGCTAATTATTCTACAAACTTCATGCAACTATTTCCAAGGCATAGCGGTCGAAAGTGAATTTTTTTAATAATTATTTATCCAACGTAAAAGAAACTGTCAGTTGTAAATAATTATGATGATTTTATGAAACTTTAAACCTCGCAAGCTGCACTGCTTCTTCGATTAAAATGACGAGCTGTCTAGGAAGCTATAAAATCAGGTGGTACTATCATCGTCTCGCTAATTTCTTCGTAATCGTGTCAGACCAACTTTGTATCGTAACATCGCATAATAATTGTTAACAGGAGAGAAACAAATTTACAGGAATAAGAAAAAGAAAAGAGAAAATTCCGCTTCGGTTTCGTCGTTCTCCTTTCGTACAACGTTGACAATATTTTCTATTCGTAGAAAGACTAAAGATAAAGTATTTATATAGAACTGTGGCAAAAAAAATGGAAAGAGATAATAATTCGTAAGCCCACCACTTTTCTTTTGCGATATTTCGGAGGTGGATCATAAATCACTGTGATTACTGTCCATTTAATGTCAAAAATGCGAAAAAAACGGGGATGTAGAATTTTTAACGACGTTTAAGCACGAGTACTTTCTATAGAAAGTCAAAATTTAAAAGCCATTTCAAATCTATCTTATCTTTAACAAGATTAATTCACAGATTTACAATCTACCGATTATACGATTGTTCTTTATCAAATTATTATTAATCTCTTATGAATTTTTATTCAGACGAACGTTGCCATTGATAATATTAGCTGATACAATTTCTATAATTTGCATCGTTCGTTCAGTTTTTCTACAAATAACAAATTCAACGTCATTCCTTTCTCGATTGTAGAAATTAATCGATTAACGGATCAATTTATAGAAAAGATAGAAAAATTGTTCACAAAAATTGCGACATGTTAAAATAATGCGTTTCATTCTACGAAACGCATTGACGAGTAACAGATCAGCACGAATGGTACCGTTTTGTTGCATTGACCGATGAAACATCAGACGAAGCTGCTCGACAGAGCTACAGGAAGGTTTGTCAGCCTCGAACAGGTGCAGATGAAACTGCAAATTGTCGATGGCGATCGCGTGAAAAGGAGAACAACGGAACCGAGCTGTCAGAGCCACCGTGAATAATAAAAATCGGCCAGCCGTTACTGTCAGGAAATAATGTATTTTATTATCGTCACGTTGTATGCAGCTCAGTTGCATAAGTGTCAAGAGAATATATTTATGAATGTGGTGTAGTCCACTTAATTCTGTGTATCGTTGTCTGTCCGTGCGCATCGTTAATTATGCTGTTTTGTACGTAAGGTATGCGTAACAAGTAATAATGAACAATGATATGTCGTTGAGCAGCCTAACGGCGTTAACTAAATACTCGTTACAGTGTTAACATCGAACCAGTTCGAGGAATCGAATTAATCGAATCGAGACGATTTTCCTTACCGTTCGTATAAATTTTCGTTTTTTTTTAGAGATGCTTTATATTTTATAGATACATTTCATACATTTATATTATCACAGCACCGACAGTGTTAGTAATTCATTTCATTAATTACAAATTAATAAATCTTATTCAGAGTTTTAGGAATGTATTCTACTATCGTTTGTTTCGATTCAATTGGTTAGTTCCTCGACAATTGATGCAATTCTATCTAAAGTTCGATCTCTATCATGTTGTGATATTCTGTAGCCAAATGAGTTTAAATAAAGGGAGAAGAGCGTGATGTCAAGGAACCGTGGATACCAAAAGTTTTGATTCCCATCTTCACAATCCTAATATCCCTAACTGATCCATTGAAATATTGCTTTTCCATCTGTGATTTATATAATACAATCATTTAAAAACTCCGTATTTATTTCTCCTTTCCTTCTATATTCCCTCTTTATACAGCTTTTTATAGCAATATATTTATATTGTTACAATTATTACAAATTACAACGATTACAGATTATAACTTCGTAGATATAAAATAAAATATCATTATTTTTTGTAATAAATTTACTTTAGAAAGATACTACAGACATACGATTAAATTATAGAAGCATTAAAAATCAATAAATAATACTTATTCTTTATGTTATTAACAATATATAATCAATAATATTAAAAAATTAATAAACCACTGTTATTATTTAATTAGAAAACATCAACGTAAGTAGCAAATATAATTTAATTATTAAAGAAATTCGATTTATAGCATATTCTCTTTATTAGTAAATAACATTTCAATAAATTATTAAACTTTTATATAAATAACAGCAAGCACATCTAAAATGTTCAAAAATTGCAAACAATTTTATTGTTTTATTTATCAAATACAATTAATTCAAGAATAATTCTATTCTCCATTAAAAATTAACAACATTTATAAATGTTAATGATTATTAATAATAATGAACAACACCTATAGCGTAATAGAATATTGCATGAAGAATTGAAATGAAATAAATTTTAACGAAGGAAGCGAAACAGAGAAATTTCCCATTTGTTTTGATAGCGGTCAAGGCCAGAACAGTCGTTCGCGCATCAATGGCCGTTACGCTGCCGGCGCAATCCTGGAACGACCTCAAGCGCTCACTCGGTTCTCGACCGTGATACCGAGCGTTTCGATGTGTCAACGCGTTACCGAAAATATTTTGACACATCGAGCGTATAGTAACGGGTATCGCGCCGCGTACACATAGTTCTAGATAGGGAATTCTTGTACTTCACGCGTTACAATCATTAAATAATATCAATTCACGCTTGTTATATTAAAAATACTAGTCGGGTTGATAAAATCATACACGGTTTAAACTTTTATTCGCTTTAATTGTTCTCTCGCGACAATTTAACGAAGTACAAGAAAGTATTTAGCGATAAGATAACCGAACAACTATATAACGCACTATATATCTTATAATTATTGTGAACTCGCGTTTTAGTGTTGCGAAATTTATAATATCGCGATATGGGATATATGTTATTGTGTAAACTATATGGGGTAGGTCCCTTAATAGCTAGGCGGTTTCTGGTAGATCAGAGGGTTGGGGGTTCTAGATACGCGTCGCAATGGGTTATAGAGTTGCGGGGGTTGGGATACGCGATAGGGAGTCATGGTAGATTGCAGGTGTTATGGGATAGATTCTTTCGTAGCTGCTAGGGGGACTGTAGAGTACGCGATCCGTTGGGAGGGGGGGTCGTGGGTTATCGTAATGTGATATATGTGGTGCGGTGGGTGTGGGTGGGAAGGTGCGGGGGTAGGGGGGGAACTGGAACAGGGATCTGGGGCCGTCGGTCTCATGGGGCCCTCCACTGGCACTGGAGCTTATGTGTACCTATGTACGGACAACTGCCCTGTTCTGGTTCAGGGGAATTTGGGCGGGTGGGTTTCACAAGGGGAAGGGGGTGCGGCGCGGGGCGCGGGGCGTGGAGGGAAGGTGGGGAAGTATCACAAGGATCTGGGGCCGTCGGTCTCATGGGGCCCTCCGGCTGACACCGGAGCTTATGTGTACCTATGTACGGACATCTGCCTTGTGGTACTTCGGGAGGGTTTATGGGGGGAGCGGGTTTTTTGATATTAGGGGGTTGGGATGGGGAACTAACACAGGGATCTGGCTTCGTCGGTCTCATGGGGCCCTCCGGCAAACACCGGAGCTTATGTGTACCTATGTACGAACATCTGCCCTGTGATGGTTCACTTACGCGAGGGGGGTTTAGGGGATTGGGAGAGGCGGTCATGGGGTATTCGGGTACACGTTGTAACGTTAGGGGTTCTTGGGTCAAATAGATACCGGGTTATATTGTAGAACATAGAGGGTTACGGTGATATATGATATGGGTTATAGATTAGAGATTGTTGAACAGATATTATAGCTTAGGGAATATAACATATATCCCTGTTTACAAAACGTAGATTGGTAAATTTATAGCAAATCAAATATAGTATAAGATATTTAGAGCATTATATGGTAGCTCGAGAATCTTTTGCTATCAGCGTTGCGAATCTCAAAGGGCCCTTCGTGTCAGCTTGCGAATTTATTTGCGTTAGGTTTGCGTATTTTAAAGCGCCCTTTGTGGCAGCTTGCGAATCTACTTGAGTTAGGATTGCGTATTTTAAAGCGCCCTTAGTGGCTGCTCTCGTCCTTCTTGCGAATAGGTTAATTATCGGAGGATAAACAGTATCCGTTACTATTATAATATCCTCACTCGCCATCGTGCGTTAGTATCCTTGAAAAGGGGATACGCTTACAGAATGCGCATTCTATTCTATTTGTGATATTTATGGTGTTCCTTCTATTTTCTATTTGTTCTAATTAATTCAACTTCACTGTGCTTACATTGTTACAGGTTACCACGAACTAATTTGTACAAAATTGTTTTCTGCTCTGTTAAATATAGACACAAGCTGCTTAGGATTAACTAATTAATATGTTTACTTATTTGCACGTATTGCAGGCGTGATCCTGATCTTTGTTCCAGATTGCTGCAGGTCCCATTTGCATGTTCATAAATAACAAAATTTTTGCATGTATTTCAGGCGGATCTCTAAGCGTAGTCACCTCCTCGTGGTGAGATCTGGTAATTGATATCGCTTTTCAAAGTATGCATGCTCTTGGAAAAGCGATGTCAAGCAAAGAACTACGCAAAATTTGGTATAAATTTACCAAAACTTCTTTTCGATCTTTTGTAAATAAGTGAACTCGTCAATGTCATCGAACTATTTCTAGTATTATAGATATTATTGTAATAAATTATAGGTATTATTGTAATAAATTCCCATCCATAACTCACTGCAAATTTAATATATTTAGAACAAAGGGAAGCGTTGAATTTGTAGATAATATTAAGTTACATTGTGTCGTTAATCAATAAACGTTTTAATTGAAGTATGTGAGTGTCTTGTGATTTATGGATGGGAATTTAATCTCGAAAGTTATCTTTAACTTTCTTGTATTCGTACGAATAACTCAAATGAATAAATGTTCTATTATATGAATGAGTTATCATTTAGTAGATAATAATAATTTTTAATATATAATCAATTTATAATCACGAATATTACAATTGCTTTTCCAATATATTATTGCAATATTTGTTCTTCGTTCTTGTTAATAATTATTAAATATTATATGGAATTGCGATTACCGATAGTGATATTATCTACTGCAGTTGCTTTACGCTGCAGGTTTTCATCAACTTTATAAAATACTAATCAGTATAAGTACTCGGCGTCAGATGGCAGCTACACGAGAAGCCAAGTATCCAAACGCATTCGGTAATTACACGCGGTCAACTTGGAAACTTGCTGGCAGGTGCTGCAAACGTAAACGATTCTCATATTTGAAGTGGACCTCTGGATACAAATAAATTTATACAAGACCCAAATATAAAAGCCCTTAAATTAGTTAACAACTACTTCAATGTACATAATGTATAAGACTTTAAGGTGCAGCGTACCAAAATTAAATATAAGATTGAATATTAAGAATTCTGATAATTACGAATGTAAAACTGTGTGAATGTGTTTGATTGATCATTGTTAAGAATGTGAATAGGATAAGCTAAATTATGTGTACAAGCGCCATGTTATGAAGACTGTTTCGTATAGATGTAAGAATCTAATTTTGTAAGATCGATGTACAGGCTTTATGCCAATGATGAATAATTATAAATAAAATAAGAAAGAAATATATTATTTGAGTGGTTTATTATTACCTTTATCCATTAACTGTAAGCGGTATTTCGTTGCAAATTAATTGGGCAATAGCACTGCTTTAAATAAAGTGGTAGTCAATATTTCAATAATCTTTAGTTCAGTTACAAGCAAGTATAGGTGATTCGTTCGAAATTCAGAAACTTAAAGTTACGTGTTGATAGAAAGGTTCCCGTGATATTTTCTTATTTTCATATTATTAAAACTCTACTTATTTATGTGTATAGCTTAAAGTGGTAATATCTAGCTCTATAATTTTTATTTCGTTTATATCTGCGTTGAGGAGAGTTGTTGTTGCTCGACGTACAAGCGAATATTGCGCGTATTCTTAAAAACTGTAGCTAAATAAATAACAGTTCCTATGCTATACAAACATCACGAGTTCAATTATCTGTGAATCATTCCACGATTAACCACTTTGAGATCTTTTCGATAAATGTGAAGAGATATAGATGTTTTCCAATAAAGGAAGATAAAACCGACAGATAAGAAGTAGTAGTAGTTCATTATTTTCTGAAGTATAACTATTACACTAATTTGCTAGAACATTATCTTGTTATAGTGACAATTCACACTTAAGTGAGATAAAATAAGTGTCAACGCGATAGAAGGTTCTTATCTTAACAAAACATAATTCTCATCTATACAAATCCGTAAAGAATAAATATCTTTTGCTCTTGTAAATATCTCTGTTAGAATCTCGAAATAAAGTAAATCATTATTCGATTTAAACATTACGAGCAAAATGGTTTCGAGTGTAACTATGACTTCCAAGTAAATTGATTTCAAGTAAAGGAAATGAATATATCGTATATTAATCTAATTAAGCAGTTACATTAATGCATTGTTCATGTCGGTCAAGATATACAGTAACCCACTTTTTTCGCATGATAATATCAAAACAAAGATTATTCAAGTGTAAAAAGAGATAAACATTATTTTAATTCGATAAACAAAATTATTGACCCAATTTTTCAATACAACACGAATTTCGATAATGCTATCAGTTAACTCTACTGTTAATTCAAAGTAACAAAGTGTATAGCTGACAGTTACCTGAAATCAATCTTTTATCACCGTCCATTCAGAAATCACGAATTTACCAAACGTGGCTCTCTATCACATTAAACTGTGTATGACAATCAGTATTCACGACTATATACAGCATTAAACGTTTGCAAAAGATATTCATTCGTTCGTTGCATCAGAACTTTGTCCCAAACATGGATTTTCAAATCAAGGCTTGAATCTCCTTTAATTATGAAAAATCTGGATAGATTCACAGATATGAAACCGATAATGACACGGGCAACAATTCTCACTTGATTGCGATTGCCTCGTAGATAAATACCGGGTTTCATTGGATGCTATTTCGGGAGCGGGAATTTTTTGGAATTATTTTGATGAAAAAAGATGAGAAATAATTATAGGATATGTATTTAAAATTATTTATTTTTACGGCTTCGAAGTATACTTCGGTGATTTCATAAGAAAAAGTATTTAAAAGCATTTATTGAACATCGCACAATTAACAATGGTATTAACAATGCAAGACAACCCTGATGTACGAATTAAAATGATTAGAAAATAGGTTGGGATGTTAGCTTTGCGTATACAAACCGAAAGTGAATAAATTATGCGTAAAAAATGAATGAGTAACTAGTTTTCTATGATATCCTTTAAAATCTGTTCGTTTTTCCCACTCTAATAATGCGGCGAAAGTCAGCGCCATCTCTTGTTTGAACGTCGGAAGCTCCGACTTGTTACGCGGCACACAGGATGGGCAAGGAGGTCGTCGGTTCTAAGCATTAGACGTATATCTATATATATAAACAATATAGCGGCCATAATGCGCACAATTCTAACCAATAGGGACATATAAACAATAGCGGCCATCATGCGCGAAGGGTGGGGCTATTTTGACAACCAATTAAGAAAGTGGAAGGGGTCATCGAAATAACCAATAGGCGTCTAAATAAAAACTGCCGTACTGCGTGGGTTGGGCATACGTATTTTTATTACCAAGCAGGGAAAATTAGCTAATTGCTCGTTTTATAAACGTAATTTATGCATCTTTGGAATTTTATCTTAAAGATGACATCCCAAACTACTTTCACATATAAATTTTAATACGAATTTCAATCCATACAGCTAATTATTAACGATTATCAGATACACTTTTGAATTATGTCACCGATGTCTACAGGTTTATCATTAATTACACGCTTCCGTGTAGCATAATTAAAATCTATGAAATTTATACGTAAACACGACATCCTTAGGAACATTCCACAATGAATTTCGTAACGATTCCTTTCCTAATTTCGTAATTATTATCGATTCTTTGAATACATTAATCTCAGATTCGTATCAATCTCAGCGGTTAATTAATTAATTAATATTTTCACCGATTTACGTGGATAATTTATACATTTGTTGCTAAAGAATCTTCTACTACTTCCACTGAACATAATGCGTGCGAAAAAGTTCACAAATTGTTATCCGTTAACGAGTAATTAACGATTTTTCTCTAATTGGTTATAAAAATATTCCCACTCCACCAACTCCGCCCCCCACGCATGATGGCCGCTATTGTTTATATGTTCCTATTGGTTAGAATCGTGCGCATTATGGCCGCTATTGTTTATATATATCTATATGTCTATTGCTTAGAATCGAAGACCTCCTCGCTCTCCTATGTGCCGCGTAACGAGTCCGAGCTTCCGAGTTCCAAGCAAGAGATGGCGCTGACTTTCGCCGCGCGAAAAGTACACAGAATAAACAACATACTTACCGACATTCACACAGAATTAATTAATAACTCATTTTTTAGGTACAATCCGTACACTTTCTTGTGATAATCGCAAAGCTAACATCTCAACCTACTTTCACGTGTAAATTTTGTTACGATTTACATTGCACACAATTAATTATGAACGTTTACGCGATGAACTGCTCGTTTTGCGACATCGACGTGTACAGGTTTATCATTAATTACACACTTCCGGGTAGCTTAATTGATATCTTCAAAATTTATATGTTAGCGTGACATCCTTAGCGACATTCTTTCATGAATTTCAGAACGATTTGATCCCTAATTTCCAAATTATTATCGATTGTTTGGGTACATTAATCTCAGATTCGTATCGAGCTTAAAGGTTAATTAATTAATTAATATTTTCACCGATTTACGTGGATAATGTATACATTTCTTGCTAAAGAATCTTCTACTACTTCCAATGAACATAATGCGTGCGCAAAAGTTTACAAATTGTTATCCGCTAACGAGTAATTAACGATTTTTCATTGATTGGTTATAAAACTGCGTTGGTAGGGCGGTAATATTTTTATAACCAATCAATGAAAAATCGTTAATTACTCGTTAACGGACAACAATTTGTATACTTTTGCGCACGCGTTATGTTCAGTGGAAGCAGTAGAAGATTCTTTAGCAAGAAATGTATAAATTATCCACGTAAATCGGAAAAAATATTAATTAAATAATTAACCGCTGAGATTGATACGAATCTGAGATTAATGTATTCAAAGAATCGATAATAATTTCGAAATTAGGAAAGGAATCGTTACCAAATTCATTATGGAATGTTCCTAAGGATGTCGCGTTTACGTATAAATTTTATAGATTTTAATTAAGCTACACGGAAGCGTGTAATTAATGATAAACCTGTAGATGTCGGTGACATAATTCAAAAGTGTATCAGATAACCGTTAATAATTAGGTGTATGGATTGAAAATCGTATTAAAATTTATATGTGAAAGTAGTTTGGGATGTCATCTTTAAGATAAAATTCCAAAGATGCATAAATTACGTCTATAAAACGAGTAATTAGCTAATTATCTCGGCTTGGTAATAACAATACGTATGCCCATCCCACGCAGTACGGCAGTTTTTATTTAGACGCCTATTGGTTAGTTCGATGACCCCTTCCACTTTCTTAATTGGTTGTCAAAATAGCCCCACCCTTCGCGCATGATGGCCGCTATTGTTTATATGTCCCTATTGGTTAGAATTGTGCGCATTATGGCCGCTATATTGTTTATATATATAGATATACGTCTAATGCTTAGAACCGACGACCTCCTTGCCCATCCTGTGTGCCGCGTAACAAGTCGGAGCTTCCGACGTTCAAACAAGAGATGGCGCTGACTTTCGCCGCATTATTAGAGTGGGAAAAACGAACAGATTTTACAGGGTATCATAGAAAACTAGTTAATCAATCATTTTTAACGCATAATTTATTCACTTTCGGTTTGTATACGGAAAGCTAACATCCCAACCTATTTTCTAATCATTTTAATTCGTACATCAGGGCTGTCTTGCATTGTTAATACCATTGTTAATTGTGCGATGTTCAATAAATGCTTTTAAATACTTTTTCTTATGAAATCACCGAAGTATACTTCGAAGCCGTAAAAATAAATAATTTTAAATACATATCCTATAATTATTTCTCATCTTTTTTCATCAAAATAATTCCAAAAAATTCCCGCTCCCGAAATAGCATCCAATGAAACCCGGTATTTATCTACGAGGCAATCGCAATCAAGTGAGAATTGTTGCCCGTGTCATTATCGGTTTCATATCTGTGAATCTATCCAGATTTTTCATAATTAAAGGAGATTCAAGCCTTGATTTGAAAATCCATGTTTGGGACAAAGTTCTGATGCAACGAACGAATGAATATCTTTTGCAAACGTTTAATGCTGTATATAGTCGTGAATACTGATTGTCATACACAGTTTAATGTGATAGAGAGCCACGTTTGGTAAATTCGTGATTTCTGAATGGACGGTGATAAAAGATTGATTTCAGGTAACTGTCAGCTATACACTTTGTTACTTTGAATTAACAGTAGAGTTAACTGATAGCATTATCGAAATTCGTGTTGTATTGAAAAATTGGGTCAATAATTTTGTTTATCGAATTAAAATAATGTTTATCTCTTTTTACACTTGAATAATCTTTGTTTTGATATTATCATGCGAAAAAAGTGGGTTACTGTATATCTTGACCGACATGAACAATGCATTAATGTAACTGCTTAATTAGATTAATATACGATATATTCATTTCCTTTACTTGAAATCAATTTACTTGGAAGTCATAGTTACACTCGAAACCATTTTGGTCGTAATGTTTAAATCAAATGAAGATTTGTTTTATTTCGAGATTCTAACAGAGATATTTACAAGAGCAAAAGATATTTATTCTTTACGGATTTGTACATATGAGGATCATATTTTGTTAAGATAAGAAACTTCTATTGTGTTGAGACTTACTTTATCTCACTCAAGTGTGAACTATCACTATAACAAGATAATGTTCTAACAAATTAGTGTAATAGTTGTACTTCAGAAGATAATAAACTACTTGTTTACTGGAAAACATCTCAAACAGGTTAATCGTGGAATGATTCACCGATAATTGAACCCGTGATGTTTGTATAGCATAGGAACTGTTATTTATTTAGCTACAGTTTTTAAGAATACGCGCAATATTCGCTTGTACGTCGAGCAACAACAACTCTCCTCAACGCAGATATAAACGAAATAAAAATTATAGAGCTAGATATTACCACTTTAAGCTATACACATAAATAAGTAGAGTTTTAATAATATGAAAATAAGAAAATATCAAGGAAAACTTTCTATCAACACGTAACTTTAAGTTTCTGAATTTCGACCGAATCACCTATACTTGCTTGTAACTGAACCAAAGATTATTGAAATATTGACTACCACTTTCTTTAAAGCAGTGCTATTGCCTAATTAATTTACAACAAAATACCGCTTACAGTTAATAGATAAAGGTAACAATAAAATACTCAAATAATATATTTCTTTCTTGTTTTATTTATAATTATTCATCATTGGCATAAAGCCTGTACATCGATCTTACAAAATTAGATTCTTATACCTATACGAAACAGTTCTTATAACATGGCGCTTATACATATAATTTAGCTCATTCTATTCTCATTCTCAATAATGATCATTCAAGCACATTCACACAGTTTTACATTCGCAATTATCAGAATCCTTAATATTTAATCTTATATTTAATATTGGTATGTTGCACCTTAAAGTCTTATATATTATGTACATTGAAGTAGTTGTTAACTAATTTAAAGGCTTTTATATTTGGGTCTTGTATAAATTTATTTATATCCAGAGGTCCACTTCAAATATGAGAATCGTTTACGTTTACAGCACCTGCCAGCAAGTATCCAAGTTGACCGCGCATAATTACCGAATGTATTTGGATACTTGGCTTCTCGTGTAGCTGCCATCTGACGCCGAGTACTTATACTAATTAGTATTTTATAAACTTGATGAAAACCTGCAGTGTAAAGCAAGTGCAGTAGATAATATCGCTATCGGTAATCGGAATTCCATATAATATTTAATAATTATTAACAAGAACGAAAAACAGATATTGCAATAATTTATTGGAAAAGCAATTTTAGTATACGTGATTATACATTGATTATATATTAAAAATTATTATTATATACTAAATGATAACTCATTCATATAATAGAACATTTATTCATTTGAGTTATTCGTACGAATACAAGAAAGTTAAAGATAACTTTCGAGATTAAATTCCCATCCATAAATCACAAGACACTCACATACTTCAATTAAAACGTTTATTGATTAACGACACAATGTAACTTAATATTATCTACAAATTCAACGCTTCCCTTTGTTCTAAATATATTAAATTTGCAGTGAGTTATGGATGGGAATTTATTACAATAATACCTATAATTTATTACAATAATATCTATAATACTAGAAATAGTTCGATGACATTGACGAGTTCACTTATTTACAAAAGATCGAAAAGAAGTTTTGGTAAATTTATACCAAATTTTGCGTAGTTCTTTGCTTGATATCGCTTTTCCAAGAGCATGCATACTTTGAAAAGCGATATCAATTACCAGATCTCACCACGAGGAGGTGACTACGCTTAGAGATCCGCCTGAAATACATGCAAAAATTTTATTATTTATGCACATGCAAATGGACCTGCAGCAATCTGGAACAAAGATCAGGATCACGCCTGCAATACGTGCAAATAAGTAAATATATTAATTAGTTAAACCTAAGTAGCTTGAGTCTATATTTAAGAGAGCAGAAAACAATTTTGTACAAATTAGTTAATGGGAACCTGTAACAAAGTAAACACAGTGAAATTGAATGAATTAGAACAAATAGAAAATACAACGAACACCATAAATATCACAAATAGAATAGAATGCGCATTCTGTAAGCGTATCCCCTTTTCAAGGATACTAACGCACGATGGCGAGTGAGGATATTATAACAGTAACGGATACTGTCTATCCTCCGATAATTAACCTATTCGCAAGGACGAGAGCAGCCACTGAGGGCGCTTTAAAATACGCAAACCTAACGCAAATAGATTCGCAAGCTGCCACAAAGGGCGCTTTAAAATACGCAAACCTAACGCAAATAAATTCGCAAGCTGCCACAAAGGGCGCTTTAAAATACGCAAACCTAACGCAAATAAATTCGCAAGCTGACACGAAGGGCCCTTTGAGATTCGCAACGCTGATAGCAAAAGATTCTCGAGCTACCATATAATGCTCTAAATATCTTATACTATATTTGATTTGCTATAAATTTACCAATCTACGTTTTGTAAACAGGGATATATGTTATATTCCCTAAGCTATAATATCTGTTCAACAATCTCTAATCTATAACCCATATCATATATCACCGTAACCCTCTATGTTCTACAATATAACCCGGTATCTATTTGACCCAAGAACCCCTAACGTTACAACGTGTACCCGAATACCCCATGACCGCCTCTCCCAATCCCCTAAACCCCCCTCGCGTAAGTGAACCATCACAGGGCAGATGTTCGTACATAGGTACACATAAGCTCCGGTGTTTGCCGGAGGGCCCCATGAGACCGACGAAGCCAGATCCCTGTGTTAGTTCCCCATCCCAACCCCCTAATATCAAAAAACCCGCTCCCCCCATAAACCCTCCCGAAGTACCACAAGGCAGATGTCCGTACATAGGTACACATAAGCTCCGGTGTCAGCCGGAGGGCCCCATGAGACCGACGGCCCCAGATCCTTGTGATACTTCCCCACCTTCCCTCCACGCCCCGCGCCCCGCGCCGCACCCCCTTCCCCTTGTGAAACCCACCCGCCCAAATTCCCCTGAACCAGAACAGGGCAGTTGTCCGTACATAGGTACACATAAGCTCCAGTGCCAGTGGAGGGCCCCATGAGACCGACGGCCCCAGATCCCTGTTCCAGTTCCCCCCCTACCCCCGCACCTTCCCACCCACACCCACCGCACCACATATATCACATTACGATAACCCACGACCCCCCCTCCCAACGGATCGCGTACTCTACAGTCCCCCTAGCAGCTACGAAAGAATCTATCCCATAACACCTGCAATCTACCATGACTCCCTATCGCGTATCCCAACCCCCGCAACTCTATAACCCATTGCGACGCGTATCTAGAACCCCCAACCCTCTGATCTACCAGAAACCGCCTAGCTATTAAGGAACCTACCCCATACAGTTTACACAATAACATATATCCCATATCGCGATATTATAAATTCCGCAACACTAAAACGCGAGTTTACAATAATTATAAGATATATAGTGCGTTATATGATTGTTCGGTTATCTTATCGCTAAATATTTTCTTGTACTTCGTTAAACTGTCGCGAGAGAACAATTAAAGCGAATAAAAGTTTAAACCGTATATGACGTTATCAACCCGACTGGTATTTTTAATATAACAAGCGTGAATTGATATTATTTAATGATTGTAACGCGTGAAGTACAAGAATTCCCTATCGAGAACGACGTATACGCGCGCGATACCCGTTACTATACGCTCGATGTGTCAAAATATTTTCGGTAACGCGTTGACACACCGAAGCGCTCGGTATCACGGTCGAGAACCGAATGAGCGCTTGAGGTCGTTCAAGAATTGTGTCGGCAGCGTAACGGCCATCGATGCGCGTACTACGGTTCTGGCCTTGACCGGTATCAAAACAAATGGGAAATTTCTCTGTTTCGCTTCCTTCGTTAAAATTTATTTCATTTCAATTCTTCATGCAATATTCTATTACGCTATACGTGTTGTTCCTTATTATTAATAATCATTAACATTTATAAATGTTATTAATTTTTAATGCAAAATAGAGTTATTCATGAATTAATTGTATTTAATGAATAAAACAACAAAATTATTTGCAATTTTTAAACATTTCAGAAGTACTTGCGATTATTTATATAAAACTTTAATAATTTATTGAAATGTTGTTAACAAATAGCGGAAACACGCTGTGTACCGAATTTCTGTAATAACTAAATTATATGTATAACTTACGTTGATCTTTTCCAATTAAATAATAAGACTAATTTATTACCTTTTTAATATTATTGTTTATATATTGTTAATAACATAAAGAATAAGTATTATTTATTGATTTTTAATGCTTCTATAATTTTATGGTACGTCTGCAGTATCTTTTTAAAGTAAATTTATTACAGAAAATAATTATATTCTGCTTTATGTCTATAAAATTGTAATCTGTAATCGTATGGACTGGTATTTTAATATAACTTTATTTATTATATAAATGTTTATAAGCTACAATACTTAAAAATATTCCCGACCGCGTTCTGTAGCATCACTTTCATTAGATCTATTCCTTTCACATCATTATTTATTGAATTATGGCTATCGTTTTAACATTATACAGTTTTACTGAAATGTCGAATCTGTTTGAAAGTCATTAGAAACAGTGAGAACAAAAATGTGATAGGCTAGGCCGGTAAACACTGAATCCACTTCTGATCTAATGCATTATTCGTTACTCTTTAATTAATGTATCATTTTTAAGAGCCTCTCATCTCGTACGTAATTATTCCTCGATATGGACACGTCATCTACTCCTGTAAATTATTGTTGAACGTTTATGCACGTGTGTTATGTGTTGATATATTGAACGTTTAATAATTAGAATCGCTTCCGCATTGAATCATATTCCCATAATGATTGTTAAAGTAAATACAGTAATGCTGTGCAGAAGGAAATGTTTATAATCGTACGAACAATTGTGTTGCGGTATCAAAACTTCGAGAGAAACATAAGCACAATATTTCGTAACGTTTGTGAAAAATAAAAAACAGTGTTATCTCTAGTGAGAGACAATGTATATGTACTTATCGATGATAAATTTAATTTCTTCTCATTCAGAAATAGTTTAGTTGTTGAAACAATTGTGTACGTATTTCATGTAAAAGTAACGCTAATTTAAGTTTATTTATCTATAGTTGAACGAGACAATTAGTCGAAAATTGTAGTTGCATTTAATTTTTCCTACGCTTTAATCGGTCTTACGATTAAGAGAAATTCGTTGCATTTCTCTGCCACTTTTCGCTGCTCTACACAAATCAATTAAGTCACCAAGAATTAGCACGACCGTTTTCCAAGTTAACCAATTAAAACCGTAATGATAGAAGTCGATATGCGAAAAATTGAGAAGGCTACGTGATTTCAGAAGCGGCGATAACAAAACACAGCAGTTGTTCAGCCCAGTAAGAGAAGGCTAGATCTAAAAACGATTGTACAAATCGATCGCGCCATTAAACGTGTTTATCGGTTATAGTGTTATTTTCGATGTTACAACGATAAGATGAACTTGAGGTGGATACAGGATGTAAGATGGATGATATCATCGCATAAACAACAGATGACAGGCTCGTCGATAAGATGTGTTTTGTGGCAGGGGGCTGTTGACCTTTGAATGTTGCAGACATTACGTAACGCTAGTAGCTAGTCTATATATTGTGAGCCTAATTGCTGAGTCAAACAAACCGGCCATGATGCTCAGAATTGCAACATTGTTAACTCTGCTCGCTTTGGCGGCAGGAGATGCCAACCACAAGGACCCGCACTATGTCGCCGGCCACGATGTCATGGTGCATCTGTTCGAATGGAAATGGAACGACATCGCGAAAGAGTGCGAGCAATTCCTTGGACCCATGGGCTTCGGCGGAGTTCAGGTACAAAGTGGTAGAATTCTTAACCCTTTTGCACTCCGGATTATTTTTCAATTTTCTTGCCGATAACTCCATTAACGTTTAGGTGCTTCATTCGAAATTTACCTCAAAGGACAATTCCTTGAGTGGTACTTATTTCTTTAATTAATTATATTAAACATAGATCTCAAAGTTTCTTGTAACTTATATTTGTTTAACACTATTCCTACCGACACTTCACGTATACCTATTCCTACCACGACATTCCCGCGTAAGACAGAATACAAATTTTTCTCCAAAAATAAGCAATGAAAAAAGAAGTGTATATTGAAAAATGTATTATATGTATATTTGAGAAAAAGTCTAAAGTTTAAAGGCGATTCAATTACGTTGTATCTATGAAATTCTAATCGAAATTTTAAAAACGGTCATTTGACCGGTTGTGGTAGGAATAGTGTTAATTTCGTTGACTTCTTGTTCTTAAATTTTTGTCCGCTACTATGTATTTGAAATGGCACTTTAAAAATGTCGGGTGTGACGACATATAGGAGTTACTGTGATAAAAACTGATGTCGAGTCACACTTGACAAAGGAGTGTAAAGGGTTAATCGTTCTACTGCCACTCGTAATAATTAAAAAATGTAAATTAAGTCGGTAATTAAAGAGAAGTAGTTCGAGCAATTATTAGAATTTGCGATAAGATTTTATTTTATTCGATTGGTGAATAAATATGTGAGAGTATAAAAAATCTGTAAATGTTATTTTTTCATTCGGAACGTACAGTGCATTTTCTTGTTTGCTTTGAGAAATGAAATCTAGTCGAAAGAATATTAGTAAAGATTAAATTATATCAGCGATCATAATTGAAATTATCTTTAACAGCTTTATTATTGTTTAATTCCGTGAGCACTCCACGAGATTGTTATCGTTGGAGTGCTCAATCTCTTCTAGGCACACTGCTTATACAATGACATAAATCATAATTTTATTATGGTTTATATTATTTTTATTTACCCATAGCACTTAAAATGTTAACAAAAAGTTATAAGTCGAAGAAGACAAAGATCGATAAACGCATAAATGTGTCCATAGTCCCTACGACCAACTTTCGTCGGACGCATATATGCGCCCGTAGCTCTCAAAAGGTTAAAGAAATGTCTGAATCAGATCTCTTAGCTGTTAACTACATTGATGGTCTAGATCGGTGTTTCCCAACGTGGGGCCCTCGCCCCACAGGGGGCAATTCGAAAATGGACTCCTTAAATCTGTATTAAAATTATTTGGAATTTGAATTTCAGTCTTTCATTATATGTTTTGAAATTTTACTTACTGTATTTTGTTAACAATTTCATAGTGATTTCTTCCTAGAACCTATCATTTATGTTTCTTAAGTGAACAAATCAATTGTTTAACGTTAAAAATTATGTATGTTACATAGGGGGGGCATAAAAACTTTAGAAAGGTTAAGATGGGGCATGGCACAAAAAAGGTTGGGAAATACTGGTCTAGGTGGACTTGAAAATGGTCAAAATGGAGATACTATTATGCAGTGTGATTGTGTAAAGCGTGAATTTTAGATAGTATAGATATTTAACCCTTTGAGCGTTAAACGCTCGATCGCTTGTCCTAACGATTATTACCGAAACAATTTCTATCGTTTCTCGTTTTACGCAGGTATCGCCAATACAAGAGAACCTTGTGATCAACAACAGACCATGGTGGGAACGTTACCAGCCAATTTCCTACCTGTGGGCCACCAGATCCGGCTCGAAAGAGGAGTTCACCAACATGGTGTCGAGGTGCAACAAAGCAGGCGTCCGAATCTACGTGGACGCTATCTTCAACCACATGTCCGGTAACTGGCAGCAAGCTGTTGGCACCGGAAACTCCAGAGCGAACCCGTACAATTTCGATTACCCTGCCGTGCCCTACACCGCGCAGAATTTCCACAAACCGTGTACGGTGAACAACTACAACGACCCATCGAACGTACGAAACTGCGAATTGACCGGTCTTCATGATCTGGATCAGAGCCAAGAGTATGTGAGAACCAAGATCGTTGACTTCTTGAACGGAGCTATCGATGCTGGCGTAGCAGGTTTCAGGTTCGTACACAATTCTTTCGTAATAATAATATCGTTGCGTAAAGGAAAATGTTTAGGGGTTTAATAATGTCGGGATGTAACAGTTGTCCATTCTTTTATTCGATAACACATCTTTTACGACCGCGATATCTAATATATGTCATTGCAAAAATCACTAATTGTAGTTTCAATATTTTCTTTGTTTCTTTGTTCCCTGCTAAACTCTATCGCAGTAGGACTGTGATTCACGTCACCCGCGAAAGATGTATTAATGAAACTGTTTGTACGGTTTTATAATATAACAGTTGATTACAGGGAGAAGCAATATTATTGCATTAATAATATGATAAATAGTAGTATTATAAATAATAGTATAATTAAATTAACATAAACGAATTTAATTATTTTTATCTGTTCTAAAATGTTTAGGGGTTTAATAATGTCGGGATGTAACAATTGCCCATTCTTTTATTCGATAACACATCTTTTACGACCGCGATATCCAATATATGTCATTGTAACAATCATTAGTTTTAGTTTCAATATTTCCTTTGTTTCTTTGTTTCTTTGTTCCCTGTTAAACTCTGCCGCAGTAGGACTGTGATTCACGTCACCCGCGAAAGATGTGTTAATGAAACTGTTTGTACGGTATCATAATATAACAATTGATTACAGGGAGGAGCAATATTATTTCATTAACCCTTTGGCCTATAACCACGAGTCTGATTCGTGGTAAAGAATTTGTGTCGTAAGCGAAAACCACGAGTCTGACTCGTGGTGTGGAATTTATGCATAAGATGCCGCGTATTATTATTAAAACAAGCGATTGGAATTATTCCACATCGAATATTATTCCTTCGATAATGATTACACTCTAGACACCTTAAAATTACTATTTGTACCTAAACATTGTTTATTGTTTCACAATTCCTAAATGTCATGAAAAGTATATATTTTGCACCAGTTCGGGTACACGACTGAACAGTTGAACGGCACGACGCGCGACCGACTTCCTTGTTTACTATAGCTCGCGCAATTGGCAGATATCGTGTAGGCCAAGGTGTTAATAATATGATAAATAGTAGTATTATAAATAATAGTATAATTAAATTAACATAAACGAATTTAATTATTTTTATCTGTTTTAAACCATTGCTAGTCTTGCAATTTGAAGTAATCGAAATTCGACGTAGTAATTGCGAAATGAAACTTTTTCCATTTGCTGCTTCAGAGTTGATGCTGCCAAGCATATGTGGCCGGCGGACTTGAACGTCATTTACTCGAGACTGCACAACTTGAACACTCAACATGGATTCCCTCAAAACGCGCGGCCGTACGTGTACCAAGAGGTGATCGATTACGGAAACGAGGCGATCTCAAAACGCGAATACAACAAAAACGCAGCTGTGATCGAGTTCAAATACGCTTCGGAGCTTTCGAATTCGTTCCGAGGCAACAACCAATTGAAATGGTTCTCCACCTGGGGAGAGAAATGGGGACTGCTGCCCTCTGGCGATGCCCTCGTTTTCGTCGACAATCACGACACCCAACGTGACAATGGTCAGATCCTCACGTACAAATCTCCCAGACAATACAAGGTACCCACATCAAATTTATTTATATATACTTAATCGGTTGTTCGACGTATGGTTTTCTCATCGAACTGAATAATAGTTGTATAAAGTATTTAGTAACACGTGGAAAATATTTGAAATCTCCGAAAGAGCGAGAATGTAACGGATGAAGTTCGTAGCGGGTGCAAGTAGAATAGGTCAGCCAGTGGTCAGACATTAGTAGGAATATAAATTCCACGAACTTACCTTTCTTTATATGGATATCTCGAAACAGTGATTCTTATTTTGAAGTGTTCGCAAGAAACATAGAATTATTATAAGTACAGCTTGAATTTTCTATCGTTAACAAATATTTTGTTAATAATTTTCGTTCAACAACATCCATTCGTTTTTACTTTTGTAATTATTTTCATATCTTTTATTATTTTTATTATTATTATTATTACTCGTATCTTTTTCACTGTCGTCGAATATCAGTGACTCTAACTTAAGTTAACGCACCTTTTAACACTAGAAATACCGACAATTAAAGTGTACTTGTTCGCATGGAAGAAATCAAATAGAAAGTTACACGAAAAAATGTTGAATACATAGAAAACAAACTTTTATTTATGCTTTCTGCAGAAAATCATACTCAATTTTTGGTGCTTTACCACAGTGAATTTATAAGATTGCTACGAATAATCGTCAATTGGTCATTTTGACAGCTTTGGTACTGTTAATGTTAAAGATGCAGAATTACTAAATCTTGTGGTTGAATTGCACGCAGATGGCTGTAGCCTTCATGTTGGCCCATCCATTCGGTGCCCCGCGAGTGATGAGCTCCTTCGACTATCAAGGCCACGACCAAGGTCCTCCTCAAGACGGCAATGGCAACATCGTGTCCGCTTCTATCAATTCTGACGGCAGCTGCGGCGGCGGCTGGATCTGCGAGCACCGTTGGAGGCAAATCTACAACATGGTCCGTTTCCGTAACGCGGTCAAGGGAACTAACGTGAACAACTGGTGGGACAACGGCAACAACCAGATCGCTTTCTGCCGTGGAAACGCTGGATTCGTCGCGATCAACGCTGAACAGAGCGACCTGAGGAAGCAGCTCAATACCTGTCTGCCGGCTGGAAAATACTGCGACGTGATTTCCGGTAGTAAACAGAACGGAAAATGCACAGGGAAGGTTGTCGAGGTGCAACAGAACGGCCAGGCAAACATTGAGATCCCGAACGGCCAGGACGACGCAGTTCTTGCCATTCATGTTGGGGTGAGTTACCTTTAACCTTTTAAGCACGGCTGGATCGTGCGCGAGACCTCTATTCCCTGGACGGCGAAATTTGACGCGAATTACGCATAAACGGTACAGCACTGCAATGTGTGACGGATAACGACGTTCTATACGCGAGTACATTGAAATGAAATATTTGACGATCAAATTATAATTTTCTTCAAAATATATTACGCATACTTTAACTTTTACAATTCACTGTTTAATAATTAATAATACAATTGGGTATGTTATATAAAGAGATGATATCCGCGAAAATCACTGTAGTGGCGCGTCGATACTAAAAGGTTAAGAACGTTATAAAACAGCTTCTGTATTCCCGTGTTTCTTGGAGAACGGAATAGCTAAATAATATTTTATTTTCAGGCAAAACTCTAAACCAGACCACCACGGACTTTACGCATGAAAACAAGCAACAAGCATTAAAATTTCCACTTTGAACATTTTACCAATCAGTTTAACGTCTCTCTGTTTATAAGCACACGTTGCGATTGTAAGAAAGCGACATTTTTATCAATAAATTATATGATAAATTACGTTTCGAATGTATTATTTCGTCCCTTGGTTCCTAAACACCCGATCCCTATACAGCTTTGGGGTTCTCAAGAAATAAAAATGTACCGGTCATGCACGTATTTTTCAACAAGGTTTATTTTAACAGAAACAATGTACTGTTCTTGTTCTCTTTTCACCATTAATTTCTACTATACATAATATGACAGTTAATCAGTAGAATAATACACGACAGACTCGCGACGGAGAAATAAAAAAAAAGGGCGGGTGGCGGGTTGTCGGAGGGATTTGTGGGTAAGGGGGATGACGGTTGGATGCAAGATTCAATCGCGGGAGGAAACGAAGGATGGAGAAAATGGGTGGACAAAAAAAAAAATCGTCGAAGTATCACAAGATTGCCTTATCGCCCGCTTCTTTCACTCCCCCTCCAGCTCGTTCGTCCTCTTCTGTACAATACTCCTTTTCTCGTTCCTCTTAAATAACTCTGTTCACGAATTTTTTCCCTGTTCTGTTCGTTTCCCTTCATTTGCATACTAACACACACGCATTCTATAAGCTTTATCTCTCTCTCTCTCTATCTCTCTGTATCTAATTCTCGATTCTCACCCGAATGATCCTGCTGCCCGACAATTTAATGATGTGCATGAACCTCTGGCTATGAGAACTAAATAAAATACTACGGGTTTTTCTGTAAAAGCACGATATAAATAAATGCTCAAGCATTATGTACAGTGATCTCGGTTTAAGTAAAAGCCGCTAACTCGATTAATGTCCGCTCGTGCCTTCTACGCTTTTATTTTACATTGTTGTAACAACCATCGATCCTTTGTATCTTGATTTTCATCGAAGAAGCGTAAAAGAAAATCTGTAAATAGAACAGGAATTTAAGATAAACCAAGAATACACGTTTACAATTCATCGAAGGCTTCTGTAATAAAGTAAAAAGTATCGAGACGGTTTGTCCACCTCTATAAGTGAAAAAAAAGAATGGTTAACAATTAAAATGGAAGGAAAGACATGAAGTATTCGAAGAAAAAGATTGATTAACAGTTAAAATGGAAGGAAATACGAAAAGCATTCGAAGAAAATGATAGGGAAATCGACCGGTTAGAAAACAGAAGAACTGAAAGCACGAGCGGATGCTGTGTGCGCGAGAACGCGCGTGTAAGTGTATGTATACATAATATTTATAAACGTATATAGTCTGCAGTAGATTCAGGCTAATGTAAATCTAAAAATACTGCTCGTCTTACGAACTCACCGAATTTCTCGTCGTCTTATCAACTGTCTCTCGCTTAAAACCTCTATCTCTCTTTCTCTCTATATTTATCTTTTTCTCCATTTTACGACTAAGTTACGTTATTACGTGAATACAATAAGGCAACAGGTTTACTCCTAAATAAATAAACGTTAAACGCTGTAAATAAGAGAGAAGAAGAAAATTAATTTACAGTTCATTCTAAGCTATAATTACGGGTCCGTCGTTCTCGTAAATCTATATCGTTTCTCCTATATCGTATCTCGCCTTCCTAGTTTCTCGTGTCTCTTCTTTATGTATATCTGCACGTATGTATCTGTGTGTGTGTGTGTGTGTGTGTGTGTGTGTGTATTTCTGCGTGTTTGTACGTGTATATTTTTATATAAGTATATATATGAATGTACTCGCGCGTGGATCTTCTCCGTGCGTTAGCACGTAGAACGTTAGCAAAAATATAATTTAGTATACTTTATCATTATAATTCATTCATATAAAAACTTCGTTAAAATATATAAAAGAAACAACGATTTGAGCAAATACGTATCATCCTATCGTACAGTTAAAAGTATCGCGTCGAAAAACGTTCCCTCGTTATTTATTGCACATGCTAACAGAGTGTTGTCTCTTCGTTTCACTTTCTCTCGCTCGTTTTCCCTCGCACGCAAGTTCGTTCATTCAACTTTTCACGCATTCACATCGAGCAATCGTTCACGGTTTGTTTTGCTTTATACATAACACGCGGTATGTACTTATTTCGCTATTATTTATATCTTTTTCCTCTTGTTTCGTTCATTGATTACGCCTCTCCGTTGCGCAACGAAGAATAGAATCGTCGCTCGGCACTTTCTCGAGTTGTCTGTGTCGTTGTTCAATTCGTAAAATTACTCGAATTCACGCTGAATCGGCTCTGTTTGCATTTAATTGACAGTGGATTTTATTTTTTGTCGGTTCAATTTTTAATACGAATAGTATTTCGTGTCGGAAAATGTGTTCGTTCGTTCAGAGTTTGTTCTTGAAAACTGCCGTTTGCGAAAGAATTCGAGTAAGTTTGATTCGCCACATATAAACTTTTCCCGACGAAAAGCTCCGACTTTTCAGGTAACAAGGAGCAGCGATCGCTTAAAATTATCAATTCCAACGAGTCGCCATCAATCTAAGAAAGGCCAGCCTTTTGGAAGACTTTTTGAACATAGGCACTCGTTTCGTTGTGATCGTTTGAAAAAGAATCTCCTCGATCGATTCGTTTCGTACAAAAGTTTCGTTTACGCGCGACAATTATTGTACAAAAAGATAAAGAAGAAGAAAATAAAACTGAAAACGTTCGTTTCATCGCAGACTTCGAGATTACCGGTCGTATTCGCGCGAAGTCGGCGTTGCGCCCCGACACGCTGATTGCTTAAGGAAGATCGAACACGCAGCTTCCGGTCTGCGAATCCTTCAACCGGAGGATGTAATTTGGATAAGCACGGAAACGAGGCGGTCTAATCGCTGATTCCTATTCCAATTAATTTGATTATCACGCAGCGTCAGCTCTTTCGTGCTCATCGCGTGCCTATTTCTAATTTATTCGCGGCAGAACGTTAACACTTGTTAGTCACCCTCCACTTCCTGCTCGGCGAAGAGAACCTGCAAGCCAGACCAACGGTGCAAGTCTCTTTGAGAACATGAAAAATTATACTCGCTGCGAAAGGATCGCCAAAGAGAGTTGCACCTCTGCTGGCCTCTTAAATAAATTCTAGAATCGGGCTGCCCAGCCATTTTGGGTAAATACACTCTCTCTCTCTCTCTCTCTCTCTCGTTTCAGGCACTGAGTATCATTCTCTAAGACTCGTTCCTATTCTCGACGGAACGAAACAGTCAGATCGTCGTTCGGAACGACAACGACGATTCGAACTCGAAGATCAGCCTTCGAGTGCTGCAATTCGCTGAACCTGCGAAGCGAGATGAGGTGTACGAAGCTTGTAGAAGAACTTTCGTTACTGTTTCTCCGTCTGCTAGCAAGTTAATTCTTGATCGAACGCAGACAGAAGGTCCGAAAGTTTCTTTTCGAACGAATGAATAAATAAAATTTACGGAAACCTTATAGTACCATCGACGAACGGTAAAACATGGTACTTAAAGCGACTAAAAATACTGAACGTCCCTACATCCTCTACAAGATTCATCAACCACACCTCGCAATGCAGTTCAAACCGCCTTAGGAAACCAAGTCCTGTGGGTTACCTAAACGTCAACTGCCCCGGGACTCGACAAGTCACCGGCACCCACGCGCACGATCTCACTTATCCCCACGAACCCAGACACGTCTATGTAAGTACAACGCAGCGAAGCGAGGTTTCGCCTCCGATCGAACGGAGCCGCTTTTCTCCAGGTACTCGATGCACAACGTGATGCATATCAAATCCGTTCTCGTTGCTGAAAGTCCTCGAAACGAACACTTGAACGACAGGCGGAGCCTCCGCAACCCCGCAGCGTCCGCGGTTTGGCCCGCGTCACTGCTTGATGGGCTTCTTGAAGACCACTTCCGGCTTGCGCACGGGACGCGATACGCGCCGTTCTATCCTGAGGGCCCTGTTAGGGTCCGTGGAGGGCGCCACGACGCCCTCCTGGCCCAGAGGAGTCTCCGCCATTGTTTGTCAGTTCCCCGTGCTGCTAGGCCGTCTGCCAGGCAACTGTTGTTGCTGCGGTTGCTGTTGCTGCTGCTGTTGCTGTTGTTGTTGGTGTTGCTGCTGCGACGCCGCCGCCGCGGCCGCGTTCAGCGCTGGTAAGGGCGTCTGATGGCAGTGTGCACAGTGCAAACAGACCGTGCAGGCGCCCAACTTCCTGGCCAGAAGGGCGCGAAGCTTCAGAGCCGGGCCCAGCTTCATCCCCATGGGGCCGGTTAGATGGTCCTCCGAGAGAAGCGGTAACGCTGCTCCGTCGATACGGTGCTCCCGAAAGTTCTGTAAAATGACAAAGAAACGTTAGCTTAATCGTCGATACGGTGCTCCCGAAAATTCTGAGAAACGAGGAAAAAACGTTAGATTAATCGTCGATCATGGTACTTTTGAAAATTCTTAGAAACGAGGAAGAAACGTTAGGTTAATCGTCGATCACGGTGCTCTCGAAAATTCTGAGAAACGAGGAAGAAATGTTAGATTAATCGTGGACCACGGTGCTTCCGAAAATTTTTCAAAAGGTGTAAGAAACGTTAGGATAATCGTCGATCACGGTGCTCCCGAAAAATTCTGGGAAACGAGGAACAAATGTTAAGTTAATCGTCGATCATGGTGCTCCCGAAAATTCTCGGAAACAAGGAAGAATTGTTAGGTTAATCGTCGATCATGGTGCTCTCGAAAATTTTGGGAAAGGATGAATAAACGTTAGATTAATCATCGATCATGGTGCTTGATTTTTGGTTTAATCGATGGTGTAGTATGCATGGAACTTAATTGGAATTTTAACGGTAACTTGAGATGGAAGGGGTTAGTTTAATCTAAAGAAGACTGTATCGGTGAGTTTACGAGGTGGGAGGAAACTTTGCAGGAGTTTTGGATAAAAGAGTTCGGTCAGATCTAAGGAATATCATTCTAATGACTTTGTAAGGCTAGTGGAAGGCAATGCGTGGGTGTACAAAGCTTCTAGGTCTTCGATGGTAGGCGATGATTCACAAAAGATCATCGGTTACTAACTAAATCTAACCTTCTGTTCGATCTATTGTTTAACCAGAACAGATGGCGAAGCGTGTCACGGAATTTTTGTTCTATAGAAATGAGTCAGTGAAGTAAACGCATATATGTCTGACCTATCTGTTGACATTGGAACGGCTGATCCCTCATTGTGTTCACACTTGTGTAAATCATGTATGACATAATGATTAATAGAGCGACGATACGAGCTCAAAAAAATGGTAAACGACTAATCATCCGGAGCATAGTCCAAGGTTAAAAGTTATCTGCACTATAACTCGAACTGACATCATCCGTTTTTTACCTACGTTGCTCGTCATTAATCAACAATTTCGAAGTACATAATACTTTATTAATGACTTTGATCCCCAAATCCTGAATCTACTAACACTTCTAAACGCAGCTCATATAGATTTCACCAACAATATCCCGCTTACGATTTGTTAAACTTCTATCTCTCCCTCGTAACCTAACTTTTCAATGCCTAAACTATCTCCTTCCTTCTACTCAGCCGAAAAACCAGAGAACAAACCCAAAAGCTTCAAACCTTTTTCCTAATTAAACTGTGGCGGCAACAAGTCGGCGCCACGTCTCCGCCATGTGTTCGATGTAAGACGTAAAAATGTTTGGACGAATGGATCGGGCTGCGTGCTGTGCAATAGCGTCGAGCGGATGTTCGGACGATTGGTTCGAGTGTCGCGTAGAATGAATGCATTTAGTTAGTTTAGAGTGAAAACGAACCGTGAGAACGAGAAAGAAGGATTGAAAGGGTGGAATGCATGAGTGAGCGAATGGTTAGGGCAGTTGGGTGAGAATCGTAGTCGAGAGCGGTACGCGGACATCGCGGAGCTTTGAACTTTGTAAGCGGCAGTGGTTTAACCCTTTGCACTCGGCTGTCCCCTCTCATGGGACATCGTAATCCTAGCATATGATAGTTTCGCAAATTTTCAGACGTTATTTCAGACCCGGACGTTAAATAGTCATACATGTAAATTTTAATATACGACTTAACTAAACTAAATGAAGTTTAACACTATGCCGTCCGCATGTCCAATCTAGATTTTCTTGTGGGGCACCGGTGGGTTTGAGTTAAATAATATCGCTTACCGCCGACGGTGTTTCGAGGTTCTATACTAATTTTATCCTCTGTATGATTGTGTCCCCTTTTTCGTCTGCCATTGTCTAAGGGCACGGGATTTTATAAAAACACAAAGTTGCTACGTTTGTAATTGCCTGATGTTTTGCGCATAGCACCACAGTGGAACCACCGGCAGTTACCCGATAGTTTTCTGATGGCACTACAGTGAAGCCACCGGCACTTAACCGATAGTTTTCTGATGGCACTACAGTGAAGCCACCGGACGGCATAGTGTTAATATACGCGAATCATAGTAAATATTTCGAATTTGAAAATTGTTGAAGTTAGTGTCATTAAACGACTAACAGTCACCTCTCGAGTGCAAAGGGTTAAAATAAAGAGCTACGCACGTAATTGTAACAAATTCATTTGCTCCCATCGCCGATCCCACCGCCTCAAAACCAATTCTCGTTTCTACACGCTCGACAGCCACAAAGACAACGACACCCACGGGTGCACCCATCGCTGCACGCGAGTTCCTGAAACGCGGCTGGCGTGACCCTCGACCCTCTCTGGAAGGTCGCGCGTTCCGCGCGGAATCTCGCCGCGTGTGCAACAAGCCGCGTCCTCAGCGGCGCGGAACGCCGCGGCGCTCGCTCATTAAACCGCTCCGTTCCGCAAAAAGCCAGCCGACCTGCCCGCGCGGGGGAGGCGTGCAGGAGGAGAGGAAAGAAGAAGGCGGAACGGGAGAGGAAGGAGACGGAAGAAGAGGAAGAGGAAGAGGAGAAGGTGAAAAAAGAAAAGGAGGCACGAGGTTTCATTCACGGGGGCCGCGATCGTAATTGCGGCCGCTGCAACCGGCGCGCGATTTACCCCCGCTTTTGCATTGCACGCTCCGCGGCCACTCACACCGTACTACGATCGTTGCACGCTGATCGCTCGCTTATGAATGAAATATTCAACCGCTCTAACGCAGCCGACGCACGCGAACCCCGCGCGGACCGGTCTTCGTCCCCGTCTTCGCGTGCGTTCTCCAGCCGAACATCGGGATCGTCGGCGTAAATCGAGGTCGCGCTGCGAGTCCTTGGTGTTATCGACCGCTACAACGTTTCTTAACCGTTTGAGTGCCACGGGTTTTCTTCATTTCCCGACCGAAAATTGCCGAGCGACGCGATGGCGCTTGTCGAAATCCGTGTTCGAAAATTGCTGAGCGGCACGATGGCGCTCGTCATATTCCGTGCCGAAAAATGCCAAAAAGTGCGATTCCACTGTTTTCAGCTTACATACAATAAATATTTCCTAGAGTTCAGTTTTATTCCGACATTCTCCTGAGAATAAAATTACTCCAATTTTATCTTTTTTTACCTAAGACTGAAGGGTAATCGTAAAATCGCGCATCGAAAGAAACCGAGCCTGCTGTGAATGCCAAAATGTGTGATTCCACTGTATTTAGCTTACATGCAATAAATATTTCCTAGAGTTCAGTTTTATTCCGACATTCTCCTGAGAATAAAATTACTCCAATTTTATCTTTTTTTACCTAAGACTGAAGGGTAATCGTAAAATCGCGCATCGAAAGAAACCGAGCCTGCTGTGAATGCCAAAATGTGCGATTCCACTGTTTTTAGCTTACATGCAATAAGTATTTCCTACAGTTTGGTTTTGTTCCGACATTCTTCTGAGAATAAGATTACTCCAATTTTATCTTTTTTTTTTTATCTAAGACTAAAGGGTAATCGTAAAGTCGCGCATCGAAAGAAACCGAGCCTGCTGTGACCGTACGCTTTGCAGCCTAGTCGCGCTGGTGCTTTTAGTAGAGAACATCGCGCTGCTTGGCACTCAAATGGATAATTTCTAAGGTGACGTATTGTCTTGGGTCTTCCGATGGTGCCCCTTCCTTGACGATCACCTTGACTCTTGCTCCCCGACTCTTGCTTGCGATTTGTAAATTACTTGTAAGCTTCTTCGTTTTTCTTCGTTTTACTTCTACTCATGGGCGACGGCCAAGCGCCTTTTAAGGGTTTGGAAAAGTTCGAGAAAGGGAATTTGTTGGTAGAAGAGTGGTGGTCACCCAGATGGGTTAGGTTCTGATACAAGGGATACGCGATGGTCAGGCCCAGACCCCGTGGTAATAAACCAGAGCCGGTTTTCGTAATACGTACAAATAATCATCGATCCCTAACACTTGGATTTTATGAACGGACACACGGGAGTGTTTCGCAGACTTGCTGCATCCCGATAGGAGGAACGGGTTAGTGGGGACGATTTCTTTGGAATGCGAGCAAGAATGTGGACAATGACGGTTCTTAGGGGTAGGGTAGCGATTAGAACAGTTTGATGAATGGAAATTTTGGGATGGTTTTTGCGAGACGTGATTACTGGCTTAGCTGCTAAAATTTGGCCAACCTATCCATTGAATACTAATCGTGTAATGGTTACGTTTCTTTCTATTCAATCTGATCCCTGTCGTTCGGCGATCGCACCGATATTAACGAATAATTCCGAACAATTCCTGATAACTCGAAACGAGCTCGCAGAGACGCTTCCCGGAGCGCGAAGCTGAAAACTCACTCCTCCTCGGCCGGCTCGCTGACTAATTACAAGAGAAGGACAAGAAGGAGGATCAACGAACTTGCACAAATTATCCCCGCGCCGTGGTTCTCGTTTTACACGCCGTTTACGTCGCGCGAACCTCGCGCGTTGTGTACAGCTAATTATCCCGTTTCTCCCTTACAGCTGACACCGCGCGGTCGCACCAGAAACGGCCACCAGGAACCCAGAAGCCATCTATCACGCGGGACACGGCCGACATTGTTTCGAATTTCCGATAGCGACGCTAACGGTACGCGCACGTGAGCGTTACCGAGTGTAAGAATGGAGGCGCGCTCGCCGGCTGCCTACCGTTTCTCTCGCGTAAACGTTAATTAACCAAGTCGTTGGTTAGCCGAGAGAAGGCGTCGAGCAGGCGAAAAAAAAAAAGAAACAGGGCCGAAAGACCGTTACCAGAAGCGAGTGCGAAGCTTGTCTCGCGCGGTTGGCCCGTGCGTTGCTCGCTTCCGGTGACTGGATCGCATAGAAACGTAACGAGGAACCGTGATCGTAATATGAAATTGAGTTCGTCATGTCAGCGGGATAATTGGGCTGAAAATTAGTTCGCGAAGTATGTTCCAATGACGTTGAGAAGCAATTTAATGTAATCCTTTACGTGGAAGGTTACAGGCAGCGAAAAATTGTTTTGAAAGCATTTTTCTACCAGACCATCCATCAAGCAACTGCTTTTTCAATTTTCGTCATCCCGCAGAGGAAGCTGGTAATACGCGTAACAAGGTAGCGAACCCCGTTACGAGCAATCTAGCCTTTAATCTTCCTGTCCGTCAGGATTCGTTCGGTGTAATATAATGGAATTCAATCGCAACAAAATTGTTAAGCCTTTCTCCGATCCCGTATTTCCTTTCACCGTGCGGATCGTCAATTTCACGCTAATCACGAGATACGTCGGGCAAAAAATTCCACGTTATCCCGGTGTGTCGACGATGTTTGCAATGACACCGCCATTAGCCGCGGCAAAAATTGCCGCGTCGAAGCTCGCGCACCCTTATTAACCATCGCGGGTTGCAGGGACGAGCGGTGCTCTAGAATTATCTCATTATTATTAAGTCCCACGGACCGAGCTCTCGCTTAGTGCGCTAGATTACAACGCTCATCCCTGATGTCCCCTGGTGCATTGTGCCGGGCTCTCCTCTTAAAACGGGAGCCCGCGGTGTTTTTCTGGCGCGCATTAAACATCGTAGAGAAATCGTCGAGCTGTATCGAGTGGCTTGCTACAAGAAAAAGGCGTTCTTTTATTATATTAAATTGCCGTTCGCGATAGAATGTTACTACGGAAGGCAGGCCTCTCTCTGCTCGCGATCTCTTAGCTGATTATTATGAATTACCACCCTGAAATCAGGGTATCAATTATGCCTGCGAGCCGTGGCGCCCGCAAGTAGCACGAAATTATAGTGCGCGATGTCTCCTCGTTGATCGAACCGGGGCTTTTTGCCGGCGCGCAAACGTCTCGCGTGGAAATCGTCGAGCGGCCGCCGCGCCACGAAGGAACGTTCTATTTCATTAAAATGTATTTAGAGCAAAATGTTGCTCCCGGAATACGAGGATCTTACCCCGAGCCAGCTGATGGGCATGAATTAAAACCGGCGTCCCGATAGTTTTTGCGAAGATTGCGCCGAGATTACACGCGGGACTCGGTTTTCTCGTTTTGGCGAACCGCATGTACCTGCATGTCTGATCTAGCTTCCCTTGAAACGTAAGATATGCGATCCTGAACGCTTCGAGCATCGAGCAGCTTTAGAAAACACGATCTCCTTAGAGAGACTAATCTTAACCGTTCGAGTGCCACGGCCCTTTCTTATTTCCCGATCGAAAATTGCTAAGCGGCGCGATGGCGCTGGTCGGATTGCGTGTCGAAAAATGCCAAAACGTGCGATTCCACTGTTTTTAGCTTCCATGCAATAAATATTTCCTACGGTTTAGTTTTGTTCCGACATTCTCCTGAGAATATAATTACTCGAATTTTATCTTCTTTTTACTTAAGACTGGAGGGTAATCGTAAAGTCGCGCATCGAAAGAAATCAAGCCTGCTGTGAATGTCAAAAAGTGTGATTCCACTGCTTTTAGCTTACATGCAATAAATATTTCCTACGGTTTAGTTTTGTTCCGACATTCTCCTGAGAATATAATTACTCGAATTTTATCTTCTTTTTACTTAAGACTGAAGGGTAATCGTGAAGTCGCGCTTCGAAAGAAACCGAGGCTGCTGTGAATGTCAAAAAGTGCGATTCCACTGTTTTCAGCTTACATGCAATAAATATTTCCTACGGTTTAGTTTTGTTCCGACATTCTCCTGAGAATATAATTACTCCAATTTTATGTTTTTTTTTTGACCTAGGACTGAAGGGTAATCGTAAAATCGCGCATCGAAAGAAACCGAGTCTGCAGTGATTCTGGGCTTCGCAGCCTAGAGCGCTGGCGCTTTGAGGACAGAACAGAAGAAGCGCTTGCCACTCAAACGGCTAAAATAATCTGATTTAATCTAATTCTAACAGCTTCTAAATTCCCTAAGCTTCCCTAAGAAATTTATATTATTTATAAAGATTCCCTAAACAAAAATTCCTTCTCTACGGTAGAAATACCCTCGACAGAATATTCTTCTCTCTGAGATGCACGCATTGATATTCAAAACGAACTAACGCTAATAATGAAACGGGAGGTCTCAAAAAAGGAGAGAATCGCAAAAAGGTTTGAAAACAAGTTGACGCGAGGTCCTTCCAAGCGACACGTCCAAGGGCGAAGGACCCATGGGGATTTCATCTCGGTGCATACATCTCATTGTCTTCGAGCAGGGATACAAGCAGAAGTTTCGTAATCTCACGAAACCTCCGGCCAGCCGCGGTGTCCGTGTGGTGCAGCTGCAGTTGCAGGGAATATATCATCCTCGTGTTGCACCGCGGGCGACCGCGGCCCTCCAAAGGCCCAGCCACGAAGACAACCTATATTTTCTCCACCCAGTTCCAAACTCTTAAGGGCAAACGCGATCCCAGGCCGGGTCCAGCATCAATTATACCTTCCACAAACACGCTCTTATCTCGCACGTTCGCCAGACAGCGCGAAATTCGAGCGTGCCGGCTTCGAGAGCGTGTTTAATGCTTTTTCTGCATTACCGTTTCACCAGGAGATATTTGAGTTCGATTTTGCCGGGTGCACGAGGTTATGCTTAATTTGAAGACATTTTATGGGAAGTGGAAGATAGTAGAAGACACTCAACTTCGATTTTTTAATACAAATAACCTCATTTTTAACCCTCTGAGCTCAAAAAGAAACGCTCGGTTACCAAATCGATACGGGTTTCACAAATTTTCGAATGCAAAGGGTTGATCAGTCATATTTGTTAATTTTCATTTTACGTTTGAGAGTTCTTAACCCTTTCAGCGCTATGAACACATATATGAGTCCTCACATAGCCATTCAATTTGAGCTATAAACGCATATATGGTTTCTCACACAATTATTCAATTTAGGCTATGAACAACGTGTAGTTTTATAAAATAGTGTGATTTGTGGTAAAAAATGGACGGTCCACTACACAAGCTTAACCTCGTACAACTCAGTGCTCAAAGGGTTAAAGAGTTCTTCCTCTCTCCATTCGATAAACAAGAATTTTCTCTCGAGCGTAAAGGGTTAACTTAACACTAGATGTGTATCTATTTCTAATATACATATCCTAAGAAATAGGTATACATCATAAAGAATTTGAAACTCCAGAGTTGAGAGGGAAATAGATTAGAGTATACTCGTATCAGTCTATCGATAAAAGTCGACGATAATTATTAGGAATAATAGTAATTGTTTTTGCAAATTTTGCTCGTGAAGTCCCGTAAACCTAATGTTAAAGATACCTATCGAGAAGAATATTTAACCAGCCATACATCGTTATGGTTATGCTCTGAAACATCTTGAAGTAACTGCCTCCGCTTGCGTTCAACTCGATCCCAGCGACGATCCAACTGCAGGAACGATCGAAATCAGCTCTACAGAATTCTTTCCAAACCGAGATCCACAGAAGGTGTTAGCCGAGCGTGAAAAGGATCGGGGATCCTCGAAAAATAACGGCAGGTTTCTTGCCAAGTTCGAATTCCTGACCCCGAAGGATCCTGAAGCCGCGGTTGTAACCTCGGAAGGAGCACCGGCTCGGAACAGCGTCACGTTAGGCCGGTCGCGACGTGGCCGAGGAATCTTTCCTCTCGGTCCATCGGTTTCTCTATGGGGAAAAACGGACGCTGAAAGTAGCCTGGCCGCTGCAAAATCGAGCCTCGGCCTCCGGGAACGAATTTATGGAATGTAGCTAGAGCACTTGTCGATACTCGTCGCGTTTGGCGCTTTTGTTCTTCTCCTGCTTCGCAGTTGGACATTTTTACTCTTTTTTGAGCTACCATGTAGCGTATAAATATGGTGGAGGAACGAAAAGAGATTTTGAAACGCAAGACCGACGATGGTTTTCTTAATTTTTAATTTAAAATAGGTTTCCTACTATTCTAAGTGTGAATGAAATGATAGCTGATGGGTGAGATCATAGTGTTCGATGAGTAGATTCTCTGCAAAATTTTCTTATCTTTATACACATCTCTTCAATTTGTATATTTTTACTTTTCTCTGCTACTATTATTATATTGGGTTGGAGGGAAAGTTCTGTCGTATTTTCCGTTTCTGTTAATTCATGTGGAACCCAAACACTTTGCTTGAACACAAACCCAAGAGATTTAACTTGATCTCCAACAGTTGTATGATGAATGCCAAACTCTTCAGCAATTTCTCGACTTGTTAAACGAGGATTATTTTCCAACATGGATCGCAAAACATCATTATCGATCTTGGATGGTCGTCCAGATCGATCACTTTCTTGGAGGCTCAGATCCCCGGAACGAAATTTGCTAAACCATCTTTGACAATTACGAACATTTACAATATCTTTTCCAAATACCGCATATAAATTTTTACATGCAACCGATGCGTTGCATCCTTTTTGGAATTCATACAAAATGCAGTGTCGTAAATGCACTTTATCTACTGACATGTTTTTCACTTTAAATATCACAAGTAAATGATGAACGGTAAAAAAGAACTCCTTTTATATTACACAGCAAGTAAAAAAAAGAACAAAAAAAATTCCCAATGACTTACTAGTCAGATGTTTTTTTTCATTTACAAGAAAAATTACCTGCCTATTTAAAATACGACAGAACTTTCCCTCCAACCCAATATTTTCATACCTCACTGTAATAATTTCCTTGTAATTCTCTAATGGATTAATCCCGTATAAATAAATAAATAAATAATTATCGTTAAATGATAAGATATTTACGAATAATTTTTATTGATCTATTTTCACTAAACTTTCCTATCTCAATTTTTAACAAATTTCTTTACAATACACAATGTTGCGAAGAATTTTTCCAGGAGAATCGCAAAGGATTTTGCAAAAGGTGTCGTTCGGCTTCTTCGCAAAACGTTTAACTGTTTAACTCCACCGATTCCCTTATTTACGAGGCGTAAAATGCTTCCCTTAATTATTCGATGGTTCTAAATCATCCGGTGTCCAGCTGTACGTTACTCTTCGAGGTAGGTCCGCAATAAAAGTCGGGCCTATGACATCGGGGTAGCCTGGTCGGTACAGCTGTTGTGCAACGACAATGACGAGTTAATGAGAAGAAGGTTTTACGATATATGAGAAATTCCACGCTGGTTAGCCGGTGACAAGCGACAGCCCAGCCAACGGGGGAATGATCCATCGAGCACGGGATCGAACGAGAATTTAATATTCCGTATAATTGAGTATGAGCCGCCGAGTTCGTGGATCATTAATAGAAATTTTATTGGCCAATTATATGCGGTTTTTGAAGGGTAATAAAAATTCTTGGTCGACACAGATTTAACCATTTGTCGGCTTCCAACACGTTTCCTCTTTCGCAGGAATGCTGAAATTCGTTTTAACTCGCGCGTGAAAAATTACGAACTCTATCTGTATTTAATATTTAGCTACACTAATATTCAAGCAGCAATTCATTTTACTTATAAATTCAATGAAATAGATTTTAACGAGACGTGGAAACGACAAATTTATTTTTATTAGTGAAAAAGTTAATCATTTTTACCCTTTGCACTCGAATTTAATATCACCATGAATTACCGCTAACTCGGAATTTATTTTTGTATTCAGTCAAAACAAAACTTTTCCAATACGTTATTAGCACACTTAGCTGTAACATTTCATGAGTATAATTAAAAAAAATGAAAATTCCACGGTGAAACTTGTGATGTCGCATACGCTGAGACATACGAGTGCAAAGGGTTAATACTTGAACGTAAACCCGCTGAAATGAATAGATTAGAATCGAATTATATCTGAATTTTTAATTCAACACACTGTGAGAAAATATATTTCACGTAATAATTCAAATATTATTTTCAAATTTCCTATCAAATCACACCTACAGTGGCTCGAAAAAGTATTCGTACACTATGTCACAAATAAATTCGTTTAACCCTGAAATTCTGAATCTGATAGAAGTGTTTGATAAAACTCTGTGGGTATGTAGATCGTAATAGTATACGTATAAATTAATCTCTTCTTTTCATCTAAATGCCATTTTAAAAGGGTGAAACCAGCGTTGAAATTTCTGAGTTTTCTCTCATTTTTTAAAGATACCTTTGTAATGGTACTTGATGAAGTAAAACCTTTTAAATAGAAAATGTTTACTTTTTAATGCTCTATCGCCCTGTCATAAAAAAAGAACACAGAGAAGCTTGTATTTAAAGCGTGAAAAATCGTTAAAACTTTGAGATTCGTTACCAGTCCCCTTAAAAGGTATTTTGCCGCCAAAAATTTGCTCCATGCAGGATACACCGTGCTTTGTACACTCATAAAGTTTCATTAAAATCAGAATTTCAGAAGTAGATGAATTTTCTTATAATACAGTGTACGAATACTTTTTGGAGCCACTGTACGTTACCATCATTTCATTTCCCCTGAGATCTTTCAAAGCAATCTACCTCTGCTTCAGCAATCAAGGCGAATATACTATCGAACCACGAAATGCGAAAGCATAAATAATAACCGTCATCATTGCACGGCCTAATATAGTCGGCAATCTTCCAGCAATTGACAATCCACAGACTAATCCGTGTACACGTCGAAGGAAAATCTTCGTGACATTTGTTAGCCGAGCGTAGAACGGCTGTTCGACGCTCGGCAACAAAGTATGAACTGCCACGAATCTGGGACATACGAGGCGAAAAACCCAGCAAACCGCTGTTACAACTTTTGTTAACGCTATTGCATCCGCAGCTGCTGCACTCGCTTCGAGCTGTTACGCGCTCACGGCACCGCCTTATACGGTGTTGCAGTATGCAAAACACGACGTGGAATGAACTAGGATGGACCGATGCTCGGAATTTACGTTTATGACTCCGCTGTCGGGTTGTACACTACTGTACAGAGAGCGGATCCGCTTTGTAAAAACGGTCGATGGTAGCCGGGTAGCTAGCTTAATTCTTCCACGACTTCTGCTTCGTGGAAGCCGGTGCTTCCGGATTCGCGAAAACTCGTAAATAAAATTATTACGGATTGTTTTATGCTAACCTTATGTTTCTGTACGGATAACTATTTTATCAATAGTAAAGAATTGACTGCATCCCTCAAAATAATCATTACTTCATTCTATATTAAGAATATATATATTAAAAAAGATAAAAAATAGAAGTAATGGTAAAAAGAATAATTGTGCTGAAATACACAAGACTTATCATTCAGAGATATATTTGATTAAAAATCTTAACGCTACAGATATTTAAACATTCCATCTGAAATATTCGACTATATTCCTCAAAATAATCACTAATCTATCCTACATTAAGAATATATATTAAAAAAGATAAACAATAGCAGTAATGGTAAAAGGAATAGTTGTGCTGAAATACACAAGATTTATCACTCAGAGATATATTTGATTAAAAATCTTAACACTACAGATATTTAAAGATTTCATCTAGATTCTCGGTTAATATAATGATAATAATTAATAATTTGATCGCGAAATTTGTATTTGTTACATTCCCACTGAGAGCTGCGTGCATGAGTGATTAGCAACTGCACGATTGATGCTTGAGAGCTTCGAAATTTTTCTCAAGCATCGCGTTGATCACGGTTGAAGATAAAATATTTTCAGGTGGAACACTTAGCCGACAATTTGTCAGTGTTATCTTTGCGCATAGTTCGACGTGCGCTTTAACCTTGCGCCGAAGATTCCACGCATGCGAAGAAACCGTAAATTCGCGTGGAATTCCTTTATGTAACGATGCTCCAATGCTAGGTTCGACCGACGCCCGGAATTTGTGTCGAACAGGTATCTGAAATTCCGGTCACCTTCCACCTTTCGTTAATCGCGACCTTTATCTCGCTTGTAACTCTCGGCAGCGAGAACTTCGCGTTTCCTGACCTTTGTTCATGTTCAACGTTTCCCCGGAAAATCTTACTTAATCTTAATTTTCCACCACCAATCTGTATACCACTTCCTCTACGACGTGTTAAAAAATACACGACTTTTAAAAATATAAAAGGATTCTAAGAAATACTAGAAATTACTCTGCATACAAGTATAGAGCTTAAATTTGCATAAATCTGTACAAAATCGAGCCCTTTATTTTACCTAAACTAAATTCAATAACAAAAATATTTCACGAACCGTTCGCAATCCAAATTATATTCATAAAAATATACTGCATTCTACACCTAGCAACAAAATAAAAGTTCGCATAAAAATTCAGTCGTTCCATATTAAAAATTCACTTCCGTCGTCCGATGGAATACCATTCAAATCGCATTCACAGAAATATACGCATTTCACATTTAGCTGTAAATAAAAATTTTCATGCAAGTCCAACTGTTCGAAATTTAACACATTCACCATATTTTGGTGACGTTCTTTTTCTTAAAATTAAATAGGATTTTAGATTGGAATTTTAAAAGGAATTCAATGGAATATGCATTGAAGTATAATAATATAAAATTTTTGCTGTTTTTATATTTTTCACCCCAGTTTTCTATACAATCGGATTCGGGTCTAGCGAGGAACTCAGCCGAATCACACTGGGCGACGAACGTGTTAAAATTCTCGCTGGTTGCCGAACGTTTTCTTCTATCGAACGAATGGCTGCAGATTTCAGCGGCTCACGATGAAAACGAGCAAGAAATTCCAGCGGAAGGCCTACGGTAAACCCGATCGGTGGCTACGCCACTGTGCACCGGCGAACAAGAACCGGTGACCTGCCACGCCCTGTCGAGGTCGTCGCGCGCCTCTCTCGCCGACGACCGGCGTACCGACGTCGACCGCGGCGCAACGACGACCGCTGCCCACCAGCCTAACCAGATCAACATCGCCCCACTGCTTCCCGCTACGCTCTATCTCCTGCTGTGCTTCCGTCTCCTCCTCCTTTCTCTCTCCTTCTCTCTCTCACATTATCTCTTTCCCTCTCTCTCTTTCCCTCTCTCACATTATCTCTTTCCCTCTCTCACATTATCTCTTTCCCTCTCTCTCTTTCTCTCTCACACATTATCTCTTTCCTTCTCTCTCACATTATCTCTTTCCTTCTCTCTCACATTATCTCTTTCCCTCTCTCTCTCTCTGTTTCTCTCCCCCTTCCCACTGTCACACTATCTCTTACCCTGTCTCTCTCTTTCTCTCTCCCTCCCCCTCCCCTCTCTCACTCTCTCTTTTCCTCTCTCACACACACTAACTCTCTCTCTCTTTCTCTTTCTTTGCCCCTCTTTCACCGCTTCCACCCTTTTGCTCTTGCTTTACTTGCTCACCCCACCCCCCAGGAATGCTTTCATCTCGTTTCTCCATACGTTGTTTACCGAGTTTCTCTTTCTTCTTCCTACTTCCTTTTCGATGCAACCTCTTTTCAGGACGAATCCACGTAGCGATTGATTTTTAAATGAAACAGGAATTAGGCTGCCCCGAAAGGATATTTTGTTCTTGTGCTTTTAGGTAAATTTGACTGGCAGCTCAATTACCTAGTTTACACCCGAATAAAATTAAATGAAGATTCGATATCGATGGAATTAAAGCGTTTCTTTGATAAGCTGTTTCAGGAGGTTCTTGTTTAATTGGTTACCATTTTTGGAGCAAGTTAATTTTAGCTCGTACATGTGAATCGTTCTTTTTCTTAGATTGTTTTTTCAGTTAACCGAGCAACACCTTTCTTACGTCTACAGCTAAGCCTTCGTCCTGAATCGTTCGCTTCTATTTTTACCTTTTTCCCCGTTCCCACTCTTTGCTTTCCACTAGGTGACTTCTTCCTTTTGTACTTTCTCCACTCACCACGGGTACTCATTTCCTTCTGCTCCTGTTTTTCTCTTCCTCGTGTCGGACTCGCTAAACACCAATGTCTCGCACTGTTTTTGCGTTTCCTTCATTTTAATCACCTTCTCCGCATTTCACGTACCGTTTCCTTTTTTCCTTTTTCCTTCCAACTTTTTCCAACTGCGATTCCACGTTGATTCCATCTGGTTGCCGCACCCTGCGACGAAATTCATCGCGAGATTCCCGCTTTTTATCCTCCGTTTCCTCTCTCCCGCGGGAAGTCGACGAGAGGACTCGTGCTCTAAGTTCCACGAGTGCTTCTCCTCGAACGCGGAATTGCGGTTACCGAGGAAAGGCACAAGGGTCGTGAGGTCAATCGGCTGGCTCGCGACATCCCACGATACTATCTCCTCCTCCTTCGTGCCTCTCTTATCTCGAACAGTGAATTTCAATTTCACAAATTAACGATGTCCGCTGCATCAGTACAGTTCAATTTATCTAAAGATCGCGCACGCCAAACAATAATTGCCATCCTCACAGTTCGGCATCAAATTTCAAACGAATGTAGCTCTGTTAGAATTATAATTTCTTCAAAGCATATCCAACTTCGTTTCTCATTAACAGATAGAATCTCTCTTACAAAGGTTTATTTTTTTTTCATAAGTAATCTTTATTCAGATAAAAACTACAAAGAGACCTTAGACTGCATTGGCTCATAGGACGAATTTAAGAAGGGTTTATATTGCTAAATGAAATGAACTCTTATTCATGAAATAATACTTTGATAATTTATTTAAAACTTTTACGTAGCACGAAGAAGGGCAATTTTGACCGCACCTAGCGAGTTTTGTCGCAAGACTAGCAGAATGCAGTGGTCGAAATTCTTACAACCCCGTCTGGGTCCTTCAGCCCCTTTTGTTCTGTTTCTCGATGTTTTCGAACTTTCTGAAATTCCAGATGCGGCTTAGCTTCTTGGAATAAGCCCTTGAGAAAGTACGTTAACAGAAAGCTGGTTTATGGTTAATTTTCGTTTCGTAGTATTTCTGTATTCAATTTCCAACAGGGTTGAATATACTTCCTTGTGTAAAATTTCAAAAAATACCCCAGAGGGTTTTCGGTTCTCTGTACAAGATAATCCCCTTAACGAACGTTCATGCGTTTAATTAAGCATTCTTCTGGTGCCCTTCGTTCAGCCACGAAATGCAATCAGCCACAGAACCACGCCCAGCCTATCGCGCGGCCACGGGCTTCTTCTATTTTCTGTTTCACCCTGCCCCCTCCGTCGGGGTTCGTTAAAAGGTTGTTATCATTGATTTCCACGCTGCTGTTTCGCCGCGTTACTTTTCAGCCGTGTTTTAATTATTAGTTTGCCCGTCGTCGCTGGCAGATATCGTGCCCCGAGAATAATTAGTGCCGGATACCACGAACCAAACCGTGAGTCGGGGCTCGTCGAAGATATGAAGTTATTTAGATAGGCTGGGGTGTGCGATCGTGTCGCCTTGGAGGAAGTCGTGGCTGCGACGAGCAGGAAATCGTGTTCTATAGACGAACGAACCTGTTGCGGATAAATGGCGAGCGACCTGTTAGCGATAAAGCTCAGGCAGTTCAGTTTTATGCGTGATAAGTCGTGCAACGGAAGCTCAGAAGGCTTAATCACGTGGTTCCTTGTAACACATGTACGAGATTTCTTATTTTGTAAACCTTTAACACGTTCGTCGCCACGTCACCCATATTTGGGTGACGCTCTTTCTCTTGAAGTTAAATAGGATTTTAAATTGGAATTTTTAAAGGAATTCAATGGAACAAGCGTTGAAGTATAATATATATAAATATAAAATACATAAAATAAAAATAAAAAATAAAAATTTTTTCCGTTTTCATATTCTTTTACCCCAGTTTTCTATGCAATCGGATTTGGGCCCGACGAGAAACTCAGTCGAATCACGCTGGGCAACGAACGTGTTAAAGGGTAATGAAGAATAGTTGAAAGAAAAAGTATTACATCGTTGTTTATTCGTATGCAAATTTTCAATGCAATAAGCATTGAAGTATAATATATTATAAAATACATAAAATAAAAACAGAAAGGTAAAAGTTTTTGCTGTTTTTACATTATTTTTACCACAGTTTTCTATGCAATCGGATTTGGGTCCGGCGAGAAACTCAGTCGAATCACGCTGGGCGACGAACGTGTTAATTTGCGATTAGCTTTCTAAAAATTCTTGACAAGCCTTGTGGTGTTCTTTCAAACGTTCCTTGAAGAACGAGATCAATTTTGAAGCGATACTACTGATATTAAAGTTGCAACAAACCGTTAAAGCGAACTTCGTAAATTATTCAGTAGTTAACCGTACGACAATGCCGACATTTTCACGCAGATTTTCGAATATAGGGAAACAAGCGTACAATAACTTGAATAGATCAAAGTGAACCGGAAATTGTTTCAAAGCTACTAACAAACTTTTAACTCTTTCAGGCACAGGATTTCAGAAAATAAATAGACCCATGTTGCACAGAAATTTTGTTGCGTTTTAAATTAAACAAAATTGGTATATTTTTATTAACGAAGTACTGACACGTTGAAACTTGCCAACACAAACGAATATATTTATAACATTTTTTTACGGTATTACCAACTGCTTTACGTAAATAAAACTAAATATAAACCGATGCATATGCAGTTATTGCAATATTTCGAGGTGGATCTAAAAACGTCCCACCATGCATTACCGAGCATCAAAAAGGTGTGACATTTTTAATTCCACCGTGCCCCAAACAGTTAATTCAGTAAATTAATCGTTCGTATAAACGAGGTTCACAGTGATCCTCCGTCCTCGAATGATCTCGTTGAGCTTGAAATTGAAAGAAAAAATCGTAACCCTTTGTTCACCCCGCAATCACCATTACGTCTACGTCTGGTACCATCGAAGAGGGTAATGCTACCGGAATGAAAACTGTTCAAAAATAATCCGCTGCTTCCTCCTTACGATCGCCCATCCTCCGCACGGTGTCTCGTCGAGCGAACACGGCTCGCTACCTGCTGCCGCCGCTTCATTTCAATCCAGTGTCGCAACATGCGACGAGGAAACCGTCCCGTAACGAGCCTCTAAATTCCCATTAAACAAGGCAGGGCATTAAAAAGAGCTGGGCGACGAAAAAGCTCGCGACTATGAGCGTCCTCGCGGACGACGCTCGTGTCGTCGTGTAATTGAGAGACATTCAGAGTGCATTAGCGCTGCCGGCTAGGGGGCAGGCAGGCGTATTAATTGCTCATCAAGAGTAATGAAGGGTTTGCAAGCCGATATTAGCATAACTAACAGGTTTCCCGGTAATGAAGCCACGCTCACGGTCACGATGCCACCGGTCTCTTTATGTCCCTGTGGACCCTCTGGACGGGATGCCGTACAGAAGCCGAATGGGATCTTTTATTGCGAGACACGTCCGTCTCCTTGCGAATTCTATGAGTTAATTGAAGATACCTGGCTGTTAACGAAACGCACATTCAGATGTACGAACGCGAATCCTTTGCTCCTTAGAGGAAACGTTGATGGTTGGTGAATTTTATGCGTTCGCGCGAACGCATATGTTTAAGCGTAATTATATGCATTCCGTTTTATCCACGACGATAGGGTTGATCTTGTTTATCCAACGAACGTTTAAAGCGCGTGGAAAGGATGGCTTTATTAAAGGCAGAGAAGAATAATTACCGGGAATGACAAACAAGAGTTATCGGTGTGTTAACACAGAAAGAATCCTCTTCCTTTTAAAGATCCAGCGAGCTACCAACACCACCGTCGAAGATTCTCGCCAATATTTATCGATCTCCTTAAAGCCACCAACGAGCCAACCTCGAAGGAGATCGTAACCGCTTGCTTATCTGTTCGACCGACCAAAAAAGGGATCGCGTTTAGAATTTAAATTGCCACCGATCCTGCGGGCTATCGGCATTGCCTTGGAACGGCGCCACGACGCCATTCCACTGGCCTTCGCGAAAGAAAATCGTCGTGGTCCTCGGGAGTTGAAGATTTTCGAGGACCGAATACACGGCTTATCCCGTGCCACTTATTTCGAGGAATCGATAAGAGCCGGCCACGTGAGCGGAATAAATTGCAGCCGGTAGCCTCCACCTCGTTCCCCTTCGTTGTTTCAGAGACAATCGGAGAAAGTATCGAACGAGAAAGGTCGGGGGAAAAATGCGAGGAAAGGTCGCGGCGATAACGCAGCGTTTCTACTTCACACACTTCATATTCAAATACTACTTTGTACTACTTATTTCGCGTAGCATTCGAGCTTTCGTATTCAATATGAATTGCAAATGTAATAGCATGAATGAATCTACTGAGCTCTGACATTTTACTTGAAACGAATATTCAGAAAGACGAGGAACCCAATGACTTTGAATGGAAAATAGTTATAAGTACTCTTTAATAGCAGCTTTCCACATTATCCAAGGATACAGAAAATTCGTTAGCGTTTACTATTATATTGCAGCTGTATTATAGATTCCAGTATTAGATTTTAGAATAGAAAGTCTAAAAATCGAACGACTCTGAATGGAAAACAATTATATTGTAACTACTACTTAATAGCAGCTTTCCACATTATCCAAGGATACAGAAAATTCGTTAGCGTCTACTATTACAACTATATTATAGATTCCAGTATTAGATTTTAGAATAGAGAATCTAAAAATCCAACGACTCTGAATGGCAAACAATTATATTGTAACTACTACTTAATAGCAGCTTTCCACATTATCCAAGGATACAGAAAATTCGTTAGCGTCTACTATTACAACTATATTATAGATTTCAGTATTAGATTTTAGAATAGAAAATCTAAAAATCCAACGACTCTGAATGGCAAACAATTATATTGTAACTACTACTTAATAGCAGCTTTCCACCTTATCCAAGGATACAGAAAATTCGTTAGCGTCTACTATTACAACTATATTATAGATTTCAGTATTAGATTTTAGAATAGAAAATCTAAAAATCCAACAACTCTGAATGGGAGACAATTATATTATAACTACTCTTTAATAGTAGTTTTCCACCTTATCCAAGGATATAGAAAATTCGTTAGCATCTACTATTGCAGCTGTATTATAGATTCCAGTATTAGATTTTAGAATAGAGAATCTAAAAATCCAACGACTCTGAATGGAAAACTATTATATTGTAACTACTACTTAATAGCAGTTTTCCACCTTATCCAGGGATACACAAAATTCGTTAGAGTCTACTATTGCAGCTGTGTTACAGATTCCAGTGTTAGATTCTAAGGTACCGATTCCACCCCGTGCATACGGGGAAAAAGGGAGGAACGGGGAACGGGACACGTGGGTGGTTACACTTTATTATCCTGCATTGTTACAAATTGCCGCCCCCGCGTATTGCTCACGGGCCGGCGCATTCTATTATCGGCTAAACCCCTGATAAATGCCTGTCTCTTTCGCGGCGTGGTCCTCAGCAATAACTCGTTATTAAAGTGCAGCCCGCGATAAACTGGCGCCGATAAATCGGGCCGATTCGTACCGCTCGCAAATTCTGCTTTCTTGCGTCGCGCGCCCATTTCGCGAATCGATGAAATCCAACGCCCTAGGCTCTCCGCCGGGGAACGTCCACTGTTATTTTAGTAACTTCGAATTTTGCAGCAGCCTTTGCCATTACAAACGGTATGCACATTTTTGCGAAGAATAATACTATGAAATTTGAGGAACGGATTAACCGATACCGACGATGAAGTTGAAAATTGAATACGCTTGCGCGGATAGTATTCTTGCATAGATTTTTTTTGCGTAGATCGAATAGTTGTGTGTTCAGTATTCAGAATTTTGTCAGGTAATATAATAGATCGTTCGATTTTAATGCTATTTTGTGCTTCGAAAGAGTTCTAGGTTTAAATATTCCTCGCGCAGACAGAGAACGTTGCCGTCGAACAATGCACAATTACCGTGTCGTGAATTATAAAATGATACATCCACCTTCGTTCGATCGTCATTAATTAGCAGTAAGAAACTGCGAAGCAACGCGGATGAAGTGCTCTCTGTTGCATCAGCCAGCAGATAGTATTCATTAATCTTGATCAACGAATAAATAAATAAATGTTAAAGAAGAAACGTTTCGATTCGTCGGGCGATCCGTGGCGTTTATCAAATTTCTACGGGACGTTGTACATATTAGTGCTTGTCAAATCAGTGAATCATTAATTCGTGATTGATGAAGTAACCGTGGATCGATAGACATATACGCTCGACAGAGAGCAGATCTAAATTTGCTTAAGTCAGATACCCTGGCCATCACGGAACACATCGCACGATAGTGAAAATCGGTTGATCGATGATTTATCGCCACGATGTTCTTTCTTATATTAGCAAAACCTTTTGTCTACTCGCGCCAACATCTGTTCGACAAATTTTTTTCTAACCACTTCCCGTCGTAAACACCTTATCAGATACTCGTAGCAACAGATCGTAACACACTTTTTTTGCGGTACTCGAACGTGTACCCATTTTTCAAACGAAAATTAAATCTCTGTAGATCTCGCGATAAATATTCATGTATTCTCGATTCCGATCGGTTACACGAACACGTTAATGCTTCGAGCTTCGAAACGGTGCGTTGGTTTGTTCACTTCGGGCGAATCGATCACTCGCGATCGTTTAACGCTTCCATTAATCAGACATTTGAAACTTGATGATTATCGAGCGCTGTCGATAAAACACTGTAAAGATAAGTTTTAACTTTAAATTGCATTAACTTTGAACTTTGTCGCATTGAATTGGCCGTAAATGATGCGCTTTGTCTTCACCAAACGTGAAAATCAATCTTTTTTATTTTATTTTTATTTTATTAATTTTACGGGTATAAATTCGCTAGTGTATACGTAATAGAATAAATGGTAATTATAATATTCAACTGAAATGAGAAGATTTACAAAGGAAACGTTGGAGTACCACCTAGCAAAGCAAACACGTCATAAAGAAAAAATCACCAGGTTCGTTACATTAAGTTTGAACTTTGTCACATTGAATTGATCGTAAATGATACGCTTTGTCTTCACCAAACGTGAAAATCAATTTTTTTAATTTTATTTTAATTTTATTAATTTTACGGGTATAAATTCGCTAGTGTGTACGTAATAGAATAAAAAGTAATTATAATAGTTCAATTGAAATGAGATTTACAAAGGAAACGTTGGAGCACCACCTAGCAAAGCAAACACAACACAAAGAACAAATCACGAGGTTTGTTACATTAACTTTGAACTTTGTCACATTGAATTGACCGTAAATGGTACGCTTTGTCGTCATCAAACGTGAAAATCAATTTTCTTTATTTTATTAATTTTACGGGTATAAATTCGCTAGTGTATACGTGATAGAATAAAAGGTAATTATAATATTCAACTGAAATGAGATTTACAAAGGAAACGTTGGAGCACCATCTTGCAAAGCAAACACGTCACAAAGAACAAATCACGAGGTTCGCTTTTCCTTTCACAGCAACAGCAAACGCTCTCCCTGGCGAAAATTCCGATCGGAACGATTTCCCCACTTTAGCCGGGGGCTATCATTTCCATCGATCTACAAGCAGCTGCTTTCCGTGCCGCTTTTCGTCGTCGAGCATTTCACACACACACACACGTATACGTACGGACTGGTATCCAGCTGACCCTGAACTTTCTAAGCTAATTTAAATTCTCGAACGGTGCTCGTAGGTGCGTTCAGACCTTTGGTCCCGACCTCGACCGTCTTACTTCCGGTGAAAACTCCCGCCGCGACTGTTCACCTCCGGTCGACTCGCTGCTCGAGACACACTGACGATCATCTGTCACGTGGGTTGGGGTGTTCTGTCTTGTTGGATGGGGAAAGAGTTGGGCGGTCGGTGTTAAAGTGATTAATTTGCAAAGGATTGAGAGAGGTAGAGATGAAATGGTAATGCTAGATGATTTTGTTAGATGAATCAAAGAAATAACACATTCGCGAAATTATTCAGAAAGAGTAACATTCTCTTGGTTTATCTTCTTCCGGAACTATAGAAAATATTCTATATAATTTTATAATTATTTTATTATTTCACAATTTAATTACAATTTAATTATAATATTCTATATAATTTTATAATTTTATAATTTTCTATAATTTACTAGAGATCTAGCACTAACTATATGCAAGATTCTTTAAGCAAAGCAAGCAATAATTATTTTTCTTGCTTTGAGAAAGTATCAGTGTAAGTAAGGAAAATAGTGAAACTAACGATAAAATTGCAAGAAACAGTTCAGAAAGCAATCAACATTGACTGAAACGCGTAATCCACAGGTAAGAAATTCAAGTCCACGTGTTCGCAATTTTCGTTCCTCCAGAGAAGATCGAGCAAGCTGATTTAGGCTCGCTTTGAAGACAAATTGACGGCTTGACGTCTTATTTCAGGATCTCGCGGTTTCCGTTGTGGACGTATTTTATCGTGACTCTTGAAATTTCGCGGGGGAATTGCAAGAAACAATTCAGAATCCAACCGAAATCGGTTGTAACGCACAATCCACAGGTAAGAAATTCGAGTTCACGTGTTCGCAATTTTCGTTCCTCCAGAGAAGATCGAGCAAGCTGATTTAGGCTCGCTTTGAAGACAAATTGACGGCTTGACGTCTTATTTCAGGATCTCGCAGTTTCCATTGTGGACGTATTGGGTTGGAGGGAAAGTTCTGTCGTATTCTAAATAGGCAGGTAATTTTTCTTGTAAATAAAAAAAACATCTGACTAGTAAGTCATTGGGAATTTTTTTTGTTTTTTTTACCTGCTGTATGATATAAAAGGAGTCCTTTTTCACCGTTCATCATTTACTTGTGATATTTAAAGTGAAAAACGTGTCGGTAGATAAAGTGCATTTACGTCACTGAATTTTGTATGAATTCCAAAAAGGAAGCAACGCATCGATTGCATGTAAAAATTTATGTGCGGTATTTGGAAAAGATATCGTAAATGTTCGTACTTGTCAAAGATAGTTTAGCAAATTTCGCTCCGAGGATCTGATCCTCCAAGAAAGTGATCGATCTGTACGACCATCCAAGATCGATAATGATGTTTTGCGATCCATGTTGGAAAATAATCCACATTTAACAAGTCGAGAAATTGCAGAAGAGTTTGGCGTTCATCATACAACTGTTGGAGATCACATTAAATCTCTTGGGTTTGTGTTCAAGCAAAGTGTTTGGGTTCCACATGAATTAACGGAAACGGAAAATACGACAGAACTTTCCCTCCAACCTAATATTTTATCGTGGCTCTTGAAATTTCGCGAGGGAATCGACGTCCGGCTGCGTTTTCCCGCCGCATAGGGACACGCGATCCTATCGACACGCTGTACAGTTAAAACGGTATAATGGATGAAATGCAAATTATCGGTGTGATTTATTGGCCGGGAATTCGTGGCCGGTCAACGATGAAGACGGAAACACAAAGAGCCTGGGCGATTAGAGTGCCTGCGAACACGTGCCTTAAATTTATCGCGGACATATCTTGAAGTCATAGTCTTCGAAGCGAATTCCGACTTTACAGGCGAGGTTAAACGGAAAATGTTGGAAGAGAACTTCGCGCGAATAATTTTCAGGAATACTCGAGCGTGGCTGGTAATTTGTTTGATCGAATACAGTTTTTAGCACGCTCGGTTGGATTCGCCGCTTTTAATGTTATTTAAATTAGCATTGCACGATATAAGCTGAAATGTAAATGTAACAACGTTAAACCGACGTCTCATTTAGAATTTGTTCGGCAATTAGTCATGTCAGTGGGTGGCAATTCCACCAAGGCGAAACTACGAGGTATGGCAGAGCATCAACCTCGGATAATGAAGATAGATTAAACGAAAAACTGCATGCCCTGCAACCTGATACCCGAGGAAAACATGATGACCGTATTGTATGTTGCAACCGCAAATTACCCGGAGCACTGTACACCATTGTGAAACATACGTTTACACGCATTATCATGTCCGTACGCGTTCGAGAAAATTTTCAAAAAATTTGCATACGAATAAACAACGTAGTAACACTTTTTCTTTCAACTATTCATCATTACCCTTTAACACGTTCGTTGCCCAACGTGATTCGACTGAGTTTCTCGCCGGGCCCAAATCCGATTGCATAGAAAACTGGGGTAAAAGAATATAAAAACAGAAAAAAATTTTATTTTCTATTTCTATTTTATGTATTTTATATTTATATATATTATACTTCAATGCTTATTCCACTGGATTCCTTTTAAAATTCCAATTTTAAATCCTACTTAACTTTAAGAAAAAAAGCGTCACCCAAACATGGGTGACGTGACGACGAACGTGTTAAGTATCTGGTTTGAAAACGCGCGTAAAACTGTAATGCTCTATAATTTTTACATAAATCTGACGAGTGAAAAGAATTTTCATGCAAATCCATGAAAATTTAAACCCTACTAAACCATCTCGTAACACCGTCCACGCCTGATATGGCGCTCCCAAAGTGGTTTCCCATAACCTGGCGATGCTTCCCAAAAAATCTCGCCAAACCTCCCCCTTCCCTCCCCAAGAATCCCTTCGTCATCCCTCGGATCGTCCACCCACACGCGGCCGGCCGCACCGGCCAGTAAAAACGTCCGAGCAGAAAGCGCATCGACCTCATCGCGGGCTTCACCTTCAACCTCCGGGGCTGGCTCGTTGCAGCGGCAACACTCGAAAGAGCATAGCAGGGTGATCAAACGGGGAAAGTGGTCGCCCGGAGGAGAGGCTCGCCTGTTCGAGGCGGTCTCTTCGAAAGGCAACCTTGCAATGACCTCAGCTGAACCCAGGCTGCGCTCGACAGCCACAGGAACGAACGACGGAGAACGGCTTCAGGGGAAAGGGAGGGCAACACACGGACTATATTATACAGCCATAACCGTGGCTCGATGTTAGACAGCAGTTATTCGAAACCGCGAATAAATTCGCCTTTTCGAACGACAAGCTTGCAACTTAAACTCGATCGTTCGTGGACAACGAAAGGATCCAAAGTATTCGCCAACCCCAACGAATGTGAACAAATTAAAAGCAGGTCGCGAGCAAACCCTCTGCTCTCGCACCTCTTCCAAAGAAATTGTGTAGGTGGAAGCAGGAAACAATCTTGCTGCATTACAATCGAATATATTTCGAGACACACTTGGATTCACAAAAATTACACGTCCGTTGCGTTAGATAGCTGAAACGAGATGAAGACATAACACGTGACTCGGCCATGCGACACTCATCATACACAAAATATTATACAATAGAAGCCGCGATTATGCTACCGTTCCAATAAATTAAAAAACAGAACCGGAGGTTAAACAGTCACATATGTAAATTGTAATATATGACTTAACTAAACTAAACGAAGTTTAACACGTTCGTCGCCCAGCGTCATTCGACTGAGTTTCTCGCTGCGCCCGAATCCGATTGCATAGAGAACTGGGGTAAAAGAATATAAAAACAGCAAAAGTTTTAACTTTTTATTTCTATTTTATGTATTTTATATTTAGTAAGTAATTATACTTCAATACTTAATACATTGAATTCCTTTAAAGTTTCAATTTAAAATACTATTTAATTTTAAGAAAATATGGGTGTCGTGACGACGAACGTGTTAATATGCGCGAATTTCAGTAAATATTTTGCACTTGAGAATCTTTAAAGTTAATATTATTAGACGAGTCACCTCTCAAGTGCAAAGGGTTGATGCGTAAGATTTTTCCAAAATTAAATTTCACTTCCTAACAATAATCGTGCAAATAAATTCTTCTTATATGCATTTGCTCGCAACACGCTCACCCGGCCAAAGGGAGAGAGCGCACCTATGGCCACCGGCGGACCTCCGTGCGGTCGCCGGTTTATCTGCAGGAAATCTACTCTTGTAGGCATGCCAGCGGATCCGGAGGGGGCGCGCGGGGGGTGCCAGGGGCGCGGTGGCTGGCCCCACGACGGGGCCCGGTGTCCCCCGTGGAACCGCGGCCACACTACTGGCATCCGCGGCGCGGAGAAGCGAATGGCAGCGCCGCGGATAGAGTAGAACAGCGTGCTACCAGCGGGGGATCGCGGCCCCGATACAAGATACTGCCACGTGTTACACGCTGTTCGCCACCAGAAGAAACGCTCTCCCCCCGCTCTGTCCTTCCCGCCCCCTTTTCTGGCGACGTCGTTCCCCCGCGCCGCCGTTTCGGTGGTAGCCCGGATGTCCACGGGCCGGGCTGGTGCCGGTTGACCACCTCGAACAATGCGCTTCGAACGTCTTCCGGGTGTTTGAATAATGGCCGCGTGCCGAAGGGGAAACGTTGCGCTTTCCGCTGGGCTGGCTCACGCTGCTTCTGATTGCGAGTTCTTCCGTTGGTAGCGGGTAAACGGAGAGGGTTGCGTTACCCTGGCATTTCCTTTGATTTCGCATTTATCGCGTGGGAGATTTTCGAAGATATACTTTAGATTTGGAAATTGAGAACGATACCTCTTAGATATTGAATACAGAAATACTTTGAAGCAAAAATTAAACATAAACCAGCTTTCCCTTAATGTACTTTCTTAAGAGCTTCTTCTAAGAATCCAAGCCACATATGGTATTTTAGAAAATTCGAAAACTGTTAAGAAACAGAACAAAAGGGGATGAAGGACCTCAGACGGGGTCGTAGGAATTTCGAACACTGTATTTTGCTAGTACCATGATACTTGTTAGAAATTGAATACAGAAATACTACGAAGCAAAAATTGAACATAAATCAGCTTTCCCTTAACCCTTTCGCTTCGAGCGCCGCTTATAGGCGGCATCTAAATGTACTTTGTATTCTAATAATTTTGTAAGTCTTTTCATATTTAAATTGTAAATATACTTGTTAGATTAGAGCAATGATTCTTTTATTCAGTTGTTATTTAAGACTTTGAAAGACGTATACCACGCGCACTGTGCATATTTCTGTCGTGTGCTTCCGTTCAGTGACGGTACTAAGGCGGACTGGACAGCCGAAGCGAAAGGGTTAATGTACTTTCTCAAGAGCTTCTTCTAAGAAGCCAACTCACATATGGTATTTTAGAAAGTTCGAAAACTGTTAAGAAACAGAACAAACGGAGCTGAAGTACCCCAGACGGGGTCATAGGAATTTCAACCACTGTATTTTGCTAGTCTCATGAAAGAAATCACAAAATTCAGTCACAATTGCACCTTCCTCGTGCTATGTAATAAAGTATTATAATATTTCAAATCAGAGTGTATTTTATTTAAACAATATAAAACCCCATTTCCAATAACACCCAAACGTAGATCTCGAATAAGTGGTACCTCAATAATATCACGCTCGTTAAGGTGGCAAACTTACACCCTAACCTTTCTCTCGTCTCTCTTAATCAAATTAAAGCACCCTATCGTTACCATCGACCCAACACCGAACTCCTCCTCCTCGACCCTTTTTCCTCACCAACCACCTGTTCACCAGATTCCCCATTTCTGCCGCACCCCAAGCGCAACTTCAAATTTTGCGGAACTACCGCGAGCCCGACCGTTCCTTCGCGAAACGCGTGTGTGCACCTCCGCAAAAAGAGCTGAAGGGGCGTGCTAATGTCGGCTTTAACGAGCGATTACGCCGCCACGCACGCGGCTATTCGGCACGCGAGAGGTCAGAGAAGGGGCTGCCTCATCCGAGTGACCAGTATATTCAGCTTTCTCCGGTGTGTTGTCATTAGTTTGTCATCCGGCTCGTTTATCTCTACGTCTTATCACGTGATTTTTTTTTCAGCGGGAACAACCTCCTCGTTTCCCCCTTTCGCGATTCATCCGACCCTTATCGCGGAACGATCGATTCGCAAACGTGCGTGTACAGGCGCGCGCAGATGCCGTTTAAGATTATGCAAATGAACGACGACGACGGCTACGCACCACTGGCGGGAACTATTTAGAAAAGAATACGGGTAGCCTAAAGGAATTGAGACGTTCGCGGAAAAGGGGGCAGCTCGCGGCGACTGCCAGCCGTTTCTTTATCGACGCGACCAGGGGATTCGCCGATAAATGAGGGGTTTCAGAATAATCTGTATCTACCAATTAGGTGGCCTGCGCGTCGACCGGCATGCAAATTAACCGAACGCCACCGCTGTCATCCGGCCACGATTATTAGTTCGCTTCCTCGTCGACGTGTTTTAACGCGCCATTGAAACGCAGCTCGCTTTATGCGGACCGTGAAATTTTACGGGTTTACCGTGAGAACAGAGGTGTGCTTGGAGAAGATTAACTCCTTGGTATACAAATAAAATGGAATTTCATGTGTCTGAGAAATACTATTTAATTCGGCTTAACTGAACAGTTACGTGCAAGCTTGCAAACAGAACATTTTGCTTTGAAATTCTTTTTGAAACGGGGATGGGGGAGCATTTTGAATATTCTAAACAGAACAGATTCGACACACCAGAACAAATCATTGAAAACAAATTTTGACGAGTCAGACTCGTCAAAGTCTACAGTGGCACATAAAATGAATAAAGATCCTAATTTGTCATTGCATGTCAAAGGGTTAAGAAATTTCGGAAAGAAAATTAAACCCCTTTGGGAATCGATCAATTTTTCTCGTTCTCTTAATTCTTGAAATTTTCTTAAGAAAACAGTACTTTAAAAATTACTTTATCCCTTTGCAAACGTCATTAGTCGATAAAACATCCATTCCCAGTAGATTCTCAGTATTCAACACCGTGATTGTCGTCGAACTCCCGCAGGGATTTAGGATCGTTCCTTTCTCCGAAAGTTACGCAGTTAATATCGGCTGCACGCGCCGTTTCCCATAAAGCCAGAAGAAGTTCACGAGGGGCCCCGGCAGCGAAAAGCTGGGTTACATCGATCATGTCCTTTTCAGAGAATGACATTTAATACCGTGGGTGGTTGGGCGCCACGCCAAGAGAAATGTCATGGGGCAAACGCGAACGCCGGCAGCGGTGCGGCGGGCAAAAATCTCCGACGGTGACATAAATTTGTCAGCCGTGCGATTCTAACCGGACAGAATGATACATTCGGTTCGTATATCATTCGGCATCGTTTTATGTCTAATTTCATTTACTTTGTTCATTTCGCAACGGCTACTTTTGATTAAGCCCCCGCTACCTCGGGATACGACGACGGTAATAAATTAAGGTACCTTGTTATGCTAATAGCTGGAAGATGATAAGAAAATTCGCTGACAGCACACGCTTATTGCAATTTTATTAACTCTCATTCGTTTCTGCTTAAAGCTTCTGCACGCCATGAGTTTTCGCTTGTTATTAACCGTTTGAGTGCCACGGCCCTTTCTTAGTTCCCGATCGAAAATTGCCAAGCAGCGCCATAGCGCTCGTCATATTCCGTGCCGAAAAATGCCAAAAAATGCGATTCCACTGTTTTTAGCTTGCATGCAATAAATATTTCCTACAGTTTAGTTTTGTTCCGACATTCTCCTGAGAATATAATTACTCCAATTATATTTTTATTTTTACTCAAGACTGAAGGGTAATTGTAAAGTCGCGCATCGAAAGAAACCGAGCCTGCTGTGAATGTCAAAAAGTGTGATTCCACTGTTCTTAGCTTGCATGCAATAAATATTTCCTACAGGTTAGTTTTGTTCCGACATTCTCCTGAGAATAAAATTATTCCAATTTTATTTTTATTTTTATCTAAGACTGAAGGGTAATCGTGAAGTCGCGCATCGAAAGAAACCGAGCCTGCTGTGAATGCCAAAAAGTGTGATCCCACTGTTCTTAGTTTGCATGCAATAAATATTTCCTACAGGTTAGTTTTGTTCCGACATTCTCCTGAGAATATAATTACTCCAATTTTATTTTTATTTTTACTCAAGACTGAAGGGTAATTGTAAAGTCGCGCATCGAAAGAAACCGAGCCTGCTGTAAATGCCAAAAAGTGTGTTTCCACTGTATTTAGCTTGCATGCAATAAATATTTCCTACAGTTTAGTTTTGTTCCGACATTCTCCTGAGAATAAAATTACTCCAATTTTATTTTATTTTTTTACTCAAGACTGAAGGGTAATTGTAAAGTCGCGCATCGAAAGAAACCGAGCCTGCTATGATTCTGGGCTTCGCAGCCTACAGCGCTGGCGCTTTGAGGACAGAACAGAAGAAGCGCGATCGCGCCGCTTGTCACTCAAACGGTTAATACAGTTTTCACCTATTATTAATAGAACTATTGTACGTTTGAATGGAAACCCTGATCATTTGCTCGCAGCGGACAATTTAATTAAAATTCTTCGGTTTTACAAAGCTTGAATGAACCTTTCAATAATTATTGCGAGGGCAACAAAAATATGTAATCGAATAACTCGTTACAGAAGCGAATAATCATTGAAATAAAAACTGTAACAAGATATATCGCATCGAATAGAGAGAATCATCTTCGATACGTCATCGGCTTTACTACCGTTCCAATCCACCGTATCATCTCCAAGCCGACTTTCAATTAAGTTTAATGATTTAATGGCGAATCCCGATGTTGAAATCAACGCTTTTACAGCTTCCATAATTTACGCCAGGTCACGTCCGAATGAAAAGCTCGTTCGGTGGACGCCGAACGCGGGCCCGAATGAACTTTTAATTGCAATCAACGATGAATAGGAAAAGGTGTTTACCTAACGAGATCTAGCGGCAAGTGGAACAGCGTTCCTGTGGGCGTACAATTTTTGGTTTGCGCGGAGAATTGCGAACGATCTCATTACTCGTCACGAGCAAGCGTGTTGGCGTACACGGGCGGCGGCATAAACGACTTTTACGATCGTGAAATTTATATTGCGGCCGGAATGAAATTTTACGAGTTCTCGCCGTGTGTGTCTTACAAATTGCTTTCCCCTCCGGCTAATAACATCGGTCACTCGTCGTGATTCTGATTTCCATGGCGCTCTCGCTTATTAGCAATTAACCGTGGAGCTTCATCGTTCGCTATGGTATCGAACGGAAGCGAGATTATTAAACTAGATCGAGAGTACTTCGATGCGATTACAATAAAACGAACTGGCGACTGAGAGAAAAGAAAATTGGATTCCTCGAAACAAACCAAAACCATCTAAGCTTTCCAAAAATTGAAGCCCACCGTGGAATATTGTAGGAATGCGATTGAATGGGTACGATTCTGCTTGAATCGGATGATAATCGTGAGAATGTGGAGTATTTGGACTAAAGTATTTTTAAGACGCGAAAAATGACCACTTCAGACAACGTGGCGACTGAGGAAAGGCTGACAATCAGAAAGAAAGGAAACGAGTGTTTGGAAGAATATACGAGGGGGAAAATGGAAGCGTGAAGCAAAAAGAGTTTGACTGTGAAAAACAATAAGAAGTTGTTACTATTAACCCGTTGCCGCAAATGACGTCTATAGCCGTCCGATCTTTGGCGATACGTAGGCAAATGACGGCTATAGCCGTCGTGGACGTTTTAATCAATAAAAAAAATAACAGCTTTAGTACAAAGTGTACTAACACATACACTTGTTAATTATTGAGTAACACATCTAGAAAAAAGAGCTATAGCATGCCAGACAGCATATTAATTGTTTTTTTGAAAGGTTTTGCTTCAGCAAGTATCACTACAAAGTTATCTTTAAAAGATGAGAGAAAGCTCAGAAACTTCAACGCTGGTTTCACCCCTTTAAAATGGCATTCAGATGAAAAGAAGAGATTAATTCATACGTATACTATTGCGATCTACATTCCCATAAAGTTTTATCAAATACCACTATCAGACTCAGAATTTCAGAGTTAAACAAATTCATTTGTGACATGGTGTACGAATACTTTTTGGAGCCACTCTACCCTCTTTTTCCTTTAGAAATAAAGTTTAGTTAAATCTTAAAAAGAAAGTCATCAAGTACCATTATCAAAGTTATCTTTAAAAAATAAGAGAAAATTCAGGAACTTCAACGCTGGTTTCACCCCTTTAAAATGGCATTTAGATGAAAACAAGAGATTAATTCATACGTATACTATTGCGATCTACATTCCCATAAAGTTTTATCAAATACCACTATCAGACTCAGAATTTCAGAGTTAAACAAATTCATTTGTGACATAGTGTACGAATACTTTTTGGAGCCACTGTATATTAATAATCTCTAAGAATTTCGCTTTGTTTCACTCACACCTGATCCCTACCATCTTTCTCTCTAAATGATAAAACTAGAATTTCCTATAATATCATCCCCGGTTAGAAGCTCCGACAAAGATTCAACCCTTTTTACGTAACCGCGTCGTTTCCACGCTCAGGACCGTCCCGGGTATCCCCCGTAATCGCGGGCATATCGATTTTACACGAATCCACGTGCAGAGGATGCTGTGGAAACGGCACAGCTGCACGGTTGCACACGGGGATGATGTAACGGGCCCCGCTCCCACATACGTTCATACATCACGCGAGTCCCGCGAGAAATGAATATATAAAGCCACCTTTCGAATGCACCGCGCGCACGGGACATGCAAAGCCAGGCTACCGGAGTGAGATATTAACTGTCCAATCGGTTCACGCTAGATCGAGCCTCGCTGCGTTTCAATGGACGCGATTTCGTCGCCTGCGAACGCTTGTTCGAAGCTTTGCATAAGGTGCAGTTTGGGAATTAGGGACTGGGATAAAGGATGTAGAAAATGCACAGTTGATATGGTTTTGTTAGACGCTAAAATATAAATTTCAAGAGCATAATAATTGAAGAATCGTAAATTTCCAATGAATTGCAGATTACTCTGGAAATTAAAAGGACACTATTTGATCTTGTCTTTCTATGTGATGCTAAAATGTAAATTTCAAGAGCATAATAATTGAAGAATCGTAAATTTCCAATGAATTGCAGATTACTCTAGAAATTAGAAGGACACTATTTGATCTTGTCTTTCTATATGATGCTAAAATATAAATTTCAAGGGCATAATAATTGAAAAATCGTAAATTTCCAATTAACTGCAGATTACTCTAGAAATTAGAAGGACACTATTTGATCTTGTCTTTCTATATGATGCTAAAATATAAATTTCAAGAGCATAATAATTGAAGAATCGTAAATTTCCAATGAATTGCAGATTACTCTAGAAATTAGAAGGACATTATCTGATCTTGTCTTTCTATTTATCGGACATTGTCTTTCTATTTAAGCTTATCAATGATAAATCAATCTTTCTATATTGCGATCCAATTTCGAGAATTACTACCATGGCAAACCAACATAGTTCTTCAACTGATTTTTTTAATGTTTCGAGCCCAATTACTAAATCCTTTACGATTACCACGCATTATATTAATTAATTTGTAAACTAATGGGTTCTTCTCGTATAAATAAATAAATAAATAAATTACTAAAATAGTGTACTATGAAAATACATAAATAAAAAAGGATTGTATGAACTGGTAGAACCACAAGAAACGTTTTCAAAGATTGCAAAAATAAATTCATCCGGGTAGACCACAAGAAACATCACGATATCCTAAATACTTTGAATGCGACAAGATCATTTAAGGATCGCCTGAAAGAATTGGTTCACAGGAGAACGAAGGAAACCGCGGGCGATTTCTCCGTCGATACCCAGAGACGCGACAGACTTCTTCGGATTAAGAGAGAAGTATATGGCAAAAGGTGTCTGTGGAGCAAGGTGACAGCGACGCGTCAGCGTACTCGAGAAGCTACAAGCAATATCAGCAACAACTCGTACAGCACCGCTAATGAGACAGCTGCCCTTTTAGCAAGCGAATCGCCTATTTCGCGAGTAATAAAGCCTACGCTGCGTCCCGACGTTAACTGCGGCCGCATCATCAGCCGTGTATGACACTCGGGGGGAGACCGATCCGAGTAACGACATTGTAAATTATCTTTGCCACGGGGATAAGGAGAAAAATGGCAATTATCGAGTTCACTGCGACAATCGGAAGGGATAACGACTGATATTCACCATGAGAAACGCAACTATTCACTCCTTGTTCGCTGGTCTCCTTTATTTTCTTTGAAAATTTATTTAACAAACTGTGTGTTTAATTTATGGAAAAAAGATACTGGACAAGGATATAGTGTTCTAAAAATTGTTTCAGAAACATACCGATATTTAAGTTCATAGATACCAGAAATCCTTTTCAAGTTTCAAGGTTCAAGCGAATCAAAGATTTGGAAGGCACGTATTATTAATTGAGATGATGCGACATAATCTAATAGATGAATACGTAATTCTCAATACTACGTTAACACTATTCCTACCGACACTTCACGTATACCTATTCCTATTATACCTATTCCCGACATTTCCACGTAAGACAGATTACAAATTTTTCTCAAAAAATAAACAGTGAAAAAAGAAATAAATATTGAAAAATGTATTACACATATATTTGAGAAAAAATGTCTAAAGTTTAAAGGCGATTCAATTAAATTGTATCTATGAAATTCTAAAAACAGTCATTTGACCGGTTGTAGTAGGAATAGTGTTAATTAATAATTATCCCAATTCACATTTTCCTGCTATCATTAAGAATTTTATGTTAACAATCGTAACAGCATTTGCAAAGAGATACAACATTGATTAAAGTTTACGTTACTTACGTCGAAGGAACGCTTGCAGCGCAGTACAGTCCTCCGTCTGACGAGGCACCGTCACATTCTACTTAAAACCCAGCCGAACTCCTCGCGCCGCTAATCCGCGTGTTCGACGAACAAATTTTATTCGTTCGACCCTCGCCAAGCCTGCGTGTGTCCATATACCATCGACGAACAAGCAGCGTGGATCCACTGAAAGGATCCACGTCGAAGGAATCGCGTACAAATGTTCGTCGGGCGAAACACGACCAGAAGGGCGGCGAGGCGCGCAGGGAAACGCGCGTCGATGAGCGTCGGATGAAAGGAATAGGAAAACGCAGCCGGGAGAAAGAGAGAGAGTAACAGAAAGGAACGGACACGTGAAACAGGACGAGACGAGGACGCGACGAACGAGGTAGGAGGATCGAGCAAAGGGTCGAGGGTTCACCGATCGTTCGTGTTATGATAGGCCGCGGGCCCAATAAAAGCACTCGCTGAGAAAGAGAAGAAGAGCCACCGTGAAGAGGAACAGAGAAATCATGTAAGACAGAGAGAGGGACAAGCTCCAAGAACTAGACGGAGTTGCACGAGGAATTAGAGGAGGGACGCAGAGGGGAGAGAAATGAATGATAGACGTGCAAAGACGAAAAGGAGGAAGCGTAGGGTCACAGAGGAAGAGGGCACAGTGTGTAACGATTGAGTCGGATAGAGAAACGGGGGGAGAGAGAAACGCGTCGAAGAGGAAGATGAAGGAAGATGGGATGGCAGAGATAAATAGAGAGGGAGAGAGAGCAAGAGAGAGACGGGTAGGGTAAAAAAGTCAATCGGACCCCTCCATTACCATACGTTATTGGCCGGCTTCGGGCCGGTCAGTGTTTGCCATAACTCCAGATAAATAAACCCCAGGGGCAGATAAATCTGCGTGCGCGCCGCGGCGTGTATAATGCAAATGCAATCATGTCCGCGATCCACCGGTCCCACGGACCTTAAAACTTGGACGTGGCCCCTTAAGAGCCTTGCCTATAAAGGGGCACGCAACCGAACCGCGGGGCGAATTTACAGCTCCGGCTCCGAGCGACACGCTGTAACCCTGCGCAACCGAAAGAACAAAGAGAGAGTGAGAGAGAAATGAGAGGGGAGGGAGATTAAAAGAAACGGATGTAAAAACCAGACGAAAGGGTTGTTTCGATGGAAGTAATTAAGATAAAGAAGAAACAGATACACGGTAGGTACGGGGTGCAATGCTGCGGGGTGAGCTTGGAAGGATAGCATAACAATTTTTGTTACAATGTATAGGGGAATTTATAAAACATAAGCGTTCAATTTCAGTACTTTAGTTTCTCGGAAAAATCATTACTTTGGTTCCTCGTTATTAACTTTTTCGTCCTATTGCAATTAATTAGAGTAACGAAATTGTAGGCCATTAAACGAAACATACAATATTGGCTACCTTGCCTGGTCGAAAATCACCGTGAATTAACTTTCACCTAAATCCCAACATATTAGAGGGGCTATCGCGTTTTAATAAGCGGAATTTGTATCGAAGGCTCGTAAAAGGGAATTTCATCGGGGCCGTGCTTATCGCGGAATCGTATTAACTGAAAGTAAGCGCCGAGTTACACGAAACGCGGAATTGAGAGAGGAGCCCGTTCACGGGGTCGGTGTATCTGCTGATGGTATCGATCGGCGAAACGATTTATGGGTAATTATCGGTCGGACAGATTTTATTGGGACCACTGCACTCGATGATGCAACGGCGTAATGTCTCGATTTCTCAGCTCCCGATGTGTATCGAGCAAAAACGCTTTGTTCGCCAATTATACGGCACCCTTTCGCCTTTATTGGACACGAAAGTCGGGTATTAAAATTGAAACGATGCGTGCCGGGCCCGTGAGAATGGACGAAGGCAAGAGTTGTCAGCGCGAACGTGACGTTTATCTTGATTGTACGAGAGAGAAGGTCTTGTGTTCGTACATTCGCCCAGGCTACAGATTCTTATGCATTTACGGAAAACTCAAGCGTGCGAGGAAGTGTAGGATGCTCGTAATAAACACAAACATACAAAATATTCTAAGTGTAAAGCACTTTATGCTATTTAAAGCATGCAACAGATTTAACCCTTTGCACTCGGCTGTCCCCTCACATGGGACATCGTAATCCTAGCATATGATAGTTTCGCAAATTTTCAGACTTTAGTTCAGACCCGGACGTTAAATAGTCATATATGTAAATTTTAATATACGGCTTAACTAAACTAAATGAAGTTTAATATACGTGAATCATAGTAAATATTTCGAATTTGAAAATTTTTGAAGTTAGCATCATTAAACGACACCTCTCGAGTGCAAAGGGTTAAATTCCATTTCTTCAGCTGTGTTTCCAGAAATTTGAATTTAAAAATATTTAAAATCTAATCCAAACCAAACTCGAACCTAACCCGAACCAAACCAGAACTATAGCTCTAAAAGCCTCGCATATCAAAATTCCTATTTTATTGTGCTAGTGTTTTATCGACTGTCCCTCGATAAAGTTCCCCAGAAATCCAATCTTAAGAACTACAATGATCTTTACGATCTCAATGATCTTTCGTATTACTAACAAGAAGATCCTTTCATCCCTGTGTTTATTTTTTCGTGCACGAATAAATTCCGCAATTAAAACAAATATCGGCAATCGGTTGATTTATCGCGGTCATTGTTGGAAATGCGCGCTCCTACAAGGCTGTCTGGTTACCGGCCATATTAATGACGATCTTCCGCGAAGCTGTACGCTGCAACATGCGCGGACGCTCTCCGTACGCCATAATAACGAGAACGATGATCGCGCTAATGCACATAATTAAGCCTGGCGTCGATTCCGTGCACGCTAGTGATAACACGTCGTTCGTGCATTAGATTCAGGATATCTGGCTGTGTACCGGGAATCGATATAAACGATCGTTGGAGATCATCTTTTAGGCCTAGCCGTCGACGAACATCGTGCGATAACGGTAACGTGCAGCGCCGTTTATCAGTCATCGTGACACTTTTTCGTCTGGCCGCAGCCGGTTATCGTTATCTGGCCGATTTTTGTGTCACGTTGCCTTGGGTCGCTTGTTAATCGCTTTTCGAGAAAACGCCACCGGTTCTTATACTGCGATTTCTTTCACGCAATTTTTGCACTTATTACGTTACGTTAAATCGTTAGTTTTGTCAGATTATCGAACGTACATGAGATAAAAAGGATTTTCAATGGACAAAAATTCTCAAAGATGCTTTATTCAGCGTGTGTACTGACTAATAATACTGCAACCACTTTATACTAATCGCGTTATCTATAACTAGTTTCCCGTTTCGTAGATTACTCCTAACAGTAAAATCTTCGAACACCTAATCTTATCTACTCAATATGTATGTTTCGATTAGAAACGCCATAATGCAGGCAGGAAATATACAGAACGCGCGTAAGAGATGCGCAAAAAGTGTTCGAAGTGCAGTTATAATGTACAGTGGATTATCTAATCTCTGTTCAAACACTGTTTCTTTGGTTGTATACGGATAAAACTGAGAATAGCAGTAATTAAACAGTATTCTAGTTTTTATTACTTCACAATCCCCTATAAAAGCGCATCGACAATTTCTCAGTCAAGTTTCTCTGTGACCGTGGCGATAATATTAACCGTTTGCGTACCACGAGCCGCTTTCGCGCTCTTCCGATTTCCTGTCGAGAAAACCCAACTGCATTTGACCGATACAGACAACTGAGATTGAGAGGGAAACAGATTTAGGTATATCTGTATCGCTCCATGTATATATAATAGTATTTCATAAAATAATAAGTTACAAATTAAAAATATGAAAAATTTAAAGAACAAACAATATTTCAACACACATAATCAAAAGAGCGCTCTTCGGATTTTTTCAACACATGATCGAAAGAGAGCGATCGTGTTTCTTGAAAATCCTCTGCTATGCAAACGGTTAATTACGAAAGCCCTGAACAAGCTTCGTGGCAACGTTCGAACCGACTGAAGAAATTCAATAAAATCAAATTTTAATAATTAAAAATTAAAATTAATACCATTAACCACACAAGTTAATATTCTTCATAAACTATTTAAATTAAAATTAAAAATTAATACATTAAATTAACAAATTAAATTAAGATTTAAAATTAATAAATTTAAAGGAATTCAAAGTGTTATTTAAAGGAATAAACAACGAATGAAAATTGTCAGCTAGCCACGAGAGAGTGAAACGAAGGTGCTTCATCATTAAGCCTAGGCCCTCCAGCAACATGATAATTACATTATTTCCTGATAAGATCGCTATTCCCCATCAACCGACATCAACGGTCGTTAAAGCTACAAGAAGAGTTAATTTTACGATTCGCTAACACCCTCTATCATCGTGACGCTCGAACCCGGCTTTCACTAAATTCATTTTTGCACCACCGCCAAACCGGCAAATGGCATTCTCCCACGTTTGCGCGCTCTCGATCGTAATTCATTCGAACGAATTCGAGTTGGGCCGTGAATCTTTGTAAGAGGAGAAAAACAAGCGATTTTTTAATCTCCTACCTGGACAGTAGGAATCTGGATGACGTTCGTGTTAATTGAAACGACAATTGGACGTGGATCATTTTCTTACCTGAAACAGAAAAGGAGACGTTTGGTTAAAGAACAAACGATTTGCATGCGAAAAGATCGAATAGAAATTCGTAAGGTCTGTTGTATTCTACCATAGGTTATTTTTGTACATAAAAAAGACATGCAACTTCGAACGAAATAAAGGATGAAAGTTTTATTTTGCAATTGGAGAGTATTCCGTGTAGACTGTTCTTTTTTTCAGGCGAGAATTCGAGAATTTTATAAATTTATAAATGGAGACGTGGGGGTTATCTTGGGTTAGTGGCCAGTAAGGAATTAGGTGTCACATATGAAGTTTGAAGATGACTTGTGAGGGTGAAATGAGTTATGGTTATTGGGGGAAGGATTTTGGGATGTTTACTGCAGGATGAGTAGGTAGACTTCCAGAAATTTCTCCATCGCTTTCCCTTCTGTTTTACCCGAAACTTTCCTACTGCTTGGCTGTCCGCCCACCATGTTTCTCTTGCTTTATCTTATTATGAGTTCTCCTTTCTGCGTATCCACCTTTTCTTCGTACACCTTCTCCGACCGTCCTAACCTCACTGTCCAACCTCTCTATTTCTTCCTACCTCCTTACTGCACCTTACTACCTCCTACTTATCACCCAGTGCTTTTCTTCCCTCTTTCCTCTTGTTATTCTTCCACCTTATTTCCGTATTCCTCGCTAGCCTTATCACTTTTATTCTCTCCTTTTGTTCTGCCTTGTTCTAACCACGTGTATCCTCCTGTCCCGCGAAACCGGAAATCCGAATAGGTAGTCTTAACTTAAGACAATACTATGCGTTGGCATACAACAAATCGTGTGCAATTGCAACAGGAAATTTGTTCGTTTCGCGAATGCCAGAATTTCGCAAATGATCGAAGATAAAGTCACGAATTCTAGGACAAAATTCTTTTCGCGCAACTCAATGGAACAAAAAAAGTTCGGATTCTTTGACCATCGACGCAATCTGAACGCGGGGAATTTCCCGACGATGTTTCTTCGATTCAAATTTAACAGTTTCCACAACGAATTCCTTCGGAAAGAAGAATGTTCATCGTGTTGGGAAATTCCGCGGAACGTAATTCTTTGTGCCGCCTGAAGAATGCATCTAGTTGTTGCGAGTTTTTAAATTTTCCGACTATTCGCTCGCGTTGCTCGAGCAAATTGCAGTTAACCCGGTTATTAAACAATTTTCTGAAGAAATTCCAACGAGGAACACGGCACTACAATAGCGGCGTTGAAATTATGGTAAAAAAATTTCTTTACGTAACTACACTCTTTCAGTAACATTAAATATTAGATGCATCGAACAATGTTTTTTATTATTCACAATTCAACGTTGTTATTATCACTGAAATATTCTTACTTATTATTAACGACAATTAAGAAGCAATTATGCACGCGTAGGTAAATCCGGTGTGCCAGTTTCTACGTTTGCTTCGTTTCAATTTACATGATCTCGATTTTTATAGCCTCACTTCATTACATTTCAATATTCCTGTTAATCAATTTACACCACGCTGTTTACACCCGTCGCGTACACTCGTACGGGATGTAAATCAGATCAGGTATAATAAATCCTACGTAACAAGGAGTGGCAGGTGTAAAAGAATGCCCGACCTACGTTGCAATTTTCAATTAAAATTGTTTAGAAGAGCGAATCGATTCGTTCAACGGCTGACACGATTCTCACAAGTTGTTCGAAGGAATTGGCAGCTCGTCGACCAGATGAAAAGAGCTGCGACAAAAAAAGGTCAAGCTGAACCTTTCTTGTCGCGACACCTGTTTTAGCGATACCAGCGAACACATAAGAAAGGCTCGATTAAAAATCAACTGCAACTCCTGGCAGCACTTTCTCTAACACATTCTCTCGAATGAAATCCTAGATCGCAACTTTTAACTCCTTGCCATACTATTTAGCTCGATGAAATTCAGATCCAACCGGTAGAAAAAAAATCAAGTGTTTCAATTGTTACCCCTCCCATCAAACTATTTTTAATATACATAATTTCATCTTCATTCTACTTGTTAAACTCGTGACGTTCACGTTTGACCAGCATTTAATTTCACGAGTCTGACTCGAAATATTCATGTTTGATCCAACATAGTTATGAGTCAGACTTACCAAACTACATCAAAGGGTGAATGATACCCAAAAAGCTCCTCTAGCACATTCCCTCAAATGAAATCCTAGATCGTAACTTTTAACTCCTTGCCATACTATTTAGCTCAATGAAATTCAGGTTCAATAGGTAGAAAAAAATCAAATGTTTCAATTGTTACCCCTCCCATCAAACTATTTTTAATATGCATAACCCCATCTTCATTCTATTTGTCAAAGCATTTGATCCCATGAGTCAGACTCGTGATATTCATGTGATGATCCAATATTGTTATGACGAGTCAGACTTGTCAAAGCACGTCAAAGGGTTAATGGTACCCAAAAAGCTTCTTTCATATATCTACAGAGTCCAATCTAAAAATCTAACTTCGTATAACTTCAATCTACACGGAATCCAAGCCGTCTCGCCAATAAACAAAGAAACTGAACCCGACTTCCGAAGAAAGCAGCAGCAGCCTTCGCGATAAGATCTCAATTAGGCTTGCTTGTCTCCCACAATCGGGATCGGAAATTTAATTTCAAAGCCTCGCCGAGTTCCAGATCAATTTCGCCAGCCGAGCCCCCCTCTGCTCGGGTCGAGCATTCTAAACCGATGTAACGATATTTCGAGAACCATTAGGAGCGGAGCTCTCTTCACGAGCTGGTTCGAGAGATAAACGAGGTACACGGAGGCGCAGCGATCGCTCCCGAGGGGAAGAGGGAAAAAAGCGAGCGCTGCGAGGTGGTGGAAGAAAGAAAGAGAGGGAGCGGCGGCGCGACATTAAATTGGGATTAGCCGGCTGGCCTCAGATGGCTGTAAGTACAGGAGAGACACAGCTGAAGATCAGCAACGGCGACAAAGCCTTTGGTTAACCCCTGATGGCCACTGCGGCACCCGTGGACGTGAAAGAGAAGACAACGAGTATCGAGATCGCGACGTGTGTGGCCGCCTTTAAGGACGCCTCGAAACGCGCCACCACGTCCTGATCATCGGGACTGCACGTCGCCGCATGAGAACTGCGAGGACTGCTGGTAAAAGTGCTGCCAGGACGATCGAGATGCATCATGCAGGCTGTTGCGCTGTGCTGCTTGCCAGATTGATGAATTCAAAGGGGCCTTGAGACTTGGGAGACGCGTTCTTTACCAGTTTTGGGCCATCAAATTAAGAGTAGTAGTGTTTTTACACGTGGCAGCAAGACGCAACCATAATAGATGATTTCAGGATAGAATTGTTGGTAAACAATTGATCCCTTTCATGGATTTTATGAAGGCCAAGGTCTAATGCATCGAACGCATAAATTTGGCAATCAATTATCTAAAACTGAATGCACACTTCTGAATACGCATTTTAAATGCGCGAAAGCGCTTGTAAGCATTTATAAGAAATTCAGATTCGCGAGAAAACGTAGAATGTGCTCAATCCGTCCAAGTATGGAAAATATCTAAGGTAAATTGCAAACTATAAAACTTAATCTAAATTCCATTTCTCTATCGATCCTAGTGAAACTTCGAATCTGCACAAACGTCCGCAACTTAGTGATAAGTGGGCGCTGATTAACCCTTTGCGGTCCTATGTCGAGCGTTACTCGACACAGCGCACAGTGGGGTATTTGCCCAGAAAAATTGTACAAAACTCTGTCCATATTCAATCAATCTTTAAACTGACATTATTCAAATTGAATAAAACAAAGACGATTTTGAAGTTAACCCTTTGCTAATTCTATGTCCAACGTGTCTCGACACATCGTCATATAATAGGAACTGCTGAAACGAAATTCGCGGACCGCAAAGGGTTAAGTTCCTGCTTCTTGCAGTCACCGTCGAAACATCGCTGAAAACGTATCCCTCTTCGAAACCCAAGCATTTAAACCCGGCCGTCACCTTTTCGCAACACTTCCTGCACCTGCAGCTACCGTCCAGGAGGCGAGGGCGCGCATTCCGTTCGACAGTCCCCGTAACTTACAGGCGGCGGCCGGTGTCGGCTCGATATTTCACCGAGGTGAAAGAATTTATCCGCGGACACGGACGGAAAGGCGGGCATCCGCATTAATGCAGATCGCTCTCGTCGGGTCGTTGCGGCTCGGAACATAACGACGATGCGCCCGGAGGCCGGTTCGGGGATAGAGGAGCCCCCGGCGCGATTAATGCCGATTAAAAAGGCAGAAGTCCCGCCTCTGATCATTACGCCGATGGAAGCTGCGCTGGCAATTCCGTGGTAGAAGTAAGGTAGCCGTCGCGACCCCTCTTGCCCCCCTTTTCTTTCCCTTTTTTTCCACCTCGTCCCTTTCACCTTTCCCTCCCCGGTGTCCGTGGTTCTCCAGCCTCTTCCTCCTCTGACTTATTCACCTGTCTTCCTCGTCCTATCCCCGTCGTAACTCGCTCCTTCTTTTCCCTTCCTTTTTTCCCTCCTCTCCCGCTTTTTTTCTGCCCCTTTTTCTCCCGCGGTGATCTCGGCTAAGGTCGCTGCCGCCGTCCCGGGGGCCCCTCCCGGGCCGAGTAATTACTTCTAGTCCGGCGCTGAGCTTCGCCGGCGGTTCGACAGCCAAACTTATAATTTAATGGTTAATTATATAAGGAGTCCCCCGCGATTCGGCGGAGCCACTGGGCGGACACGGTGACGTGCAGGAATGCCCCCGTCGCTGTTACAGGGGGCACCGTATACGGTACCCGTTTTTCCCGACCCGCTGATGTGTACACGAACGTCGGGCCTCGAACTTCGTAGGATCGAGGCTGATACAACGTTGGAATTAACCCTTTACACTCGAGAGGTGATTGTTACTTATCTAGTGATACTAATTTCAAAAATCTTCAAATTCGATATATTTACTAAGATTTGCCTATATTAAACCGTCATTTAGTTTGGTTACGTGATATACTAAAATTTACATATATGACTATTTAACCTCCGAATGTGACTAATAAACAAAGTAATTAAAATCTGTAAATTTGCGAAACTATCATTTGGTGACTAACAGTCATCTCTCGACCGCAAAGGGTTAATTATCGAGATAGACTTCAATTCTTTAACTGTAATGCCGAAATCACATGTTTCGCTCAGGATGCAATATTTTATAGAAATTAATTTATTATTTTCGATATTGTAATAAAACTGTTTAACTGTTCAATGGGACACTTTTTACTTTTATTTATATCTATTTCTATTGAGGAATCAGAGTCGATCTTTATGTTCCCTTATGAAATTCAGAAAATAAAGCTTCGGATTGTGTTAACACGTTCGTCGCCCAGCATGATTCGACTGAGTTTCTCGCTGAGCCCAAATCCGATCGCATAGAAAATTGGGGTAAAAAAATATAAAAATAGCAAATGTTTTAATCTTTTATTTTTATTTTACGTATTTTATATTTATATATATTATACTTCAATACTTGTTGCATTGAATTCCTTTAAAAATTCCAATTTTAAATCCTATTTAACTTTAAGAAAACGAGCGTCACCCAAACATGGGTGACGTGACGATGAACATGTTAATCCATTGGAAGTCAAATTAAAATAGTAAACTAAATGTTACGCGAATGTAAGGAATTCTGAGATATTTTTACTGTTTTCAATTAAATAGAACACAGTACATACGTACTGCTTTCGAAAAATGAATCAAAAATTTATGTCCATAGTAAAAAATATCGTGATCAGTGTTTCTCAAAAACTACAACTCATTCACAGAACCAACAAAACATCCACGAACTGACATTCCATGCAAAAAGAAACGATCGAACGTTGTTCAGGAGTGACGGGAGCTCGTCGAAAAAAAATTGCTACAAGCCGATGGAGTCTCTCTCTCTCTCCCTCTCTCTTTCTGTCTACCTTCGCAAAAAAATTCCGCTCACGGGAATTATCTAAAATTGTCGGGGAGTAATTTCCAGGAGCGAATTTGGTCAACGTTAAATCACAAGTACACGGCCGGCAATCTAGCCAGGATGATTTTTGATTCGGCCAACGGCTGATTGATATGTATAACACGAGCCCGGCATACGTTATGAATATTGATAGCCTGCCACGAATATCTAACCCGTGTACAGCTTGGAACGCGTTCCATGGCCTCCAGCGACGCTTTTCCAGTAACTTTTTGCGGATGTCGAAGCGGCAACGAAGACGAGGATATTAACCCTTTCACCGCGGTGCTCACGGAATCGAAATCACTGTTGATCGATAAATAATACCCGAGAAACGTTAAGAAACGGATGGACATGAAATTGTATACACTTGTAGCATAAAATTAATATTAATTGTTTACCTAGAATTAACACTATTCCTACCGACACTTCACGTATACCTATTCGACAATCGGAAGGGATACCGATTGATATTCACCGTGAGAAACGCAACTATTCACTCCTTGTTCGCTGGTCTTCTTTATTTTCTTTGAAAATTTATTTAACAAACTGTGTGTTTAATTTATGGAAAAAAAAAGATACTGAACAAGGATATAGTATTCTAAAAATTGTTTCAGAAACATACAGGTATTTAATTTCAACAATTTAGGATTTTATTTTAACGCAAACTGTAGTTACACTCTAGCATCTTTTTAACATTATTCCTACTGACAATTCACGTATACCTATTCGACAATCGGAAGGGATACCGATTGATATTCACCGAGAGAAACACAAGTATTCGCTCCTTGTTCGCTGGTCTCCTTTATTTACTTCGAAAATTTATTTAACAAACTGTCTGTTTAATTTATAGAAAGAAGAAAAATTGTTTCAGAAACATACCGATATTTAACTCCAACAATTTAGGATTTTATTTTAACGCAAACTGTAGTTACACTCTAATATCTTTTTAACAGTATTCCTACCGACAATTCACGTATACCTATTCCTACCGCGACATTCCCACGTAAGGCAGACTACAAATTTTTCTCAAAAAGTAAACAATAAAAAAAGTAATGAATATTGAATACTATATTATACGTATATTTGAGGAAAAGTCTAAAGTTCAAAGGCAATGCAATTACGTTGTACATATGAAAGTCTGATAAAAATTTTAAGAACGGTCATTTAACCGGTCGTGGTAGGAATAGTGTTAAAAATGATTATAGGCTAGAGAAAGTAGGCATGATCGCTTTTGCTAAATATGCGCTCGATATTTGAGAGCATCCCGTGTATCGTGTGTGTCTTAGGAAAAAAGGGTTAATCGCGATTAGAATTCTGGAACACGAAAATAGCAAACTCCATGGAATATTTAACTTAAACTTTACAGTTATCGAAAGCTGCCCGTTCGCTTGTTAACCAGTTCCTGAAATGAAACCTAGGCAAATCGAACAGATCGCCGGTAATCACCATATTTATTACAAATTACGGCCAAACTACCGCCGATCACGGTGTTCCTCTAATTTGCGTAATTTTAATCAGCAAAAAAGAAGGACGTAGCCGTCGAACGAGGAGCGCGCACACGGAACCGGGCCCCACCCAGCACAAGCTTCGTTAAGCGAGTTCTAATGCCTATCCAGCTTAATTGATCCAATGCTGTCGCAATTATCCGAAGTTTTCTAAATCCCGTGCCAGGTATCCGCCATCGCCAAGAAATAAAGAGCGCCCCGAGTAACTGTACACCGGAGAGCAACCGTGCCTAAGTTGGTAAAGGGATCCAATGGTAATTATCGATGATGAAGAAACGAGGGCCAAAGTGGAGCAAAGCGATTACGAAGGATCGAGGACCAGCCGATGATACGCATCTGTCCACCCGGAGAGATAATGTTAATGAGCGTGCACCGCGAAGGAGGATGGGTTCGACCCGAAGGGGGGGGGGGGAAGGTGTTTCAGTGACAGAATCACCAGAGAGATTCCACGGTGAACCTGTAACGTCGTTCCGCGTCCTCGCACACCAAGGCGTGTCTCTTCTCACCTGCTGGTCAGCGAACGCCCGGAGCGATCATCGAATAAGCTTCTTACCCGATTTTTCTCCGTCTCTCGAGCTGTCCATCAAACCGTGTCCGCGCCGATAGATTCCCGGTCACGCTTTAAATCGACCGTTTCTGTGTTCCGGACGTTTGCGTGTCCTCGATTTGGTTGCTCGGCTAGTTGAGATCCGTGGGCGCTTGCACAAGAAAACGGGAAACACTTTTTTTTTCAGCGAAGAAACACGGGTTCGGCGAATTCCTGGGGTGTTAACATTCGTCGAGAAATTTCGTATGGATTTCTTGCGATTCAAATTGAAGGAATTGGAATTTTCGAAAGGAGGGAATTGTTTAATTTTTAAATCGAAAGGAGGGAATTTCTTAATTTTTTAATCAATTTTAATTTGGATGTGTATTCCTGGGGTGTTAAGATTCGTCGAGAAATTTCGTGTGGATTTCTTGCGATTAAAATTGAAGGAATTGGAATTTTTGACACGAGGGAATTTCTTAATTTTTTGATCAATTTTAATTTGGATATGAATTCCTGAGGTGTTAAGATTCGTCGAGAAATTTCGTATGGATTTCTTGCGATTAAAATTGAAGGAATTGGAATTTTCGAAAGGAGGGAATTCTTTAATTTTTGAATCGAAAGGAGGGAATTTCTTAATTTTTAAGTCAATTTTAATTTGGATGTAAATTCCTGGGGTGTTAAGATTCGTCGAGAAATTTTGTACGGATTTCTTGCGATTAAAATTGAAGGATTTGGAATTTTCGAAAGGAGGGAATTCTTTAATTTTTAAATCGAAAGGAGGAAATTTCTTAATTTTTTAATCAGTTTTAATTTGGATGCGAGCGAAAAGGTTTCACGGGAGAACAGAGGTACCGTTTATTTTACCATTCTGAAAACGTTCACGAGGCGAATCGCCTAGGAGCTAGTGTACGCTCTCTTTGATTTCATCGTCGTTCCTGCCGACAACAAGTCCCATTCTCATCGGGAACTTCAGAAGCTACTCTCGGAACACTCGATCCCGCGACGATATCATCGTTTCATGTAACTCCTGCCGCATGAGAAATCGAAACACAAGGGGAACGCGACCCGTTCCACACAGCGGCCGCCATGGGAACGTCTAATCACCGGTACACTCCTCGTCACTACTCGAACAATCACGCCAACGTCGAACAGTGCCTCGTCATGACGAGATCTTTAGGGGAAATCGAGACCAGCTAGTTTCATTTTATAAACTGGATTTAATGAACCTTGTTTAATACAAGATCCTGTGTATTACAATCGTTTCAACCCTTTTGTACGAGCAAAAACATTCCACGATTATTTAATGAGGCGATCGCACGAGAAATCCTTAAAAAATTCCTCGCAAATGATTATGATTCACAGTCAAGAATTCTGTGTAACGATAATTTTATTACTGAAATGCAACCCAATGTAAATAAATTATTTAGACGAAAGGTTCGCTTAGACGAAACATTTTCATATTAATGGGAAACAACCTTCGTTCAACAGTGATTACGGCCATAAGCTGCGAGAGAGAGAGTATGAATAAACGAGCATCAGGACGGCATTGACGTTCACGAATAAAACTGAAAAAGAGTGTAGCTAATCGTGGTAAAGGGAAAAATTCGGATCCTGTTAGAGAGAAGCTCCCCACGTTAAAAAAAAAAGTCAACTCACTCTGTTATTTCTGCGGTTATGAATAATGTATTCGCGATTGGTACCCGCTGATATCGAACGAGTACATATAATTACAATGGATCGTGATAATTGCCAGGAACGCGAGGAGAGATTCTGTGATTTGGGGTTGAGCAACATTCCAACACCCTTACCTATCTATTTCTCTTCCACGAAACTATGCTTCATTAAAAGGTGAAGCTTCGAGAGGTTTATAAAATTAAATTTCACAAGTTTCGAAAATAATCTTCAAATTCTTTTCAACCTTCCGGTTATAACATATTTTGAGTTTAAAAAAATTGTATCCATGATAATTATATTTTAAATCTTCGACTTACGAATTCCACAAAATCTAATCCGAAAACTGTTTCAAAATCTGAACAATGCCTCTAGAAATAGAACAGGCTTGATACCGAAAACCATAAAGTATCAGCAAAACGTTCCATAACACGCACACGCAATTACTGTTGTTAGAACGGAACCAAATTGATCATTCACACAGACGGACTACAAATTGCACGTTCCTCGTCCGAGTGAATTAGCCGAGGTGTAGCTCGTCATCCTGCGGAACCTAAGCTGCCAGCCAACAGTTTGGAATCGGCACGCATCCCAAACATCTCAAGAATTCAAACGGAGTCCAACAATTGTTAACCCTGTTACTTTAGAGAATCTTCTAACCGAAAATTCGTTCAAACTCAAAAAGCTTAACGCATCGTTGACCGATCGCGTAACTGTTGTTCAACATATCACAAGCTGTGTTTTTCACTGATAAAACCCGCCAAATTGTGTCTATTTTGAAATGACAAAAATTGTTTTTTGACAAATATTGCTTCATCGATAAAAAAAAACGTTACGACGATTTTAGCAACGTGCAAGTTTGCCAAAAAACGTGCAGTCACAGACGTATGTCGAACAGATTTCATAGCGATCCGCAATGTGTTAAAAGTTGAGTAATAAATAAAATTTATTAAAGTTCTTTTGTATTGTTTTACCTTCACGTCCAGTTACGAAATAATAACCGGTGACATGAGATAAATTTTCAGTAAAATTGCCGGACAACAATGTGTTAATACTACTGATTCTTACAGCTTTAACCCTTTGCGCTCGAAAGGCGATTCTCGGTCTTCAAAAAGTTCCCAATGCAGAGCGTTGAAATTAAAAATTACCAAAATTAACTTGCACTGAAATTTATTCAGTTTGGATAAATAATACTGTAACCTCTAAATGTGATTATTCGCATTCGGATATTTGTAAAAACGTGTCGTTTGATCATTGAGAATTGCTACCCGGGTGCAAAGGGTTAATTTCAAATTCACCAAAGGTGTAAATTGAAGAAACGATTCTAATTTTTAACAGTTCGCTCTTGTGACGATTTTATCCGATTCCGCTGGCCGATGATTATGAATTATGCAATGTGTGTCTGTCTGTTCCTCGTTTATGGAAATCCCGATCGGCTAATTATCCCGCGAGCAGAATGGTATCCTCCATTGCTGGCGGGTCTTCGAGGTGTTCCATCGTTCGGGGATTAAATTTCAGTAACGAGCAATCGCTGGCACGCATGAATTATGCATACGCGAATCGGTAACACCGGTGAAGGGCTTCCGTGCGCGTAATTATCGAGCAAAGCGATGTTTAAGGACGATGGGGCTACAATGTCGTCCACGGTGGATCCTCGCGGTTTTCGTTAATATTCTGATTAAAGCTTGAATCGAGGTTTATTACACGCCGTGTAGCTTATAATATGAAACTGGTCGGCTATTTAAGATGCTTTGACTTTAAACATTAAATCACTGGTTCGGCTTTGCGCCGGATGATTCATAAGATAACCTTGCTAAAATTTGCAAAATAGCTCGGAAGCTTCACGATAGAGTGCGCAAATTTTCTCACAAGCAGGAACAAAATGAAATTTCGAGCAATTTGATCTACGGGAAGGCTTCTCAAAAACCATCGACCGTTCGAATATCATCGCTTTACAAAAAGCCTTACAAATTTTCTAAATCTCACAACCCAGCTTGCCCCATCGTTGCTCTAAATTCCTCTGCCAGACGATCGAACGCAAAAACCTGCAACAAGTCCCGAATTCGAAACATTTCCGCCCACTGTGCCCGCCACGAAGTCGAACGAACCACGATCGTAAAAGTATTTCCGCCTTCGAGAAAGATCAAGCGTGACCGTGATCAACAGTCGAGCAAATCTCGGCGATCGTGCACGGTCTAATGAAACTTCGGCTCGTCCCGGCGCCGATTTCAACAGAGCCGACAAGCCGAGCGGAGCCGAGAGCGGGGGATCGTAAAAAAGATAATGAAGAACGACCGCGGGTGTAGCCGAATAAATCGAGGGGCCGTTAAACGGGCAGTCGAAATGCCCTAATTGTCGATACAGAGATCCCCTATTGGCCTCGCGGTACGTATAATTACACGAGAATGACTCGACGAGACGCGGAACCGGGCGCTTGGGCCCCTCGCTTCTTATCGCCCGGGCCCGCTTCAGCGGCCCACAAAGTCATTTAATCCCATGACGACCGGTGGTGCTGACCTTCGGCTCCGGTAACGCGTACCCCGAGCCGTTTTGCGGATCATACTGCGTCCGCGTTGTCGGCTTTGAGCGGGCCCCGATTGGATGCACGCCCGATTTCGATGCGATCGCGCGAGATTCCTATCTCGACGTTGTCCGATTATTAATTCTCTTGCGGCGGGAGTACGCGCTGTGTGACTAAGCACCCGGGCAAGGGGGACGGGAATGTGGATGGGGTTGAAGGGGTTGGGGTTCGGTTGATTAGAGATTGCACGGGAAGTCGAGAGATGTTCAGGTTTAACTCTTTGATTTAACTCCATTTTCTTGAAGTTAAAATTAGGATTTTAAATTGGAATTTTAAAAGGAATCCAAGGGAATAAGCATTGAAGTGTAATATATTATAAAATACATAAAATAAAAATAGAATTAATTAAACGATTAATTCAACGACATACAATTAATATTTTTACATTACACAGCAAAATAATAACTTGTAATTATAACATAATGTTGACTATTAATTTTTTAATAATCAGATTCTGCATGAGGTTTCTCAAAACACGGATAAAATTTGATTTTTGACTCCATTTTGGTGATTGATGCTACCTACAGTAGCGGACAAAAGTTTAAGACTAAATGGTCAAAGAAAACAAATAAATTGATTAATGAAGAATAGCACGATAAATAAAAATCGCATTCTATGCTAATCAATAAATAGTGTTCTACAGTAATGACGATAAAAATAAGTGTATGAACAATATTTGCATACTATAGGACTATGTTTTACATTGTCCCGTCGTCTTAAACTTTTGTCCGCTACTGTACACACGACGGATGACTATAGTCACCCGTAGTAATGAACGGGTTAAAAACGAATCTCATCGAAACGTTGTCGAGAATTATCGCTACTATAATTTTTATATATTTTCCAAGTAATTTTAACGTTTACCATTACCATCGTTTACCATGTTAGAAACAAACCTTTCAAAGATTATGCAGCGGAAATTTCTTCAGCGGACGATCGATCCAAGAACAGAGGAGATACGGATCATCGAGTCCCTCGCTTATTAATGAAGCAATTAAAAACAGTTAGTTCGATCAACGAGCGAGCCTCGAAAGGGACCAGGTTGGCCAAGGTCTATATTTCCATCGATCCTGAAGAAACGGTCGGGAACATAAACGCGACTAGAGGTCGACCGAGGCGTACACCGAAGCCACGTGGCGTGCGCGCTTCTGTGATTGCAGAGTTTGCCCCGTCATTACGTGACCCCGAGCGCGGCCTTTTCGCGAGGGGCCTTCGGGCCCATGCCGAGCGCATACGTGCGCGCACGAAGCTGCCACAGCTCGTGTAATATCCCGGAGATGCCCGAACGCGTGTTCCAAATCGCGGCAAACGGGGACCCCCTGGTGGAGCGATCATTGAAACTGGATGTTAATAGAAACGGAACGATCTCGAGAGAAAATTAATATTCGCGAGAATTAATCGGTGGATCGAGAATGATAATGCACAATTTTTGAAAATCTAAAAAGTTTCGTTTACACTATATTAATTTATTAATCCCTAGATACTATAGAAAACGTTATAAATGAAAAAAAGGAAGAATAGAAAAATGGATAAAGCTACAAAAATATACACGATATTAATATTCGCGAGAATTAATTGGTGGATCAAGAATGATACTGCACAGTTTTTGAACATCTAAAAAGTTTCGTTTACACTATATTAATTTATTAATCCCTAGATACTATAGGAAACGTTATAAATGAAAAAAAGGAAGGATAGAAAAATGAATAAAGTTAAAAAAATATTCACAACACAACACAACAACAGAACACAAAATATTAAACTACACTTATGCTTCGCAAGCTACACATCTTGCTCTACGCTGACAACTCAAGTTCTGCCCCATTCATTTCTCGATCGAGTGGGACCCCAAAACACAAAATACACGACCCCACTTTATCGATCTCTTCACACATCCGCGCGTGCACACGCCAAATGTATTATCTTACAATATTAACCCTTTGCACTCGTTGACTCAGCGTGTGCGATATCACAAGTTCTACCGTGGAATTTTCATTTTTTTAAATTATACTCATGAAATGTTACAACTAAGTATGCTAATAACGTATGGGAAAAGTTTTGTTTTGATTGAATAAAAAAATAAATTCCGAGTTGGCGGTAATTCATGGTCATATTAAATTCGAGTGCAAAGGGTTAATAACAAATATTTATATTTATTTATTTGACGGGTAAACAGTCTTTATAAAGAAGTAATACGGTAAAAATAGAAATGATTAAAAAATAAAAGTAAAAGTAGTAATAAAAGAAATTTCAAGACAACCGTGTACTGTATAAAATACTCGTTTCCATTTATGGGGTGTCTTAAAAAAGATATAGCAACTACGTCCCCTAATCGACTCGCATAATCGACTTCTTCTCCGTGTGCTTGAAATAAAAAAAAAAAAAGGCCCGCGCAATTTCTCGAATAACATAACCAACGGCAGCGCAGAGACTCATCTGCATCTCCGTGTATCCTAATTAAAGAAAATTATGCAACCGCCGATCAAACGATGTTACATTAATTCCCACTAAACGGGGCCGCTGATTACAATTTCAAATCGGGCCCCGTAAATTTCGGCGGCCTCGAATCCCGCCTCGTAAATCACAATTGGATACAAATTGAAGCTTCGAATTAATCGTCAACCACCCCCTTTGCATTCACACAACAACGAAAACTTTCATAAAGTAACACAGCTACTACTAATAGTACCCGTAAACCGCAAAAAGTTTGCTATCCACGATTGAATCTAATTAATTGGTAAACAATACAGAGAAACGTTCAACAGCCACCAGTTACGACCATCACGGCGAAGGGGTTAAAAATTGACCCCGTTGCAGGGATTAAGAACCTTCGCTTGCACGGTGGAACGAAAGCAAGGAGCAGAAGTAGTACGGAACGAGAGGGAATCAGGGAGAAAAAAAAGGGATCAAGGGTCGAGGGAGCACAACTACCGCGGCTGAGTGCATTTGTTTGCCGTTTCCATGGGTTTCAACCATAAAAGCGTGCCGACGGAACCAACTTCGCGGATATCCTATCTCGCGAAGGGATCTCTCCCCGGCGAGATTTTTGCGGCTCGGGCCGCCTGCGCCAGCAGGAATGCGTTTACGCGCTCCTGCCTTCGAGTAAATCTCGTTAAAGGCTTCCCGTGGATTAAGGGGAAAGAGAGGAAGAGAGAGAGAAAGAGAGAGAAGGTTAAACAGGGCGGGCGGAGGAGGCAGAAAAGAGAACGAAACCTATAGGCTACCAATGGTGGTAGTTCGGTATATGCATAACAATTTCGCAGGAGGTTTCATGGGCCAGCTGAAAGAGAAATCCAACGGGGGAGATGGTAATCTGATGTTGCGCTATCGGGGAACGCCGCGAACAGGTCGGATTATCGTTCCGCGGACGTTCCCTGCTCCTCTTCGGTGTAATTTAATGTGTAACCGTTCGCGAGTGATGCATCGACGAGGAATAAGCGGTACACGTGTACGAGCGTGATGATTAATGCATGTGGAATAGCGTAGAGCAATGGTTTACAAGCTTAGACTATTGTAAGGAACATTTTCTGGGTCTAAGAAAGCTTTGGGGATCGCAAGAAATACTAACAATCCTTTCGAAATAAAACAAATATCAACCTTAACGAAATCTCTTCGATCTCGATTCGAGAACGACTAACCAAAGATTCTTTCCATTCATCCACATTTTCTGAAAGAACCGCTCAGTACCGTTTACCACTTCCAATTCCCACCAAAAGCAACACAATCAGCGATTATATTCTTCCCACTATTAACCCTTTCGTTACGGCAATCCGCTACGCCGAAGTGACCCCACTGAACGGCCCGCCGCGCCGAAAAGTGTACACATTGCACGTTGGTAGTCTTCGATGAACACTAAAACGTCGTTCAACACTACCTTGAAATTCTCTTATATGTACACTTTTTTAAGAGAGCTACTTAACAACTGGTTCGTCATATTATACGAGAAACTTGAAAATGAGTATATTTTAAAGCATATTCAGTTATTTAAATATTTACAGATTTCGCTATTATTATAAATAAAAATACAATTTATGGTGATTACAACACCAAGTTATAATTCTTAGTAATTTAATTCGGTATGGTAAATTTTGAAACACTGCACGTTGGTAGTTTTCGGTGAACGCTAAAACGTCGTTCAACACCACCTTGAAATTCTCTTATATGTACATTTTTTAAGAGAGCTACTTAACAACTGTTTCGTCATATTATACGAGACACTTGAAAATGAGTATATTTTAAAGCATATTCAGTTATTAAATATTCACAGATTTCGCTATTATTATAAATAAAAATACAATTTATGGTGATTACAACACCAAGTTATAATCCTTAGTAATTTAATTCGGTATGGTAAATTTTGAAACACTGCACGTTGGTAGTTTTCGGTGAACGCTAAAACGTCGTTCAACACTACCTTGAAATTCTCTTATATGTACACTTTTTTAAAAGCTACTTAACAATTGTTTCGTCATATTATATGAGAAACTTGAAAATGAGTATATTTTAAAGCATATTCAGTTATTTAAATATTTACAGATTTCGCGATTATTATAAATAAAAATACAATTTATGGTGATTACAACACCAAGTTATAATTCTTAGTAATTTAATTCGGTATGGTAAATTTTGAAACACTGCACGTTGGTAGTTTTCGGTGAACGCTAAAACGTCGTTCAACACTACCTTGAAATTCTCTTATATGTACACTTTTTTAAGAGAGCTACTTAACAACTGTTTCGTCATATTATATGAGACACTTGAAAATGAGTATATTTTAAAGCATATTCAGTTATTTAAATGTTTACAGATTTCGCTATTATTATAAATAAAAATATAATTTATGGTAATTACAGCACCAAGTTATAATTCTTAGTAATTTAATTCGGTATGGTAAATTTTGAAACGAGGATCCACGCGTAAACCTACGTTACAACAACAGGTCGTCGCGCGGATGCCGGATATATCCGGCACCTGTAACGAAAGGGTTAAATTCGCCTCGGATATACCCCACACACACACACAAACCACGCATCCTACTAAACAGCGAACGCTACGTGCAGCAGAATAATTGCAGAGGGAACGGGTACATAGTAGCAAAGGGCGGGCAAAGCGTAGAAGCGAGCCCGTGAAGCATCGCGAGCCACGGCCGTTTCGCTCTGGAGAGGAAAAATTAATTTCGTGACCTCGTTCAGGAAGAACCTGCCACGGCGGAGGCGGAGGTGGGCCCCTCGGACGGTGGATGAAGAGGAGTAAAGAGAGTCATGAGCTCCCACAGGGGCTGACCCCCTGACCCTATCAGCCGGGCCTCTCTCCGGTATTGTTTATAGCGCTGAACCGTGCACTGGCTACGAGACGGCCATTGTTCCTCGGGGACCCCATTGTCTCTGGTTGCCCCCTCGTTCCTTGGCCGCCCGCCACCGTCGCGCAATTTACAGAGATATAAAGCCAGGGCCTAATTATCACCGGGTAATTGCTCAATTCGGAACGAACCACGGTTGCCGGCGAGGACACCTCAGAGTCTTCCGAGGAAATTTGTGGTCCGTAGCAATTAGTGGGATGGGAGTATCTGGCAGGAAGTTATTGACCGCCCATGGATTGTCTTCCGGAGGGAATGATCTAGTTCTATAAGGTCCTTTTGACTTTTAGCTGGATTCCATCTTGATTTAACACAAGAACTACCGATAATTAAAGTGTACTTATTTGCATGGAAGAAATCAAATTTAAAATTACATGAAAAAATACCGAACATATAGAAAACAAATCTTCGTTTGTACCTTCTGCAGAAAATCATAATAAATTTTAGCAGCTTCACCACATTTAATTTATAAAGTTACTACGAGTAATCACCAACTGGTCATTTTGACTGGTTTGGTAGTTCTAGTGTTAACGAGTTGTCGAACTTTTAATTTTAACCCTTAAATGCATGATTTAACCATTTTTTTTTTGAAGGAAAATGTTTTTATACGAGCAAGTTTGTAAATAAACAGGCAAAAATAATTTAAAAAAATAATTGTACATGTATTGCTATGCAGCGTAACCTTGGTATAGGTAACTGTAATTATTTGAATCATTTTAGCTTCGGAGTAAAACCTGTCTCGAGTCGATCGAGGAGAAAAGCACCACCTTATGTCAATTTTTCCAGACGTCCGTTTCTCCCGATGATCGACGCTCGAAATGCGACAGTGCGTGAAATTAAGAACAGGACGTACGTGACACGCGTGTCTTTGTGTGCATCGGTCATCGAAGTCGTAATCACTGTGATCGAAGTAAGAGCTAGAGGTCGAAGACTCGTGCACGTATTCCTCGGGGGTACAGGCACATCCTGCTCCCCCCCCCCTTGTGCCTCCCCCTCATTTGTGTCTTATTTCTTCCTTCTACCCGCCGCACACTTTTCCTCTCCCTCCTGCTTCTCTGAATGCAAATGCTAGATCTCTGAACCGTGTACGATTATCAGTACGCCCGTTCGATGTCGAGATAGCGTTAAACATAGTGCTTCAGATCGGGTTAGATAAGAATTGCACGGTGGTGGACGAAAATCTCCATGAACAATGTGGTCACTTTCAAGCGAGTCCCGATAAAAGGATCGAAAGAATTCGTTCTAAAATAGATTAATAACGTTCGCTTCTCGAATAATTTCTCGCAGGTTTACTGTTATTACACGCACGGCAGGATGTAAGAACAAGAGATACGTTTACGTCCTCGTCACTTTTTACAAGCGCAAATGCGAAGATTAAAACGGAGGGACTCCGGCTACAAAGGAAATCCGTGGTGCGTTCGTCGTCCTCTAATAAAAGGCTTCTCCGCGTCACGGAAAAATAGAGTAGCCCGAGCAAAGCGAGCGAGAGAGCGCAAAAATTTGCGTACGCGGCGCACCGCATCGACGACATAATCACTGTGATCGACGTAACGTCGGCAAAAGTAGAGACTCCGGTGTTCCTCGAGGACAGATCCCCGTCCTTCTTCAACTTCCATCCCCCTTCGGGACCCCTCTCCCCTCTCGCTCGCTACCTTCGTCCCGTTTCTCCCCTCTGTACGCGAGTTTTTCATGGTCTTGCTCGAACTGCAAAGCGTTGCATCGTTGCAGGTGGACGAGCGAAGGAAGGAAGGAAGGAAGGATGGATGGAAGGGAGGTGTGCATCGTGTGTTTCGAGTTTGAAAAGTGGCGTCGCGCGGCCTACCTCTAATGACAATGTAGATGTGGATCAAGGTAATGATAATGCGTGGCTAGGCCCGACACGCTGCACACGATTCGAGCGAGCGCATCCGTGCGTAAATCGTGACCGGAATGACGGGGAAGCTGTTGACGTGTCACGAGATGCGTTTCAGAGTTTCAATTTCCTGCAATCATCTACTTGCTATCGCTTTTTTTAATCCCAGAACAGATTCTGCTCCGTTGCTCTTGCTTCGACTAGGAGAAAATGCATTCACACGGTTGAGTTTGAGAGAAGAAAGAGATACTCTAACCTCTTCCATGATTACGCATTATATTTTTTTAGAGAAACCGGAAAGTAATCTCGTTTTCTTTCATTACATTCAGACACATACATTTTTAACGAGTTTTTATTTTTAATCAATCATGTAATCAACAACCCTTTGCCATCTACTGTACAAATTTTCAATGCAGGATCGATAAAAATCAATTGGTTTTTGAGCAAAATATGTACAGATGGAATGACAGAAACATTACTATTCGGTCCCTCTAATAGATTAAGATCAGAGTTGAATTTAAATCTGCTGTAAAATAACACCTAAAGAGTTGCGAATGAAAATTTCACCGCAAGATTCGTACAAATTTACAATATAACGCGTGACTAGTAGTATCCAATGTCGGATCTATAAAAATCAATTGGTTTTTCAGCAAAATATCTACAGATGGAATGGCAAAAACGACATTACTTACCGGTCCCCCTAATAAATTAAGATCGGTGTTGTATTTAAGTCTGCGGTAAAATAACACCTGAAGAGTTGCGAATGAAAATTTCAGCATGAGATTCATACAAATTTGCAGTATAACGCGTGGCTAGTAATATCCAATGTCGTATCGATAAAAATCAATTGGTTTTTCAGCAAAATATCTACAGATGGAATGACAGAAACGACATTACTTACTGGCCCCCCTAATAAATTAAGATCGGTGTTGAATTTAAGTCTGCTGTAAAATAACACCTGATAAGTTGCGAATGAAAATTTCACCGCAAGATTCGTACAAATTTACAATATAACGCGTGACTAGTAGTATCCAATGTCGGATCAATAAGAATCAATTGGTTTTTCAGCAAAATATCTAGAGATGGAATAACAGAAACATTACTATCCGGTCCCCCTAATAAATTAAGATCGGTGTTGAATTTAAGTCTGCTGTAAAATAACACCCGATAAGTTGCGAATGAAAATTTCACCGCAAGATTCGTACAAATTTGCAGTATAACGCGTGGCTAGTAATATCTAGCAACAATTCCTGTAATCTACACCGCGATTAGAGTCCAGCGCCGCGAATGCTCGGACGGTTGGAAGCTGCTTCGAAAGAATTCTCGGAAAGTCCCTGACTGTCTCTTGAAATTACCGATCGCTACGTTCCACGCGGAATGTCCCTCGGTTGCTTTCAGTGGAACTGCGGATTCCGTGAATTCGCGAGACGGACGGTGAAAACGCGGCATGGAATTGGAACGATCGCAATTAAAAGGAGGAACGACACCGGCGCGCGGAAGCAGAGGCACGTATAGTCGTCACGGACAGACCCGGCTCGGTTATCCCGCGTGTGCGCGCACGTACGCACGTACACAAGCGAAATACACGTGTACACAACTGAACTTTCACCGCAATTAAACTTAAAAGCGCAATTTCAGCCGCGTCCGCGTTCGCTCCTACTAGGGTTAATGGCGCGGGGTCGTGAAACGTTGGCGTAACGCGGAATTCCTCGAGCCGCGGGACGAAAATTGGATCGGCGTCGCCGATGGATGCATCGTTCCGCTGCTCGAATTGATTGATTTCGAACAGCTCGCCTCGACCGGTTCGACTTACGCAACTAGGACTCGCGATGGCTGCCGATGGACGACCTTTCACCTCGAAATTCAATCCGGTCTTTGACGATCTGCAAACATTTTCCTGTTCCCTGTGAGGTCTGGGTACAGACATCTTCGTCGTTCCTTTTCATGGAAAGTATTCAATTATTTTCTTAGAGTATTCGCAACGCTAACAGTTCACGAGGTAACCAACACGGTATTGTAAGAATGGATGCGAGTTGAGGAAAATCTGAAGAGTGCTTGAGTTGAGCGATGACTATCGAGGCAGAAAGAGTTTGATATTAATTATATTCTAAGCGCTTCACTTTGTTTTATTCACACCCTTGAACCCTGTCACCTCGGTCTAGTAAATAAATAGACGTAAGAGTTTCCTATAGTGTTATGGGGAGAGAAAAGAATGTGTTTGAGGAGTCGCAAACAACTTTCAAGGAATGCATCTCTAGACAGAACTGTATTAGAATAGATTTAAAATGTGCAAAATATTAGTTCCAAAAAAAAGTGGACAGTACTATTGTAGGAATGCGATCGAGTGTATGCGAGTTTGGAAAAGTTGGAAGAGTACTTGAGTTGGGCGATTGTCGTGTGAACGCAGAACGCTCCTAAGGCGTGAAAGATGAGAATTTGAGAAAACGTTGCGACTGAGAAATTCTGGGTGGTCGTGACCGAACGCATCAAGTGAGAAAGGTTGACAATTAGAATGAAAGGGAACGAGTATTTGGAAGAATATATGACGGGGAAAATGCGGGCGCAGGGCAGAAAGTATTGGACGGTGAAGGCAGAAAGTGTTTGACTGTTTGAAAGAAAGGTTTTGATTGTGAACGTAGAAAGAATGTTGAAGTTGCTAAGCTGTAAAGTCGTTTAAATTGTTTTAAATATACTTTTATTAATACTTTAATCGCTTCACTTTTATTGTTCACACCTGAATTCCATCTTCCGTTCTACAAAAATCATTTCATAGAATTATCCTATACTATTTAGAATTACTCAGTGCCTACCCAAACCCTAATTATTTCTGTAACTATCCTAACCTCATATAACCTCCATCGAACAACTAAAAATCTAACATCGTCCATCGAAGATCCTCGATAACGACCATAGATACTCGCACGCATCCTCTGTTTCTGAATAAAGACATCAGGTGTGTTTGACAAAACGTCGAAAAATGATATCCAAGAAGAAACTACGGTAGAAACTCGGTGCAGCGACACCGATCACACCTCTTTTTTCTAACCGCCATGCCGACGAACGTAATCCACGGAACGAATTGAACGAGAGTCGCGTTGGATCGTAAGCCGTAACAGATCCTGACGTTAATCGCGGATCATTTTCTCCGAGCATGATGCGCAGCAACGGGTTCCTTATTACCCATTAAGATCAATCATTGTTTTTATTAGCCCCTGCCGCGGATAGAGGTGGCCACGAAACGAGCGACAAAAGGGTGGCCGATCCCGTGGACTTTCCATCCGTCCGGCGCCGCGTTCAATATCTTTCTTGCACTTTCTGCATTCCATCCGCTTCACGCGCGCATCGCCGATTACGCGGCAATCAGCCGAGCTACACGCTTTTTACCCCGTCGATCCGCGCTTGATTAAGTTTTTCACGTTATGTAAACAGTCGAAGGTGGATACGTTGCACGGTAGCTTTGCTGTATTCCCCTTTTTCTCTTCCCTCGCGGCTCGAACGAAGGGAACGGGTGTAATGCACACCGGTTAATGGCTGTGCTAGGCGGATGGAGAGTAGCGGTAACGACTGCGAAGCGAGCTTCAGTGGGGTGAAAATGGAGTACGAGGACTTCTTTCTGCGTTCGGTAAACGAGCCGAGTAACGTTCGATCTTTCGTAAGCTGAATTTCGCTTACGCGAGAGAAACAAGAAAGCAATTTTGTAAAGAAAGTTCGCGTGGCTTAGTATGAATAAAGTTCGTGTGTTCCTTTAAAACTTTACTTTAACCCTTTATCTGACAAGCATTGAAATTTCAAATAAACAAATTTGGGAGTTATCCAAGTTAAGTATGTATGCCCTTTCTAAGAGAGTGAAGAGCTGAAAAAGCTTTATTAGCATAATTTATGCAATGGGCATAAATAATTAAGCCATGTTGCTCTTTCATATGCAAGCTGTTAGAAACACGTGTTGAACATTACCAGATAAAGGGTTAAATTAGATAATTTCACGTTTCGAATACACCACTTGACTTGCTTGGAACAAACTAGGAAAACAATTGAAATATGAATGCACAAGGTACACTTGCTGATCACAACCGATTTCCACAAATATTGTCCAACAACCGATGAAGCTTTCGCGGTACCAAGCGATTCAACACACGAAGAGACCGCGATCCGCCGAATCCGATGAACGATTACGCACAATCGAGCCGGAGGAACTTGCATGCCCGTGAAATCGGTTCTTGAAATCCGCCTTTCCCCGGTAATAAGCACCTTTTTCAAGGATCCACGATCCTTGAAAGCCACCTGGTACACCGATTTACCATCCTTCTATTCCCGCTGGTCGCGGGATCTCATCCTAACGCTCCGAGACCTCTACCGAGAGATCTCGCCAAACGGCCCGGGGCGGTGTTCCAGGAAAGGTGAAACTGGGAGGATTTTACAGGAGGATGGTCGAGAGGTGGACGCACGCGCCGGGGGCAACCAGAGGCTCGCGCTCTGTAATCACTTTTCCCTCTTTCTCTTCTTCTTCCTCTTCGCTCGCCACACCGCATCTTCCTTCGCCTCCTCCTTCGTCCCCACCTTCTGTCCCTCTTCTTCCCTCGGAAACGCACACGTGTGGTTACACACGCAGAGGGTGTTCTGTGTCGTTCACCGATTCATACTGCGCCCGTGTACACGCGTGTACAGAGGGCATGCTAATTCCGGTCCCTCACGCGCGGCTGCGCGTGTGTTCGTGCGGCGGAGGTGCGCGCGAGGCCTGAACGGAGAAGAGGATCCATCCCGAAGGTGCACGACACGCTCGCGCGTCCTGCTCCACCAGCCACACATCTGCGTAATTGTCCCCGCCGGCAGCATCCGACCGAACGCTCTGTCGGACATGCGCTTATCGTACAGGCCCGTTCAAAAGCGTCCAAGGATCCATCTCTCGGCTCAGGAATCGGTTGAAATTGGTCGTCTTGGGAGGTTAGCGAACGGAACGGATGAAAGCGTGGTAGGTTGGTTTGACGAGTACGAAACGGTCAAGTATAATTGCTAGGGCACGGTCTTCGAACGTTCACGGTGGAACTCGTATGGAGAAATTTTCATGCGAGCCGGCAAGGTAAGCAGAGCCATGAATATTCACCGCGAGCACCGGTGGAAACTTGAATCCCGTCCTTTTTTTTTCTTCCACTTCTCGCGTACCGCGATAGAATCTTTGATCTATTAAAACCGTGGCATTATCATAAATTCAATGAAACTCGCGTAGGAGTGGTTGTATCGCATTCTACGGGGAGCGGAATCTGTTGCAGAAGATTTATCAGGCTGTTGTGCCCGCATTTATCTAGCCGGATAGCGGATAATTTAGTCCTACGTACGGAGGTGTAATATTCTGATTACACATTGTGATCCGGAGCGTGGGCCGGCCGGGTGGGATGTATCTAATTGATAGTTTCCAACAAATTTGCAGGCTACTGAATGGATTGGCGATCGCAGCGGGCAAACGAACGAGATAAGCGAGATACCGCGCCGCCGGAGAATAATCAGCGCTATTCCAGAAAGCGAGGAACATAAATCTGCCCTTTAAAACGTTAATTTCAACTGCTAGGCGAGATCACAATGGTGTCCTCGGGATTCTGAGAGGGCTCTAAAGGAGAAAGCGAAATCGCCAGACGAGACGAGAAAGGAGATCAGTGTAATCACTTTTGCGCGAAGGATTCGTAACGCAGCGAATCGGTTTTGTGAAATTGTCGTTTCGCAGCTTAAGACAATTTTCAGTAAGAATGTACGAGGAGCATTACGATGGTTACTGACCGCCAACGTGTTCCCTTTGAAACACTTAAAACCCATAGGAATCTCTCCATCGAAGCACAAACACCAGTCTTCCCTACAAAAAACTACCCATCCCCTTCGCCTCGTTCGCCTCCCAAAACTATACTATGTTTCGTTTCTCAACGAAAACCAAAAAACCCAAACGCATCATCATTCCTCGTAAAAATCTATCCATCGAGACTTCGGCAACGGGGAGCAATCAGAACCCAAACAATAACTCCCGTCGGGGGACCACCCCTCCTCTCAGAGGCCTGTCCATCGGAAACCGCCCCCGCCTGATTTAAAAGCTTCCGCGGGACCGGAGCACGTTATCGAGCCGCAGGTACTCTAAACGAGTTTTGGATTCTCGCGAGTATTCCTAAGTATTCGGGGTATGGGTTGGGTAACTACCAGCCATCCGCCACAGCACACGCTGCCTCCACAATACCTTCGAGCTACGTTGGCCCATCCTGTGGGTTCCAGCGTGTTCGATCGCCCTTTGGCAGTGGACGAGGAAAAAGTGAAGGAAGAGGGAGAGAGAGAGAAAGCAGGTCTAACGATCGACGTTGCGTGATTTATTTTTGGAAGCGACGAAGATAAGAACACCGAAGGTGATCCGGAGAGAGGATCGATCTCGGCCGAGTTTCGAGCCCGGAAGCAACGTCTAGGACCGTTTTGCACATTTTAACCTCGCCTGAGAACCAGACGGATCCTTCATTCCTGCCTTTTTTATACCAGGAAGAAAACTGATATTATCTTCGCCTGGGCGAGGTCTCGAAGGGACCCTCTATCCTCGGGACAGAGCCGCGCGGAGCAGAGAATGGTATGGGGCTGAGGGTGAATTATGGGTGAAAGTTAATGCGTTTCGTTGTGTATAGGGTGCTATAGCATTTGGGACGATCTGTGAGTTAAGGAAATTTTATATGACAACGTAAATCGATAACGTGTGCCCCATATATTGGATTTCCCTAGTCGAGAGTTCATCGAGCGTCATTCTGTTAATCGTAGAAAAATCGATAAGCGCCGCGCGGAGCAACGAATGATATGGGGCTGAGGGTGAATTATGGATGAAAGTTAATTCGTTTCGTTGTGTGTAGGGTGCTATAGCATTTGAGCTGATCTGTGAGTTATGGAAATTCGACGTAAATCGATAACGTGTGCCCCATATATTGGATTTCCCTAGTCGAGGGTTCATCGAGCGTCGTTCTGTTAATCGTAGAAATCCCCTAACGAGACCGGCGATTAAAATTGAATCGAGGTATTACACCCGTAATACGATAAGCGCCGTTTTCAATCGCGATCCATAATCCGCGCAATTTCGAACGACAAACGCATCGCGCCTCGCCGTTAATCAACGTAACCCATAAACCCCCTGGAAGAGACTCCCGTCTAGAGACACACGCTCGCGCAATAATGCAGTTCCCTGTACGACGAGGATGGACGGCATAAATTTCCCATAAAATCGCGGCGGCTAATTGAAAAATCTCCGATAGCGATGCATCATCCTCGCTTTCTAAATTATCCTCTCGCTTGCTCCCTCGATCTGCCGCGGCCCGGCTCGCGTGTGCACGAGAAATGACGCATTAACAGGCCGGGAGAGACGGCATGATCACGAGCTCACGATCGCGGGCCCGGCGAGATACAAGGCTGGCCTATGCCGGCCGAGACAAACTGCACACGTTTCTGGGCGGCCTGCTGCATCCTTCTTCTTTTTCCCCTCGACCCCGCCGCGGGTTTTCGTTCGCCGCGCGCTACATGTGTTACGATTTCGACACGGCCGGGGGCCCGGCGCTTACGCCGCGTTTCTAAATCACGCCGTCGCCGCGATTCGTTCTGGTTCTTGCGATACGTCCACGGAAATCGAACCTGCTCCCCGTCACGATCGCCGTCCCCTTCTGTTCGTGCTAATGGGACGGAAACCGGCGGTGGGTCGTGAAAGCTGAGCGGAATGGGTGAAAATCGGAAAATTCGATAGATCGGGGATGATTATTAGAATTGGAGGTGTAAAGAAGGAAGATGACAAACTGTGAAAGCTGAGCAGAATGGGTGAAAATCGGAAAATTCGATAGATCGGGGATGATTATTAGAATTGGAGGTATAAAGAGGGAAGATAACAAACTGTGAAAGCTGAGTAGAATGGATGAACATCGGAAAATTCGATAGATCAGGGATGATCGTTAGAATTGGAGGTATAAAGAGGGAAGATGACAAACTGTGAAAGCTAAGTAGAATGGATGAAAATTGGAAAATCCGATAGATCAGGGATGATCGTTAGAGTTGGAGGTATAAAGAGGGAAGATAGCAAACTGTGAAAGCTGAGTAGAATGGAGGAATAAAGAGGGAAGATAACAAACTGTGAAAGCTGAGTAGAATTGATGAACATCGGAAAATTCGATAGATCAGGGATGATCATTATAGTTGGAGGAATAAAGGGGGAAGATAATAAACTGTGAAAGCTGAGTAGAATGGATGAACATCGGAAAATTCGATAGATCAGGGATGATTATTAGAATTGGAGGTATAAAGGGGGAAGATAGGAAACTGTGAAAGCTGAGTAGAATGGGTGAAAATCGGAAACTTTGATAGATCGGGGATGATCGTTAGAGTTGGAGGTATAAAGAGGGAAGATAACAAACTGTGAGAGCTGAGTAGAATGGATGAAAATCGGAAAATTCGATAGATCGGGGATGATTATTAGAGTTGGAAGCATAAATAGCAAGACCCTATTCGAATCTCATTTTCAGTACATCCTCCAGTTTCTGAGAGATTCTGTTCACAGCATAGTGGCGAAAAGCATCGAATTTCCACAGAAACACATCCCGTTTGAATCTCATTTTCAAAAGCAACCCTCCAGTACCTCCAGAACCTTTTCAAGCGACCCTAAACTCAATTAACTCCCTTACGGTTCCAAACAAAAACACGTTCCTCAAATCTTCGACCTATTTCCGACACCCATATCATGCACGCGCTCTCGAAGCTCCATCGCAACAAGCTCAACCCTTTCGCCTGCGGTGCCCGCACAATAGCTACGAGATACAAAGGAGATATTAGATGGCGAGGAGCGGGCGAGATGAAACGCAGAGCATCTCGCGGTCCGGTTACGTCTGCCAGGGAAAGTGTGCAACTCTCGCGGCCGATAAATCTTCGGCACACTCGGCGTCTGTCCGTTTCTCCGCTCGCTTATGACACTTCTGTACTACCAACGTGGCGAACACCGTGTTCCTACGACCGTCTCTTGTCGCCCGTTCGCATAATCGCGTCGATTGCGACAGTATCGTCGGGGGGGTGGCGGGATTGCGCGACCAACCAACAATTTGTTAACCCTTTTGCACTCGCGTCGCCTCTTCTCTCTTCGCGAGAGCTCGCACCAGGTCCGAGAGGACTCGAATACGAATGGTGGTACGCGCGGAGAAGGTAATGAATGAGATTTATAGCGAGCGTCGATTAGCTGCCCCTCTTGTTTTACGTTTCACTCTCGCGAGGCGGCTGTTGGGAAAGCTCGGGATGGTTTCTTAATCGCGACGCTTTGTGATTTACGTCCAGCGTTCGCGTTTTTTTTCGCGCAACGTGACGTTAATGCAATAATCTTTGGGCTATTGGGCAATAATGGGGCTTTTGCTTTGTCGAAGTTAAGTGGAAGTTAATGGGGAGCGGGAGAAATACTGTGGTAATTTAGGTTGTTTCTCGTAATGGATATGTGAAAAGTGCTTCAGATTTAGGTTTTTATGCGTTAGATTGGAATTGAACGGATATTTAACTTAAACGATGGAAATTTGTAATTTTTTGAATTCCATTAATGCTTATGTTGGCTACTAAACTGGTTATAAATACTTCTTTATAATATCTTGCGTTATAGAATATTAAATTCCACACCACCGTCTCCTCTTACGATTCTGAGCAATTTCTTTAATAGAATTCTCTTACGTTTACACTGCACGATATTTTTATCAGTGTAACGATACGAGAACGATTACGAGACTCGTATTACAAAAGATTCGTGTTAATTTGAACGATAAGTATCGCTATTAAGTTTTTAATTTAATCGAAGTATCAAATCATATCGTTTCGCGAGGGTAAAAAAAACAATATAACGGTGTTGCACGGCCCAACACGAGCATCCAATCAAATTTCGCTCATATAATAACCCGATTAAAATACCTATTCCCCGAGCTGCATTCGATCCGGCTGTCTAACGACTTCATCTACCACGTTCATCAGAATTAGCCGTTAAATTGATCGTGCAAGCGTCGTTTGTCGCTCACGCTGCAACGAGAGCTTGTGCAATCGATGCATTTAGATGACGAAAGATAAAACAGATGGTGGATCACGAAACGAACCTAATAATGATCTTGTTAAAATTTATCATGCAAACGTAACGGAAGCTCAAACACATAATATAAATCAATAGATAATATTTGTTGATTACGTGTACCGCAAAATAATTTTTAATCGAATTAAGTGCGACAGAAGATGAATAGTTCTATTGGGAATGGGGTTTTATATTGCTAAATGAAATGAACTCTTATTAGTGAAATAATACTTTGATAATTTATTCATACTTTTATATAGCACGAGGAAGGGCAATTTTAACCGCACTTAGCGAGTTTTGTCACAAGACTAGCAGAACGCAGTGGTCGAAATTGTTACAATCCCGTCCGGGTCCTTCAGCCCCTTTTGTTCTGTTTCTCGATGTTTTCGAACTTTCTAAAATGCCAGATACGGCTTAGCTTCTTGGAAGAAGCCCTTGAGAAAGTACGTTAACAGAAAGCTGGCTTATGGTTAATTTTTGCTTGGTAGTATTTCTGTATTCAATTTCCAACAAGTTCCATTTTCTTTCTCTTTCGTTTTCTAAAATTTGCATGGTTAACACTCAACAAGAAGAAATGAAGGAACGGGTTACGAAACCGAACCAAAGATTTCGGCCAATTGCAACGTGACGGTTTGCACACGTTTACGATATTGGAGGTTCAAAAGGTGAAATCGAGCGAATAAAAGTGGTTGCGTCAGTGTTGGCCGGCTGAAAAGATCCATTGTTTCCGCTCTGCGTTCCCGTGCAGAGAAAAAGAACAAGAAAAGTCTGCTCGCGACTTTATAATTGCCCGGCCCGGCTATCTGTGCACGTTTTATCGTTGCAAGTTTATCGGGCCGCGTTATTTCTTCATGGTTCAAGTGGTACGGGCGCACTTATGCAAGCATGGCGAATCGAAGTCCCTGCGTTATGGTTGGAGAACAATCGGAGAAAAAAAGGTGAAAAAATCGTGATCCTTAGTTTCCTGCTTTTTCCTTTTTATACTACGCTGAATATTAAGAACAGTCTGATCCAATCGCGATAGCGGACTCAGCGAAATATTGCGAGATTTAAGATGTCCCAAATAATACAAAAGTATTGCTAGTATAATATCTCATTCTGCAATGAATTCTATTCCGATGTAGACGAAACTTAAGAAAAATAACTTCTAATGGAAACACCCAATAAAATTAATCAAGAATTCTAAAGAAACCCGAACCTAACCTGAACCAAAACCGAACCTAACCCAAATCAAACCCAAATCGAAGCAACAATTCAACCACTCGAAAAACCCTCTGGTTTCCGTCGTATCAAACAATCAATACCACAAATAGACCATCGCTAGATACTACGCTGCATATTAAGAACAATCTGATCCAATCGTGATAGTGGACTCAGCGAAATATTGCGAGATTTAAGATGTCCCAAATAATACAAAAGTATTGCTAGTATAATATCTCATTTTGCACTCAATTCTATTCCGATGTAGACGAAACTTAAGAAAAATAACTTCTAATGGAAACACCCAATAAGATTAATCCAGAATTCTGAAGAAACCTGAACCTAACCTGAACCAAAACCGAACCTAACCCAAATCAAACCCAAATCGAAGCAACAATTCAACCACTCGAAAAACCCTCTGGTTTCCGTCGTATCAAACAATCAATACCACAAATAGACCATCGCTAGATACTACGTTGAATATTAAGAACAGTCTGATCCAATCGCGATAGCGGACTCAGCGAAATATTGCGAGATTTAAGATGTCCCAAATAATACAAAAGTATTGCTAGTATAATATCTCATTCTGCACTCAATTCTATTCTGATGCAGACGAAACATAAGAAAAACAACTTCTAATGGAAACACCCAATAAAATTAATCAAGAATTCTGAAGAAACCCGAACCTAACCCTAACCTAGCCCAAATCAAACCCAAATCGAAGCAACAATTCAACCACTCGAAAAACCCTCTGGTTTCCGTCGTATCAAACAATCAACACCACAAATAGACCATCGCCAGATGAAACCGCGTTTCCCCTAGATAACCCTGTCCCCACGGGAGGATTATAATCGTCCATCTCGAGCAAGCGAGGCTCTCCTCTCTGTTCGCCGGGTTCTTCGAACCCGCACAGCCTCCGCGAGCGCAGGTACCGTTCGCCAGGGTCAACACAGGGAGGAGAACCGGAACGGTAACGCCATAGTAGGTGACGTTATTAATTGGTTAATGGGAAGAAAAAGAAGAAACCGAAGAAGGAGAGAGCCGGGTGGACGAGGAACAGGAAGAAAGAGGATAAGGAGGAGGAGAAGAAGAAGTAGGAGCGGGCCCGGTCTCGAGGCTGACCTCAGGCGCCTCCGACGTTGACCAGCGAGGTCCGGCTGAAAGGAGCGGTCCCTGCTGGATTAATTATCATTACCCTCGTAGAAGGAATGGGATCGTGTGTACCCCACCTAGCTTCACCTTCGCCGTGACTGGCTACCGCGCCCGTGCCACGACCCACTTCTGTTCCTCCGGGTACAACGAGAAGTCGAGAGAGGAAGGAAAAGAGACCAGCGGCCGCACGGGGCCGGAGAACGGGTCCGATGAAGACGAGAGCATCGAGTTTTTTTTTTCACCATACTCCCGTCGATGCAGGTTGACGCTGCGCGTCCTGGAATCGTTGAACGTCTCCGCTCAGACGCGACGTAACGAATGTTTAATATGCAAGTTGGACGAAGCTAATAGGAGGAAATCTGTTTCGAGCGATCAACGGCGTGTTCGGCGCCGTATTCGAAACCTACTTCGCCAGCCTCAATTTTTACGATCATCCAACGTGTAACCTTCGTTCTACCTACACACGTTACACCAAGGAAATCGCTTATCCACCTTGCAATCGTCTCTCCGTACCGAAACCATTTTCAAGTGTTCTTTGAGCAACCGACCCGAACCGCGTTGCAAGTTCCCTCGGTTCCCGCAGAAAAAGCAGCAGCATTAAAGAAGAAGAAACGGCCGACGAAAGATCGGTCCGTGGTCCCCTCTCCTCCTCACGGGTTTCCATCATCGTCTCGTTAAAAGCCATCGATCCGGCGTCCGGACGCGCTGGAAATGCGGTAAACGAACAGCCGCTGCCTTTAAAGGGCCTCCAGGAGCCGTCTCCCCCTGTAGACACGTAGCTGCACGTCGCTCGTCTCCTCGGTATCGAGAAGTCCCTCTCTCCCTCCGTCTCTCTCTCCCTCTCTTTCTTTCTCTCCCTTCGGATCTCCTCGGCACGTTTCAGGCCGGCTCCTCTCCTTCTCCCGGTCGGACGTCATAGACAGCTGGTATCTTTATCGAATCGATTCGGCTGACAAACTGGAGGATACCGCAAGACGAATAGCCGATCTGCATGAGCTATGGAGTCGTGTGCATTGCGATTAGTCAGCGAGACTACGGGTCCCCGTGCTCTAATGGGCATCGTTAGCCGTTCACGTAAAGGAGAGGAGAGCGTGTCGGTGCGCGGCCGAGGCGGCCTGCTATCCAGCCTAACCTGGACGCAACGCGTACACGGCACTCCGGGCCCCTTGATGAACGGGCCCAGAGAGGAGACGTCAACGCGTGTACGTTCCTGCCGATCTACGTGTTCGGGGTGTCCCCGCTAATCGGACCGCGAGATCGTCATCTTCGACCGCTGCTCGGGCTATTCTAAGAACCATTGGGATATGGGAACGGGGTACACCGAGGTTCTTGTGCAGTTGATTGCAAGTCAAGGTGCAGTACTTCTTTTTCGCTGGCTCTACTTTGTTTCCCGAGCACGAGCAATAAGAGTGGCACACGTTGTGTAATGGTACAAGTTGAAGATTAACCCTTTGCACTCGAGAGGTGACCGTTAGTCGTTTAACCCCTTGACTACGGCAGACTTTGATATGTACTGGTCGTACCATACGGCAGGGATTGAGTTACGATGTGCGCCGAGAACGGCGAATTTTTGGTATGAGAAAGCCATACTGTGTGAAGCGCCTATAGGCGCTCTCAGTCTCAGGAAGTCAAACTATGTCGAGTGCCTATAGGCGCTCTCAGTATCACAAACGCAAAATTTCTAAGCGCCTGCAGGCGCCCACAGTAGTCAAGGGGTTAATGATACTACTATCAAAAATTTTCAAATTCGAAATATTTACTATGATTCGCGTACATTAAACTTCATTTAGTTTAGTTAAGTCGTGTATTAAAATTTACATACGTGACTATTTAACGTCCGGGTCTGAACTAACGTGTGAAAATTTGCAAAACTATCATATGCTAGGATTACGGTGTCCCATGAGAGGGGACAGCCGAGTGAAAAGGGTTAAAAAAGATAGGAAGATGTCGGGAAATTATTTAAATATGAGAATTGATCGTGGAGCGACGGATCTGGAGATAGAACAAGGAAAGAGAGTTAATTCTTTGTTTCTTAGAACAAGTAGCGTTGGTCGAAGCCCAATTAAACCCGAGACTACGAAGAAACTCGTGCCATTTAAGACCGACGGCTAACGATCGCGTTGCGAACTGGAGAAAGGTGAAAATAGTTTACCAGGTGGGGGGGATCGACGTGTAGTTCTACTTCCTCGACGATGATCCACGTCGATCATCGTCAAACGGGACAGCGAGATGAAAATGCCACGTGGACGTAACGCCCCCGCGGGCGACCCACGTTTTCTATGCGCCACAACGTTACCAAGGCGGGATCTTAAAGCAAACCAGAGATTTATGTTGCTTTAATACAGGCTATAAATTACTTTGAAGCACAGCTTATCGATTGGTGTGAACAGGATGAATAAACGGAATTTTTATTGCCAACTATCCTATTCGCGTCTCATTAACAATAACGAAACTGTGTTGTGTCCTGCAACGCTAACACTTCCCAAAAAGAAAAAACCGTCCTTCTCGAAACCCTCGATCAAAAACCAGATTCAGCTCCAACACCATTGTACAATCAACCATAGAAATAATAAAAAGGAAGAAGCTAAAAGAAGATCACGAGGAAGAGGCTGACATGAAAAACGAGCGTGACGTAACCGTCGGCAACCCAGATCTGTCACCCAAGAAAAAGACGAGGGAGGATCAGCATCTCGTAAGAGGACGAAGGGAGAAGACGAGAGTGCACGAGTGCCGGCCATTCATCAGAGGCCTGCAACTCCATCAAAGTATGCGTGTATCAGTTAGTGTATGTGTGTGTATACAGGGAGAGAGTATGGAACAGGTCACCGAAGAAGCATCAGCCCGTCGAAGAGAGTCGGGAGGTGGAATGGAGTTCTAAAACAACCGAGTCGTTCCTCGATTTCAGGCCTCATCATCGTCGCGCAATCATCCGCCGAAGGAGGTCCGCGTCAGGTCTAGCCGAGTTTCGTAATCATCCTTAAATGATAACGAGGATACGCGCGGTGAAACGAGAGGTGGCCTCGCTCGAGGAAAATAAGGCATAGGTGTGTCCATTACCGCCGCGTACGCCACTGGAGGAAACTGGAGACGTCTCTCGTCCAGGATGGCGAGGTGCACGAGGAATCGCGCGAGATTGAGACCGTGCTCGCTTGCTACGGTCTACGCGACTGTTTCGCAGTCGGGCATGTACGCACTTCCTTTTAAACTTGTTTGTAAAAGTGCACGCGGGCATGAGTAATGATGATTGTGAGTAGAAAGTGTGTGCACCACTCGCTCGTTGTATAATTATTGTGCAGCGTTGGAATACCAACGGCGGGTAGCTCGGGAATTTTTTCGAAACTCTCGAAACTCTCCTCTCAAACATAAAACTTTTGAATCTCAGATCGACAACCGTATTTCTATCGTATACGTGCCTAGGTCTAAACTTACAACGAGGCCTGTTGGCTTGCACCTAAAAATTATTGTGGGAATGCGAACGAGTGGGTACGATTCTGGAAAAATATAAAGAGTGCTTGAGTTGGGCTTGTAGGGTACGTAGAACCGTTCCTATACCTGCCAGTTTTTCAGGGTGTCCCTTCTTCGGCAGCGGCCGAAATAGGAACGCTAAAAATCGACAGTCACAGTTAGCAGTTAGCAACGAGTAGTTGCACCTCTGCGCTTCTGTCACGTGATTAATATTGTTACTCCTTGATTGTTAAGTTTAATAAATATTTCGTTACTGTTCGGCGAATGTATTTTAATTCACGACCACGATTATCCAAGATCCTAAAAGCTATAGTGGTGCGAACGTAGAATATTTGGACTCGAGGGAAATAAGGGAAATATAAAAATATGCACATTTTTAATTCGTAGTCTATGAGTCGAATGATTAGTTATACAGAGTAACACGATAATTTAAGTTTAGTTGTCTAGGATTAATACACGCTGCGATCGTGTAATCGACGAGATTATAAATTGAAATGAACTCCAGCTCTCCGGCCGACAGAAGTCTAACGAAACATCATCGTTCAGATCGAGAGATATTTTAATGTATTTTAATTCACGACCACGATCATCCAAGATCCTAAAAGCTATAGTGGTGCGAACGTAGAATATTTGGACTCGAGGGAAATAAGGGAAATATAAAAATATGCACATTTTTAATTCGTAGTCTATGAGTCGAATGATTAGTTATACAGAGTAATTTAAGGTAATTTAAGTTTAGTTGTCTAGGATTAATACACGCTGCGATCGTGTAATCGACGAGATTATAAATTGAAATGAACTCCAGCTCTCCGGCCGACAGAAATCTAACGAAACACCATCGTTCAGATCGAGAGATCGAGGGAACCGCGAGCCGTTACAATTTGATAAGAAATATTCGCGAACGGAAAAAGGTGAAGATCTTAAAGAGGCCGTCCGAAAGGATACAGATATCTGTGCTACTATTTCAAGTAGGCGTTCGCAGTAACTTAATCTGAGGCATGCACCAACAACGGCGGAGTATACCGGCTCGTGGGGAAAGATGGGACTGGTAGATGTTTAGGGTAAGAGAACCGCAACGAAGAATTTCATGAAAGCAAGAGCGTGCATCTGTGCGCTACTGTGCAATGCAAGGACGTTCCTTTTAAGGATGGGGCCACTGTTTTATGCACATGTTCCTACAATGGTGCACCAGTTTAATGCTGATACCAGCCGGTGCACTCACTTCCTACTGCAAACTGCACGCTGGATTGTTCTCTAAACACGTGTCGTGCAATATTATCGAGTCGTGGGTCTGCACATGTTTATTTGCCTCTCCGAGAAGAAACGGGGACCTTTTTTCCGGTGGCTCGCGTGTGAAAACGTGGAAACCTCGATTGAGAGATTACACATTTTTATTTATACACGAATGATTATTATTTTCTGAGCTCTCTGATCTTTTTATAGATCTTAAAGTTTAAATATAACAACTCTTCCTCTAAATCCTCCATTGATTAATTAACATATAAGTATTTAATAGAGGAGAAGAAACGCTTATTATTATTTTCTGAGCTCTCTGATATTTTATAGATCTTAAAGTTTAAATATAACAACTCTTCCAATAAATCCTCCATTGATTAATTATCATATAAGTATTTAATAGAGGAGAAGAAACGCTTATTATTATTTTCTGAGCTCTCTGATATTTTATAGATCTTAAAGTTTAAATATAACAACTCTTCCTCTAAATCCTCCATTGATTAATTATCATATAAGTATTTAATAGAGGAGAAGAAACGCTTCAATATCCGACTAAAGATACAATGGGGACTCTTAACCCCTTGCACTCAAAAGGTGACTGTTAGCCATCTAACAATATTAATTTCAAAGATTTTCAAGTGCGAAATATTTACCAAGATTCACTTATATTAAACTTCATTTAGTTTAGTTAAGTCGTATACTAAAATTATACATATATGATTACTTAACCTCCCAGTCTGATTAATAAACAAACTAACTAAAGTCTGAAAATTTTCAAAACTATCATTTGGCGACTAACAGGCGCCTCTCGACAGCAAAGGGTTAAACTTTAACAAGTATGTAATTGAAATTCACCAAAGCAAAATTTTACTGAATCTTATTTTAACGATTATTCCCACAAATGTAAAAGATTGAAACATGCTCCAATCTATCACGCTATAAGTTAACTTCAATTACACCAATACCTCGCTTTGCATCGTTTCGTTTTGCGTTTTTTCGATGTTGCGTCGCTGTTCAATTAGTACTAATTTTCATTGCGCGTCGTTAGGTTTTCGAGGTTGCGTTGTTTTGGATTCGAGTCTTGAATTTTTTTCTTGTTTTCTAACAGACGGCTCTACTTTTGTTTCTAATTGCGCCATGCCAAAAAAGACTCGGTAATTCCTCTTCTAACCGAAAATCAACGTAATTTTAATACAGTTTTATTTTCACTTTGTTTTGCTAATTTTAGAGTTCAGTTTCAATCTTCGATCTCTACATGGTTTGCTATAGAAAATCTTAATTCACTTTGTATCGTTTCAATTTGCGTTGTGTTTTTTTTTTTTGGAACGTAACCCCGACGCAAAGTGGGGGTATTGGTGTATTTCAAATTTATTAACTAAAACCTGCATCCACATCGTACAACAAAAGGTAATCGAAAAGTGATTTCCACTCAAACGCGTTTCCATCCCAATTTAACCACGACTAGCGAAGAGAATCCTACCGGTTGCCATGAAATATCCAGCCGATTAATCATCCTCTTGCTTTCGTTCACCGAAACAGAAGCCGCTTTCTATTCTATCGGTTGTCTACCACGCGGAACACCGATCGCGGAAAGTAATTACACATCGAGCGACACCTAAATAGGAGAGCCGGCGAATTCCGCGGCACGACTTGTGACACAGGCGTGGAAAAGGTTAACCAGCAGCACCGCGGATATCGGGAGTTATGGTAAAATCGAACCAGTCCGGGGTAGAACCTGTTGTGCGCCGTGTCTAAGATCACGAGGTCGATAAGACCGAAAGCGGAGGTGGAATCTCGCCCGCGGTGTAATTAAGCATTGACCTATAACGAGCCGTAATTAGTTATGTCCCAACGAGCCGGCATCGTCTAGACACCCACGCTTCTTTGCCACGCAAAATTTGTTGAAGTTGTACCCTACGGTGTATTTCATGCGGTATTTACGATGAGATCCGACGAATAAGGAAGCTTTCGTGGTTTTCATCGTTTTGATAAATTATCAATTTGTTGCGTCAAGCGTCGAGAGCTTTCGATGCTTGAATTTTGATATCAACCAGCAATTAAGTTTGAATTATCGAATCGATATTCAAATTTATGCGAGAGGTGTTCAAGCTAGTGTATTTTAAAGGAATTTACTATGGATTCTTAACAATATTCCTACCACGACAGGTCAAATGACCGTTTTTAAAGTTTCGATTAGAATTTCACATATACAACGTAATCGAACTGCTTTTAAATTTTACACTTTTCCTCAAATAAACTTATAATGCATTTTTCAATATTCACTTCTTTTTTCATTGTTTAGTTTCTGAGAAAAATTTGTAGTTTGTCTTACGTGGGAATGTCGCGATAGGACTAGGTATACGTGAAGTGTCGGTAGAAATAGTGTTAAGACTTAGTCAACCGAATGTGGAGATTTAACCCTTTGAGTGCTCAATACTCTTGGCCTAAGTGCTTCGAAGGGATGGCACACTATTGCTGAAAACGGAGTATTGTTACTTGTACACTGACAATCGCGTTGCAGTAAGCGAAAGATCGACAAAATCGGCAAACGCATATTTTTGTCCATGGTACCTACGAGTAATATTCGTCAACACTAAAAGGTTAACGCAGAAACGTATGGCCACGGAAAAAATCATAAGGTGAAGGAAACAAAAATTGACAAACGCATATATGCGTCCATAGTTCCTACGAGCAACTTCTGTCAGACGCATATATGCGCCCATAGCACTCAAAGGGTTAATAGTTAGATTTAACACGCGTTCGTCGCCCAGCGTGATTCAACTGAGTTTCTCCCTGGACTCAAATCCGATTGCATAGAAAACTGGGGTAAAAAAAAAAATATAAAAACAGCAAAAATTTTAACTTTTTATTTTTATCTTATGCATTTTATATTTATATATATTATACTTCAATATTTATTCCATTGATTTCCTTTTAAAATTCCAATTTAACTTTAAGAAAAAGAGCGTCACCCATATTTGGGTGACGTGGCGACGACCACGTTAATAGATAGCCATTTTTTCCTGAACAAACCACTGCCATTGATTCTATTTACTTTTGTTCACAGTTCACTGAATGCATTTTCTGTTTTTCCAAAGTACAATTTTTAATAAATTCAACACTAGTTCAAACCTAACTAATTATTTCATTTTAATTTTGTTGTGACTGTTTGAACGCTTTAATGTTCTGATAAAACGTAAACGGTAGCCACCTGTTTCGAAAGGGTATCAATTACCGTGCGACACTTACTTCGATACCTTTCAATTAATGCAAATGTTTAATACGCCGTCGCCGTTTCACTGGCAGTACACGAACAACGTTTAGTTCTACTAAACCTACCCACCATATAAACCTACCCTTTCAAGCGTTTCCGCTGCAAACTATAATTATACCGTCATCGGTATTGATGAATTTTAACTAATTGAAAGAAGCAGCGATAGAAATCCAAAAACGCAACAATTAAGCTGGCGTAAATGAACTCGAGGGGACAAGGATCGCAACAAGGATTGGCCCTGATTATACTGGAACCAGTTTAGGTAACCTGGCAACGCCGATCGATCACTTTTACGAACGTACGATAAATCTGATAAACGGGAGGAGGGAGTCCACGGTTTTTTAACGAGTCCTGGTGGAAGGATTAAAAGTTCGGGGATCGAAGACAGAACTCGGTGTAATTCATTTTGTCAGGGCTTAATGATGTATTAGCGCGATGAATCTGATAGCGGGTGATGAATCGTTTCCAGTTAGTTTATTGAAGTTTCGGAACGGTCCTCGATCATTTATTTAGCGGAAACACGGCCGGCTCGATTTAAACCTCAGCCTGCTGATGCACAGGACAGATACTGGAACGTGTTTAACCGATCCGGTAAATGTTACTTTATATTTAACAGCGACCCCTTGAACGATTAACATCTGAAAAGTATCTTCGTTCCATAAAAGTTACCGTATCACACATTTCCATACTAATAATCATATACTCGGATCAAAGATAAAAGTATGTAATTTCAAAAATTAGTGTAGGAATGCGATCGAGTGGATGTGATCGAATGGATGCTAGTTTAAGAAAATGTGAAGAGTGTACGAGTTGAGCGTCGTAGTTGCTAAGTTGTAAAGTCGATTAAGTTATCATCAAACAATATTAAAAATATATATTAATAATATCCTAATCACTTCACTTGATTTTATTCACACCTAAGTCCTATCATCCACTCTACTAAGTAATAAATAAAAGTAGAATTTCCTATATTTATTTTACACGAAAATTCATCGTTTTGTGAATGACAAAAGAAGTAAAAACGCCGTAGTTGCTGAGTTGAAAAGACGTTTGAATTGTTACTATTAAACTGTTTTAAATATATATTAATAATATCCTAATCACTTCACTTTATTTTATTCACACCTAAGTCCTATCATCCACTCTACTAAGTAATAAATAAAAGTAGAATTTCCTATATTTCTTTTACACGAAAATTCATCGTTTTGTGATTGAGAAAAGAAGTAAAAACGTCGTAGTTGCTAAATTAAAAAGACGTTTAAATTGCTACTATTAAACTGTTTTAAATATATATTAATAATATCCTAATCACTTCACTTTGTTTTATTCACACCTAAGTCCTATCATCCACTCTGCTAAATAATAAATAAAAGTAGAATTTCCTATATTTCTTTTACACGAAAATTCATCGTTTTGTGATTGAGAAAAGAAATAAAAACGTTGTAGTTGCTAAATTGAAAAGTCGTTTAAGTTGTTACTATTAAACTATTTTAAATATATATTAATAATATCCTAATCACTTCACTTTATTTTATTCACACCTAAGTCCTCTCATCCACTAAATAAAAATAAGAGTAGAAATTTCCTAAATTAATATCCCACAAACACCTCTTTTATCTCGTAGCTATCGCCCTCAACTTTTCAAACTCCTCTCCGACAAAAATATTCTGCAGAAAACTCTTGTTCCATTCAACCTCAATCGTACACGACCTCTCAACGTAAGATCCGTCCGGGATCGACAATCGTGGTCGTCGAATCTCCTTCGACTTTGTCAACTCTCGAACGCTAACGAGGAGCCGTTGGATGGACGGTAGCCGGAAGAAGTGCTCACCGGTGTTGGTCGAAGAAGGGCAACGAGAATTATAGCGAAAGACAGCCAGTGCAACCAATAAGACGTTGATTGCGGCCCAGGCAACGGGCAACCGGCTGTCGATATAGCGAACGCGTGCGTGTGCCTCGTATGCACGTACGTGTGTCACGACCCTGCTCTCTCTTTCTCTCTCTCTCACACACACACACATACACAGGCTCACTTTTCTCTTGTTCCCCTTTTCACTCAGACTCCGTCCTCTTCTTGTTCCTCTTCTTTCTTCCCGGGCAACAGGGGCCCGGCCACGAGATGCGGGTTAGGCCTTAACTAGTCGAGAATATGTGGTAACCCGACGTTTAAGCCGGGGGCTTATTGAACCGCCACGTAGGAAACGTGAGTGATGGCTCCAGGCTGGATCATATCGATCCTGGCGAGGTGGAAACGCGGGCAAAAATACGAGAACCACATGTAGTACGCGGTGTTTAACCCTTTCGCTACGAAGGGCGTACACGTGTAACACGCGTTCGAGTAACGAGGCGATCGTTTGTTAAAAATTTGCGGTTCCCTCGGTTAGATTTTTAGGATATTGATGATCGTGGTCGTGAATTAAAGTAGATTCGTCAAACAATAACGGAATATTTATTAAACTTAACGATCAAGGAGTAACAATATTAATCACGTGACAGAAGCGCAGAGGTGCTACTACTCGTTGCTAACTGTTGACTGTAACTGTCGACTTTTAGCGTTTTAGCGATTTTTACCCCCGAAAACTGGCAGGTATAAGGACTACGTACCCTACAGATTCAACACTGGTCGTTGCAAAAGGGATATGAAGCTGTTCAAAAAATATAATTTATCGTATTGAAGGAGCGTAAACCTCGCTTTTGTCTCTGATAATTAACTTATTCCTTGGAATTACCCAGAATTGCAATCTCCTTATTAGCCGGTGTATTACATTCCAGGAATCACATCGCGAGGCTCTCGTTTCTCTTTTTAATGGAATTACACACAGGTTTGATCGTAGAATAATCGTTTCCCCGGCCGTGATCCCGGCTGTTAATGTTATTAAAGAAAAACAGTTAACGTAACCGAGTAACGATAAATCGATTCTCGTTACAGCGGACATAAAACTGCGAATGCAGGAGCATTAAAAAGACAAATACCGAGACGTCTTGTACTTCGTATCGTAAATCTAGTTTATCGAGAAAAGAATGCTAACCGCGTGACATTTTTGCTTCTCGATTTGTGACATAAAATACGTTACTTTGCATATCATTAATTCCGAATACTCTTATTCTGACAATTTTACCGCACGAAATAACACGGGAAGACTGATTTACGACATTATAGAACCGTGATCACTCGAATGCTGCGCCCGTTTTTTTCGCTCCGTCGTTTATAAAATTTGCGTCATAATTTGTGATAAAATAATTTCAACATTGCCCATGCAATATGGACTACTATCTGTCATACGTAATGATAATAATGATAAAACTTACGTCAGGTAAATAAAACTGTCCTCTGATTTAATGCGCATGCAAAGCACTGAATTGCGAACTTTATGCAAATCTGTCGAGTTATTCCGGTACACGCGTTTGACGGAGCAAATTGAAAAATGAAGAAAACAAAATATTTTATAAGAAGGATGAAATTGCAGGATGCAGTTTATAAAAGTGGTGATTACTCGAGTGCTAAAGTCAATAGAAGCGCATAAAGGATACATAGACGGCAGGAAACGCTAATTATTGTTAACCGCTTCGATTAGATTTTGAATAAATTATCGCACATATTCCTATCCACGGAATCCGCATTTTAATCGTTCTTTAATTAACCGCTCTAGTAATCCGATCTGTAATTCTGGCAGAACCTAACTTATGTTTCGATTACCGCAACGGATCTCCGCGGTAATCCTCGATCTCGCAAATTGAAACAGCATTATAAGTCAAAGGATTAAAGCGCACAAGAAATTGAACGCCTCGTCAACGTATATAGAGCTCGTTATCTTAATCTCAGCGTGGCCCGAAACCGAGGGACTCGCAGAAACCGAGATAAACCGCGGAACAACGAAGGTGAACACCTAATTAAACGTCACCGTTGCTCCGGATTTCGACACACCAACGTGTCAGAATATTCCACACGGGTGCAACGTCGACCGCTTTATCGTCGAATTCCCACAGGCAACAAAAAAGTTCGATAAACCGACTAACATTGAACGCGTTTCGCTTTCTACCGAACGCCATTAATCACCGGCGCGCCATGGACAGGTTCCAAGCCAATGGTGCCACATGAAAAACGCGCTGTTTCGAACGCGGTTTTATCGGACCCCGTGTCCTATTCGAACACGCGACGTCCTTAACCAGGTGAACACAGGAATAAAGGAACGGCGGAGAAAAGGATCCTTGATCCGCGACCGGCTGTCTTTCATTATCATAACGTACCCGTGTAAATATCGCACGGTTAACGTACCCTAATTACACCTACGTTCAATTAACATATCAACAGACATTTTCATCTGAAAATGACAGAACACGAACGCTACCCGGCGTACACCGTTTTATCGCGGTACACGTTTCTAAGTGTACGGTAGCGATCTGTCAGTGGAAGAAAAACGGTGCAACCGTGGCCATATCGCTTTACATACATCTACCTACGTGTCTCTGTATGAATTTCTCCGTCTTATTGCGCGAGCGTAGACACAAGGATACCTCGGGTTTACGCGTGCCCGCATATTCTAGCGTAAATCAGAAGGGTACACGATGTTAAGCCAGGTCCTGGATGCGAGAACGGTCTCGATACACCTTCTAATTTAACACTAAACGTACTTTGCACACGCCTATTCTTACCATAAGGGGTCATTGGACCCCTCATTGAAATGAACGTTGATTTTTAGAAAGAAATTCTTAATTTATTAAAGGAAATAATTCACAACATTTTGTAAACTCTGATCTTTACTCTCTGACTGTCAATATAGGACTGCACTTCTACTTCGTTTAGCTATAGACAACTCGTTTGAGGGAGCGTTACTTGTGAATCTCCAATAAGAGTCCTTCCTGTTGATGCGTTACGTCGTATGGACCCGATTGGGCCTCGTTCAAGTGTTCACCACCGAAACCGAACACACACATCAAATTCCGATAAATGAAACTACAACTTGAGAAGTGTATCCAATTTTCAGAACTAAAGTTTCAATTGAAGAACTGTAGAAAAATATGTCCCCAGGGACCGGCGCCGGGCTCAACGTGTTAAACAAAAATCTCTTGTGTAGGAAATTATTCTATTGGCCGATGGGCTTTTACCTAAATTACGAGTTAGTGCAACGACCTATAATGATGAACTCTAAACGAACTATCTACGAACTAATGAATTCTTAAC